>CM059786.1:41840886-42363386 GCA_030435695.1 Brachymystax lenok tsinlingensis | reverse complement strand
TGTCACCTTACTTTAATCTAATGTCACCTTACTTTAATCTAATGTCACCTTACTTTAATCGAATGTCACCTTACTTTAATCTAATGTAACCTTACTTTAATCTAATGTCACCTTACTTTAATCTAATGTCACTTTATTTAATCTAATGTAATCTTACTTTAATCTAATGCCACCTAATTTTAATCTAATGTCACCTTACTTTAATCTAATGTCACCTTACTTTAATCTAATGTCACCTTACTTTAATCTAATGTAACCTTACTTTAATCTAATGTCACCTTACTTTAATCTAATGTAACCTTACTTTAATCTAATGTCACCTTACTTTAATCTAATGTCACCTTACTTTAATCTAATGTCACCTTACTTTAATCTAATGTAACCTTACTTTAATCTAATGTCACCTTACTTTAATCTAATGTAAACTTACTTTAATCTAATGTCACCTTACTTTAATCTAATGTCACCTTACTTTAATCTAATGTCACCTTACTTTAATCTAATGTCACCTTACTTTTTGTTTACATTATGTTTCTGACCTATCTTGACTTGGTCCTTACTTCTTCTTCTTCTTCTTCTTCTTCTTCTTCTTCTTCTTCTTCCTCCTTGACTGATTCCTCCTTCTGTTCCCTTTTCCTCCCTCCACCAGGCTACCAGTCCCGTCTGGTGTTCTGTGCCATCGATAATGAGGCCTACCCAGACTACCTGTGCACCGCCCTGCCACGCCCCCTCACCAACCGCACCTGCAACCCTCAGACGTGCCCTCAGACCCGTCGGTGAGTCAGCCGGGCACTAGTGGGGGCTACGTATCACAATAACTCCTTTTGGGAAATCTACAAGAGACTTTTCAATGTAAATGGTGTTAGTTATTTACAGTCAGCGCCTCAAAAGCTGCAAAACTTAGTCCAGTGTTAACAAATGTGTGTGTTGTTACGGGATAAGCTAGCCCAGAGCCAGTCTTAGCCTGGGGCTAAGGACAATGCTGTGTGGAAAGGCTTTTGGAGGAGTACAATGATACCTTGTTATGACTGATCAGGGTTCATTAGTGTGTGAGTCCCATGCGGGAGCTGTCTGACTGGGCTCCTAGCTGTCTCCTAGCTGTCTGGCTGGGCTCCTAGCTGTCTCCTAGCTGTCTGGCTGGGCTCCTAGTTGTCTGGCTGGGCTCCTAGTTGTCTGGCTGGGCTCCTAGCTGTCTGGCTGGGCTCCTAGCTGTCTCATAGCTGTCTGGCTGGGCTCCTAGCTGTCTGGCTGGGCTCCTAGCTGTCTGGCTGGGCTCCTAGCTGTCTGGCTGGGCTCCTAGCTGTCTCCTAGCTGTCTGGCTGGGCTCCTAGCTGTCTCCTAGCTGTCTGGCTGGGCTCCTAGTTGTCTGGCTGGGCTCCTAGCTGTCTGGCTGGGCTCCTAGCTGTCTGGCTGGACTCCTAGCTGTCTGGCTGGACTCCTAGCTGTCTGGCTGGGCTCCTAGCTGTCTGGCTGGACTCCTAGCTGTCTGGCTGGGCTCCTAGCTGTCTGGCTGGGCTCCTAGTTGTCTCCTAGCTGTCTGGCTGGACTCCTAGCTGTCCGGCTGGACTCCTAGCTGTCTGGCTGGACTCCTAGCTGTCTGGCTGGGCTCCTAGCTGTCTGGCTGGACTCCTAGCTGTCTGGCTGGGCTCCTAGCTGTCCGGCTGGGCTCCTAGCTGTCTGGGGTGTATTCACTAGAAACCAAATTGAAGCAAACAGAAGCAAATGTAATGAAACGGGGCGGGACCTACCTGAATTTGTCCAAAATAAACTCTTGTTTTTGTTGAAAAACTTTTTTCTGTTACGAATTGTTTTGCTGCATTATGCTACGATGTGCACTAATGAATACACCCCAGGTCTCACTGTTGTGGGTGATGTTGTTGTTGTCCCTGTTCATAAAGGATGGCGTACCTGTATAAACCAAATGCGTGGACGCCCTCTGAAATCCCCAGAACATATGTGTACAGGTAACCCAGGGCCTTACGGAGCCCCGCTGATCCCGGAGCTCAAACACATGGGATATATATTTATACAGTTAGTCATTTAGAAGACACTCTTATCCAGAGTAATTTACAGTTAGTGCGTATATGAGATCATGTCTTCATATACACTAGGTCAAATAGGCCAAAGATTCAATATATTTTATTTACATCATCCACTATAGGCGTGTAATGCTAAGCTGGACATTATAGACACTTACATCATCCACTACGGGCGTGTAATGCTAAGCTGGACATTATAGACACTTACATCATCCATTACGGGCGTGTAATGCTAAGCTGGACATTATAGACACTTACATCATCCACTATAGGCGTGTAATGCTAACCTGGACATTATAGACACCTGCTGTTAATAGGTCAAAGAAAGCCTGTACACATCTAACAGACAGCTACAGCACAGCACTACTCCCTGGTATGTGTTTGAGTTCAGTATGGGTGTCTGTCTCAGATTGTGTTCAGTGTTGAAGCCTGTTCTTCCATGTTGGGTGAAGGGCAACTATCCAGCTCAGAGATCCAAACTCCTCCCCCTCCTCCCTTCCCCTTCACATGGTGGTCTGGTATATACAGTGGGGCAAACAAGTATTTAGTCAGCCACCAATTGTGCAAGTTCTCTCACTTAAAAAGATGAGAGAGGCCTGTAATTTTCATCATAGGTACACTTCAACTATGACAGACAAAATGAGGGAAAAAAATCCATAAAATCACATTGTAGGATTTTTAATGAATTTATTTGCAAATTAGGGTGGAAAATAAGTATTTGGTCGCATACAAACAAGCAAGATTTCTGGCTCTCACAGACCTGTAACTTCTTCTTTAAGAGGCTCCTCTGTCCTCCACTCGTTACCTGTATTAATGGCACCTGTTTGAACTTGTTATGAGTATAAAAGACACCTGTCCACAACCTCAAACAGTCACACTCCAAACTCCACTATGGCCAAGACCAAAGAGCTGTCAAAGGACACTAGAAACAAAATTGTAGACCTGCACCAGGTTGGGAAGACTGAATCTGCAATAGGTAAGCAGCTTGGTTTGAAGAAATCAACTGTGGGAGCAATTATTAGGAAATGGAAGACATACAAGACCACCGATAATCTTCCTCGATCTGGGGCTCCACGCACCCCGTGGGGTCAAAATGATCACAAGAACGGTGAGCAAAAATCCCAGCACCACACGGGGGGACCTAGTGAATGACCTGCAGAGAGCTGGGACCAAAGTAACAAAGCCTACCATCAGTAACACACTACGCCGCCAGGGACTCAAATCCTGCAGTGCCAGACGTGTCCCCCTGCTTAAGCCAGTACATGTTCAGGCCCGTCTGAAGTTTGCTAGAGAGCATTTGGATGATCCAGATGAGGATTGGGAGAATGTCATATGGTCAGATGAAACCAAAATATAACTTTTTGGTAAAAACTCAACTCGTCGTGTTTGTAGGACAAAGAATGCTGAGTTGCATCCAAAGAACACCATACCTATCATCTTTTTAAGTGAGAGAACTTGCACAATTGGTGGCTGACTAAATACTTTTTTGCCCCACTGTATATATCAGTATGGTGGTCTGGTATATATATCAGTATGGTGGTCTGGTATATATATGTCAGTATGGTGGTCTGGTATATATATATATCAGTATGGTGGTCTGGTATATATATGTCAGTATGGTGGTCTGGTGTATATATATATATATATATCAGTATGGTGGTCTGGTATATATATATATATCAGTATGGTGGTCTGGTATGTGTATATATATATATATCAGTATGGTGGTCTGGTATATATGGTGGTCTGGTATATATGTCAGTATGGTGGTCTGGTATATATGTCAGTATGGTGGTCTGGTATATATATATATCAGTATGGTGGTCTGGTATATATGGTGGTCTGGTATATATGTCAGTATGGTGGTCTGGTATATATGTCAGTATGGTGGTCTGGTATATATATCAGTATGGTGGTCTGGTATATATGTCAGTATGGTGGTCTGGTATATATATGTCAGTATGGTGGTCTGGTATATATACAGTGGGGCAAAAAAGTATTTAGTCAGCCACCAATTGTGCAAGTTCTCTCACTTAAAAAGATGAGAGAGGCCTGTAATTTTCATCATAGGTACACTTCAACTATGACAGACAAAATGAGGAAAATAAATCCAGAAAATCACATTGTAGGATTTTTAATGAATTTATTTGCATATTATGGTGGAAAATAAGTATTTGGTCACATACAAACAAGCAAGATTTCTGGCTCTCACAGACCTGTAACTTCTTCTTTAAGAGGCTCCTCTGTCCTCCACTCGTTACCTGTATTAATGGCACCTGTTTGAACTTGTTATCAGTATAAAGACACCTGTCCACAACCTCAAACAGTCACACTCCAAACTCCACTATGGCCAAGACCAAAGAGCTGTCAAAGGACACCAGAAACAAAATTGTAGACCTGCACCAGGTTGGGAAGACTGAATCTGCAATAGGTAAGCAGCTTGGTTTGAAGAAATCAACTGTGGGAGCAATTATTAGGAAATGGAAGACATACAAGACCACTGATAATCTTCCTCGATGTGGGGCTCCACGCAAGATCTCACCCCGTGGGGTCAAAATGATCACAAGAACGGTGAGCAAAAATCCCAGAAGTCAAAGTCACCATTATTAGTCAGTTGTACAACCGAATGCCTTCAACCGAAATGTGTCTTCCGCATTTAACCCAACCCCTCTGAATCAGAGAGGTGCGGGGGCTGCCTTTAATCGACATCCACGTCTTCGGCGCCTCGGGAACAGTGGGTTAACTGCCTTGTTCAGGGGCAGAACGACAGATTTTTACCTTGTCAGCTCGGGGATTTGAACTTGCAGCCCTCCGGTTACAAGTCCAACGCTCTAACCACTAGGCTACCTGCCGCCCCTTGGGGGGACCTAGTGAATGACCTGCAGAGAGCTGGGACCAAAGTAACAAAGCCTACCATCAGTAACACACTACGCCGCCAGGGACTCAAATCCTGCAGTGCCAGACGTGTCCCCCTGCTTAAGCCAGTACGTGTTCAGGCCCATCTGAAGTGTGCTAGAGAGCATTTGGATGATCCAGATGAGGATTGGGAGAATGTCATATGGTTAGATGAAACCAAAATAGAACCTTTTGGTAAAAACTCAACTCGTTGTGTTTGGAGGACAAAGAATGCTGAGTTGCATCCAAAGAACATCATACCTACTGTGAAGCATGGGGGTGGAAACATCATGCTTTGGGGCTGTTTTTCTGCAAAGGGACCAGGACGACTGATCCGTGTAAAGGAAAGAATGAATGGGGCCATGTATCGTGAGATTTTGAGTGAAAACCTCCTTCCATCAGCAAGGGCATTGAAGATGAAACGTGGCTGGGTCTTTCAGCATGACAATGATCCCAAGCACACCGCCCGGGCAACGAAGGAGTGGCTTCGTAAGAAGCATTTCAAGGTCCTGGAGTGGCCTAGCCAGTCTCCAGATCTCAACCCCATAGAAAATCTTTGGAGGGAGTTGAAAGTCCGTGTTGCCCAGCGACAGCCCCAAAACATCACTGCTCTAGAGGAGATCTGCATGGAGGAATGGGCCAAAAATACCAGCAACAGTGTGTGAAAACCTTGTGAAGACTTACAGAAAACGTTTGACCTCTGTCATTGCCAACAAAGGGTATATAACAAGGTATTGAGATAAACTTTTGTTATTGACCAAATACTTATTTTCCACCATAATTTGCAAATAAATAAATAAAAAATCCTACAATGTGAATTTCTGGATTTCTTTTTCTCATTTCGTCTGTCATAGTTGAAGTGTACCTATGATGAAAATTACAGGCCTCTCTCATCTTTTTAAGTTGGAGAACTTGCACAATTGGTGGCTGACTAAATACTTTTTTTCCCCACTGTATGTCAGTATGGTGGTCTGGTATATATATATGTCAGTATGGTGGTCTGGTATATATATATATATATCAGTATGGTGGTCTGGTATATATATGTCAGTATGGTGGTCTGGTATATATATCAGTATGTCTTGGTCTTCAGAAAGTGTCCATACCCCTAGACCTTTTCCATATTCTGTTGTTACATTCTGAATTTAAATGGATTACTGGCCTAAAGTGTCACTGGCCTAAACACATTACCCCAGAATGTCAAAGTTGAATTAGATTTTTAGAAATGTTTACAAAATATTTCAAAATGAATAGCTGAAATGCCTTGAGTCAATAAATATTCAACCCCTTTGTTATTTCAAGACTAAATAAGTTCAGGAGAAAATATTTGCCCAACAAGTCACATAATACGTTGAAGGTACTAACACTGTGTGCAATAATAGTGTTTATCATGATTTTCTTTATGACTACCTCGTCTCTGTACCCCAACACATACAATTATCTGTAAGGTCCCTCAGTCGAGCAGTGACTTTCAACCACAAAGACCAGGGAGGTTTTCCAATGCCTCGCAAAGAAGGGCACCTGTTGGTAGATGGGTAAAAATTAAAAAGCAGACATTGAGTATCCCTTTGAGCATGGTGAAGTTATTAATTACACTTTGGATGGTGTATCAATACACCCAATCACTACAAAGATACAGGCGTCTTTCCTAACTCAGTTGCCGGAGAGGAAGGAAACCACTCAGGGGATTTCACCATGAGACCGATGGTGACTTTAAAACAGTTACAGAGTTTAATGGCTGTGATAGGAGAAAACTGAGGATGGATCAACAACATTGTAGTTACTCCACAATACTAACCTAAATGACAGAGTGAAAAGAAGGAAGCCTGAACAGATACGAAATATTCCAAAACATCCATCCTGTTTGCAATAAGGCACTAAAGTAAAACTGAAAAATGTGGCAAAGAAATTCACTTTATGTCCTGAATACAAAGTGTTATGTCTGGGGCAAATCCAACACATCACTGAGTACCACTTTTCACATTTTCAAGCATGGTGGTGTTTGCATCATGTTATGTGTATGTACAGTAGCAAGGATTAACAACCAACTTGACAGAGCTTTTACAAAATAATAATGTGCAAATATTGTACAATCCAGGTGTGGAAAGCTCTTAGAGACTTACCCAGAAAGACTCGCAGCTGTAAATCGCTGCCAAAGGTGATTTCTAACATGTATTGACTCAGGGGTCTGAATACTTATGTAAATTATTATGGGGTATTGTGTGTAGACAGGTGAGAAATATATTTTAATTTTAGGCTGTAACACCAGAAAATTTGCAAAAAGTCAAGGGGTATGAATAATTTCTGAGGGTACTGCAGTGTGTATATAAACCCCAGTAGGGTACCAGTGTGTATATATCAGTATAAACCCCAGTAGGGTACTGCAGTGTGTATATATCACTATAAACCCCAGTAGGGTACCAGTGTATATATATCACTATAAACCCCAGTAGGGTACCAGTGTGTATATATCAGTATACACCCCAGTAGGGTACTGCAGTGTGTATATATCAGTATAAACCCCAGTAGGGTACTGCAGTGTGTATATATATCAGTATAAACCCCAGTAGGGTACTGCAGTGTGTATATATCACTATAAACCCCAGTAGGGTACCAGTGTATATATATCAGTATAAACCCCAGTAGGGTACCAGTGTGTATATATCAGTATAAACCCCAGTAGGGTACCAGTGTATATATATCAGTATAAACCCCAGTAGGGTACCAGTGTGTATATATCAGTATAAACCCCAGTAGGGTACCAGTGTATATATATATCAGAATAAACCCCAGTAGGGTACCAGTGTGTATATATCAGTATAAACCCCAGTAGGGTACCAGTGTGTATATATCAGAATAAACCCCAGTAGGGTACCAGTGTGTATATATCAGTATAAACCCCAGTAGGGTACCAGTGTGTATATATCAGTATAAACCCCAGTAGGGTACCAGTGTATATATATCAGTATAAACCCCAGTAGGGTACCAGTGTGTATATATCAGTATAAACCCCAGTAGGGTACCAGTGTATATATATCAGTATAAACCCCAGTAGGGTACCAGTGTGTATATATCAGTATAAACCCCAGTAGGGTACCAGTGTATATATATCAGTATAAACCCCAGTAGGGTACCAGTGTATATATATCAGTATAAACCCCAGTAGGGTACCAGTGTGTATATATCAGTATAAACCCCAGTAGGGTACCAGTGTATATATATCAGTATAAACCCCAGTAGGGTACCAGTGTATATATATTAGTATAAACCCCAGTAGGGTACCAGTGTATATATATCAGTATAAACCCCAATAGGTTACCAGTGTATATATATCAGTATAAACTCCAGTAGGGTACCAGTGTGTATATATCAGAATAAACCCCTGTGGGTGGAGGGGCCTGGGGTTGTGGTGTGGGTATCTGCTGATGGAGGGGCCTGGGGCTGTGGTGTGGGTAGCTGTGGGTGGAGGGGGCCTGGGGCTGTGGTGTGCGTGGGTAGCTGTGGGTGGAGGGGCCTGGGGTTGTGCGTGGGTAGCTGCGGGTGGAGGGGTTTGTGGCTACTGTACTGAGTCTGACCAAGAATAGAATAGCTTCTAACCCTCAGACATGTTTGTACATTCAGAGAGACGCCATTGGACAGGGCTGTCAAACTCACTTTCTGGACGGTAGAGTGGCTACTGGTTGTTATTTTATCCTTTCCATTTGTGTCCAATGAATACCTGGACAACCAGGTGAGAGGAGGTCCTAACTCGTCAATGAAGACCTAGACAACCAGGTGAGAGGAGGTCCTAACTCATTAATGAAGACCTGGACAACCAGGTGAGAGGAGGTCCTAACTCGTCAATGAAGACCTGGACAACCAGGTGAGAGGAGGTCCTAACTCATTAATGAAGACCTAGACAACCAGGTGAGAGGAGGTCCTAACTCATTAATGAAGACCTGGACAACCAGGTGAGAGGAGGTCCTAACTCATTAATGAAGACCTGGACAACCAGGTGAGAGGAGGTCCTAACTCATTAATGAAGACCTGGACAACCAGGCGAGAGGAGTTCCTAACTCATTAATGAAGACCTAGACAACCAGGTGAGAGGAGGTCCTAACGCATTAATGAAGACCTGGACAACCAGGTGAGAGGAGTTCCTAACTCATTAATGAAGTCCTAGACAACCAGGTGAGAGGAGTTCCTAACTCATTAATGAAGACCTAGACAACCAGGTGAGAGGAGTTCCTAACTCATTAATGAAGACCTGGACAATCAGGTGAGAGGAGGTCCTAACTCGTTAATGAAGACCTAGACAACCAGGTGAGGGGAGTTTCTAACTCGTCAATGAAGACCTAGACAACCAGGTGAGAGGAGTTCCTAACCCATTAATGAAGACCTAGACAACCAGGTGAGAGGAGTTCCTAACCCATTAATGAAGACCTAGACAACCAGGTGAGGGGAGTTCCTAACTCGTCAATGAAGACCTAGACAACCAGGTGAAGGAAGTTCCTAATTCATTAATGAAGACCTAGACAACCAGGTGACACTGGGCCCTCTGTGAATTTGAGTTTGACGCCCTGCCATAGGAGTTTACAGCCATGTCTCAGGGTCGAAGTAACATCAAAACGTTGACTCCTGTCTCTCTTTTTACTTCCTGTTAGCTGGACGACAGGTGAGTGGAACGCATGCTCAGTGTCGTGCGGCAGTGGTTCCCAGGTGCGCAGCGTGCAGTGTGTCTCCCATGATGCGTCAGGGCCCCGCGTGGTGGAGGACGGCGTCTGTGCAGCCTACGCCCTCGCCCCGCCCGCCCTCCAGGCCTGTAACATGCAGAGGTGTGCCTCCTGGAGGGCCTCTGCCTGGAGCGCGGTAGGTACTGAAGCTGAGCAGCAGAGCGACGGGGGTTGACTAATGAGAGAGTCATATGTAGACTGTCACCACGGTTGGAGTGAATTCCTTATACAAACAATTCACGAATATGATAGTTTGTCTCTCTTTGCATTTTCTGTACATAAAGCACATACATTTATTTGAAGAGCACACGATAATTGATGACTCTAATCAAATTGAATCCAATCTAATCCAATTGAATCGAATCCAATCGAATCCAATTTAATCTAATCCAATCTAATCCAATTTAATCTAATCCAATTTAATCTAATCCAATCTAATCCAATTGAATCTAATCCAATCTAATCCAATTTAATCTAATCCAATCTAATCCAATTTAATCTAATCCAATTTAATCTAATCCAATTTAATCTAATCTTATCCAATTTAATCTAATCCAATTTAATCCAATCTAATCCAATTTAATCTAATCCAATCCAATCTAATCCTATCCTGAGTTCTCTGCAGTGTTCAGTCTGACTGGTTCTCTGCAGTGTTCAGTCTAACTGGTTCTCTGCAGTGTTCAGTCTAACTGGTTCTCTGCAGTGTTCAGTCTGACTGGTTCTCTGCCGTGTTCAGTCTAACTGGTTCTCTGCCGTGTTCAGTCTAACTGGTTCTCTGCAGTGTTCAGTCTGACTGGTTCTCTGCAGTGTTCAGTCTGACTGGTTCTCTGCAGTGTTCAGTCTAACTGGTTCTCTGCAGTGTTCAGTCTGACTGGTTCTCTGCAGTGTTCAGTCTAACTGGTTCTCTGCCGTGTTCAGTCTAACTGGTTCTCTGCCGTGTTCAGTCTGACTGGTTCTCTGCAGTGTTCAGTCTGACTGGTTCTCTGCAGTGTTCAGTCTGACTGGTTCTCTGCAGTGTTCAGTCTGACTGGTTCTCTGCAGTGTTCAGTCTGACTGGTTCTCTGCAGTGTTCAGTCTAACTGGTTCTCTGCAGTGTTCAGTGACCTGTGGGACAGGGGATCAGTCCAGAGAGGTGATGTGTGTCGGAGCAGCGTCCGTCCAGCTAGCAGACACCTCCTGCTCCGCCTCGCTCCGCCCTGTAGCCGCCCAGGCCTGCTCCATGCCCGCATGCCTACTGCCTGTCAGCTGGCACGTTGGAGACTGGGGACTGGTGAGTGGCACAGACTGACAGACAGACATTGCAAACACAGACACACACACACACAGTTAACACACACTCAAGCTCACACACACACATACACAGTTAACCACTCACATTATTCCTCTCCTCTCCATCTCCTCCTCTCCTCTCCATCTCCTCCTCTCCACTCCATCTCCATCTCCTCCTCTCCTCTCCATCTCCTCCTCTCCTCTCCATCTCCTCCTCTCCTCTCCATCTCCTCCTCTCCATCTCCTCCTCTCCTCTCCATCTCCTCCTCTCCATCTCCTCCTCTCCTCTCCATCTCCTTCTCTCCATCTCCTCCTCTCCATCTCCTCCTCTCCTCTCCATCTCCTCCTCTCCTCTCCATCTCCTCCTCTCCATCTCCTCCTCTCCTCTCCATCTCCTCCTCTCCATCTCCTCTTCCTCTCCATCTCCTCCTCTCCTCTCCATCTCCTCCTCTCCTCTCCATCTCCTCCACTCCATCTCCTCCTCTCCTCTCCATCTCCTCCTCTCCTCTCCATCTCCTCCTCTCCTCTCCATCTCCTCCTCTCCTCTCCATCTCCTCCTCTCCATCTCCTCCTCTCCTCTCCATCTCCTCCTCGCCCGTCCCCAGTGCTCTAAGAGCTGTGAGTCAGGTCTGCGTGAGCGCCAGGTGATGTGTTCTGACAGAGAGAGGAACCTGTACCCAGTGGAACACTGTAACTCCGTCCCCAAACCCCTGACACTGGAGACCTGCAACACACAGCCCTGCTACCGCCCACAAGGTGAGAACATGCTGTATCTATGTGTCTGTGTCTGTGTGTGTGTGTGTGTGTGTGTGTGTGTGTGTCGTCTCCATCTCTCTGTCCAGTGGCTCCCAGTATGCTATAGCTGGCTATAGATTTATATCTGTCTCCGTCTCTCTGTTCAGTGGCCCCCAGTATGCTATAGCTGGCTATAGATTTATATCTGTCTCCATCTCTCTGTCCAGTGGCCCCCAGTATGCTATAGCTGGCTATAGGTTTTTATCTGTCTCCATCTCTCTGTCCAGTGGCCCCCAGTATGCTATAGCTGGCTATAGATTTATATCTGTCTCCGTCTCTCTGTCCAGTGGCTCCCAGTATGCAGGATCCCAGAGGACATGACAACACACAGCATGGTTTCGCTCCCTACATGCCGGACCACGCCACAGGTAGCAGGACCCATTCTTCCATCCGTCCGTCCGTCCGTCCGTCTATCTGTCCAAGTGAACTTGTCCTTGACTTTCATACAGGTATCCCTGGATATCACAGATACTCTGTTTTTAATTCATCCATGCATTTCTTTAACCAGTTCTGTCACCAAAAAGCATCGTAGCTCAACACATGACAGTGTGTGGGTTGTGTTCCAGTCTCACTTCTCCTCTCTCCCCTTCTCAACCCATGACAGCGCGTAGATAGTGTTCGTAGATAGTTCGTCCATGCTGTGTGTCTTCTCTCGCTGTGGTTCTAGTAAAAGTAGTCGTTACTGTGATCCAGTCTCTTTCTACCCTGACCTCTGACCCCTGACCTCTGACCCCCTGTGTGAGCTGTACTCTCTGACAGCAGCTCTCTTTCCTGTTGACTGTTCTTCCTTCAGCCACTCTCAGCGAGGTCCCCATGTAAATCCCATGTTCCTGTCAGTCCACAGACCAGACAGTGTTGACCCCCAGACCAGCACAGTGTACCACCCTCACGGCTCCTGTAGCCAGTCCTACTACGGCTGCTGCCCAGACGGCACCACGGCAGCTGGGGGGACAGGGGGTCTAGGCTGCCCACAGGGATCCCGCTGGTCTCCACGCCCCGAGCAGGCTTTCTGCACAACCACCAGGTAGACCACACACACACACACACACACAGCTCTGTCCAGACCTAGCCTTCACCAGCAGATTGTTGTCTTTATGGGGCTAGAATGGGGTGCACCGTACAAGCCTACATGCATCTAGAGGTCACAGCATGGGCTTGGGTACAGTTCTCTGCTCAAACCTTCCCCTCTCACTCTTCGACTGTCTGTGTGACTGAATCCCTCGCTCAGGTATGGCTGCTGCAGGGATGGTGTGACCGTATCACAGAGGCCCAACAGGGAAGATTGTCTGGAATATCAGGTAAGGGCCCGTACATCCTCTATCCTGTAGCCCCCTCTCTGAGCCCCTCTCTATCAAAACCTTATGCCCCCCTCTCTCTCTCTCTATCAAAACCTTATGCCCCCCTCTCTCTCTCTCTATCTAAACCTTATGCCCCCCTCTCTCTCTCTCTATCAAAACCTTATGCCCCCCTCTCTCTCTCTCTATCTAAACCTTATGCCCCCTCTCTCTCTATCAAAACCTTATGCCCCCTCTCTCTCTATCTAAACCTTATGCCCCCTCTCTCTCTATCTAAACCTTATGCCCCTCTCTCTCTCTCTCTCTCTCTATCTAAACCTTATGCCCCTCTCTCTCTCTCTCTCTATCTAAACCTTATGCCCCCTCTCTCTCTATCTAAACCTTATGCCCCCTCTCTCTCTCTATCTAAACCTTATGCCCCCTCTCTCTCTCTATCAAAACCTTATGCCCCCTCTCTCTCTCTATCTAAACCTTATGCCCCCTCTCTCTCTCTCTATCAAAACCTTATGCCCCCTCTCTCTATCAAAACCTTATGCCCCCTCTCTCTATCTAAACCTTATGCCCCCCCTCTCTCTCTCTATCAAAACCTTATGCCCCCTCTCTCTCTATCTAAACCTTATGCCCCCTCCTCTCTCTCTCTATCAAAACCTTATGCCCCCTCTCTCTCTATCAAAACCTTATGCCCCCTCTCTCGCTCTCTATCTAAACCTTATGCCCCCTCTCTCTCTCTATCAAAACCTTATGCCCCCTCTCTCTCTCTATCTAAACCTTATGCCCCCTCTCTCTCTCTCTATCTAAACCTTATGCCCCCTCTCTCTCTATCTAAACCTTATGCCCCCTCTCTCTCTCTCTCTATCTAAACCTTATGCCCCCTCTCTCTCTATCTAAACCTTATGCCCCCTCTCTCTCTCTATCTAAACCTTATGCCCCCCCTCTCTCTCTCTATCAAACCTTATGCCCCCTCTCTCTCTCTATCTAAACCTTATGCCCCCTCTCTCTCTCTATCAAAACCTTATGCCCCCTCTCTCTCTATCAAAACCTTATGCCCCCTCTCTCTCTCTCTATCTAAACCTTATGCCCCCCTCTCTCTCTCTATCAAAACCTTATGCCCCCTCTCTCTATCTAAACCTTATGCCCCCTCTCTCTCTCTATCAAAACCTTATGCCCCCCCTCTCTCTCTATCAAAACCTTATGCCCCCTCTCTCTCTCTATCTAAACCTTATGCCCCCTCTCTCTCTATCAAAACCTTATGCCCCCTCTCTCTCTATCTAAACCTTATGCCCCCTCTCTCTCTCTATCTAAACCTTATGCCCCTCTCTCTCTCTATCTAAACCTTATGCCCCCCCTCTCTCTCTATCAAAACCTTATGCCCCCTCTCTCTCTATCAAAACCTTATGCCCCCCCTCTCTCTCTCTATCTAAACCTTATGCCCCCCCTCTCTCTCTCTATCTAAACCTTATGCCCCCTCTCTCTCTCTATCTAAACCTTATGCCCCCTCTCTCTCTATCTAAACCTTATGCCCCTCTCTCTCTCTATCAAAACCTTATGCCCTCTCTCTCTATCTAAACCTTATGCCCCCTCTCTCTCTCTCTATCTAAACCTTATGCCCCCTCTCTCTCTCTCTCTATCTAAACCTTATGCCCCCCCTCTCTCTATCTAAACCTTATGCCCCCTCTCTCTCTCTATCTAAACCTTATGCCCCCTCTCTCTCTCTATCTAAACCTTATGCCCCCTCTCTCTCTATCTAAACCTTATGCCCCCTCTCTCTCTCTCTCTATCTAAACCTTATGCCCCCTCTCTCTCTCTCTATCTAAACCTTATGCCCCCCTCTCTCTCTCTATCTAAACCTTATGCCCCCTCTCTCTATCTAAACCTTATGCCCCCTCTCTCTCTCTCTATCAAAACCTTATGCCCCCTCTCTCTCTCTATCTAAACCTTATGCCCCCTCTCTCTCTCTCTCTCTATCAAAACCTTATGCCCCCTCTCTCTCTCTATCAAAACCTTATGCCCCCTCTCTCTCTCTCTCTCTCAAAACCTTATGCCCCCTCTCTCTCTCTCTATCAAAACCTTATGCCCCCTCTCTCTCTCTCTCTCTCTCTCTCTATCAAAACCTTATGCCCCCCTCTCTCTCTCTATCAAAACCTTATGCCCCCTCTCTCTCTCTCTCTAAACCTTATGCCCCCTCTCTCTCTATCAAAACCTTATGCCCCCTCTCTCTATCAAAACCTTATGTCCCCCTCTCTCTCTCTATCAAAACCTTATGCCCCCTCTCTCTCTCTCTCTATCAAAACCTTATGCCCCCTCTCTCTATCAAAACCTTATGCTCCCCCCTCTCTCTATCAAAACCTTATGCCCCCTCTCTCTATCAAAACCTTATGTCCCCCCTCTCTCTCTCTATCAAAACCTTATGCCCCTCTCTCTCTCTCTCTCTCTCTCTCTCTCTCTCTATCAAAACCTTATGCCCCCTCTCTCTATCAAAACCTTATGCCCCCTCTCTCTATCAAAACCTTATGCCCCCCCTCTCTCTATCAAAACCTTATGCCCCCTCTCTCTATCAAAACCTTATGCCCCCTCTCTCTATCAAAACCTTATGCCCCCCCTCTCTCTATCAAAACCTTATGCCCCCCCTCTCTCTATCAAAACCTTATGCCCCCTCTCTCTATCAAAACCTTATGCCCCCTCTCTCCATAACACTTTACTCTCTCTCAATCCAATTTAAGGGATTTATTGGCATGGGGGAACACATGTTAACATTGCCAAAACAATTGAAATAGATAATAAACAAAAGTGAAATAAACAATAAGAAATGAACAGTACAAATTACACTTACAAAAGTTCCAAAAGAATAAAGACATTTCAAATGTCATATTATGTCTATATACAGTGTTGTAACGATGTGCAAATGGTTAAAGTACAAAAGGGAAAATAAATAAGCATATATAGAAATCGTCCAATTAATCGGTATCGGTATTGCCGTTAAAAAATCTTAATCAGTCGACCTCTAGTTTAGTGTGTTCCAATTTTCCCAGAAGTGGTTAGATTCTATGGATTCTTCAAATACATTGAGATGATTTCTGACGTGCTGTTCCTTCTTTTTCTATAGTGTATTTCTGTATTGTTTTAGTGATTCACCATAGTGAAGGCAAAGGTTTTCCTGGTCTCTTTGTTTTTGGTTGGACAGGTTTCTCAATTTCTTTCTTAGGTTTTTGCATTCTTCATCAAACCATTTGTCATTGTTGTTCATTTTCTTAGGTTTTTAGATTGATTAGGGAAGCTGAGAAGTCAAATATACGGTTTAGGTTTTCTACTAGGTTAGCATGTCTTGGGGGTATGGTATAAAATGCTAACCTCCCCTGTTATTGTAATGGTGAGAGGTTAACATGTCTTGGGGGTATGATATTCACTATTATAGTGAAATGTTTTGTCCAGGAAGTTGTCTGAAGGGGATTGAATTTGTTGTTGCCTAATTGTTTTTTGGTAGGTTTCCACACTTCTTTCCTTCCATCTATAGTATTTCTTAATATTATTCAGTTCCTTTGGCTTTGATGTCTCATAATTCAGTATTGATCTCTCTCTCGCTCTCTTCCGCTCTCCTCCTCCCAGGCTCCTCCTCCTCTTCCAGCTGAGAACAGTATCCAGTGTCGTCTGACCACATACGGGTGCTGTTTCGACCGTATGTTCGTAGCCGCAGGTCCCAATGGAGAGGGCTGCCCCAACCCACCACACAACGGTAGGACAGGGGAGGGGGAAGAGGGAGAAGGGAACGGTAGGACAGGGGAGGGGGAAGAGGGAGGAGGGAACGGTAGGACAGGGGAGGGGGAAGAGGGAGGAGGGAGGAGGGGAGGAGGGGAGGAGGGAGAAGGGAACGGGAGGAGGGGAAGAGGGAGAAGGGAACGGGAGGAGGGGAGGAGGGGAGGAGGAGAGAGAATAGGTTCGGTGAGGAAGGGAGAGGGGTATTATCTCTGCTCGATAGAAAGACTGACACAGGATTGAGTGATGCTAATCACAAAGTGTAGCGGTTTACCTTGTTATTGGTAATTCGTTATTGGTGTGCCTTGAATATGACATTATATTAATACAGTATAAAACATGAAAAACGTATTGTACCTTTTACACTTTCTCGTACCACCTTTTGTTGTTGTTCATTTGTTGATGTTCTAATTGGACGCTGGCACTAAAAGGAGAGAAGTGTAAAATGTCTTCCTGTTTCTCCCCTCTGTAGTTCCCAGAACCACCTGTTCTCTGCCCAAGGCAGCAGGCTCCTGCAGTGGCTGGACGAGCCGATACTTCTACGACGTCACCGCCTCCAAGTGCTCCCACTTCTGGTACGGCGGCTGCCACGGCAACAACAACAACTTCCTGACAAGTGCCGAGTGCCAAAGGACGTGCCCCGTTGCACAGGTCAACCAGATGAGCCAACCTAGTAGCCAATCAATCCAGACGATTCAGCTGAGTCAACCCAGCCAGCCGGGAACAGGTCAGGACATGAGCAGGGTCTCGACGGTGCAGCGCGGCAGCTCTAGGGGATCAACCGGAGGGCGCCAGGGGACCAGCGCTGCTGGCCACGCCCACCGGGCCAGAGTCCATGTCCACCGCCCGGCCCCCTACGCCGTCCTGCACACCCACCCTGCAGCGAGGTAAGACCTTGAGGACCGTCCAGGGGCATCTAGCCATGCCCACCCCTGCTGCCTCCGCCCGCTGCCCCGCCCGCGCGCTGCCCCGCCCACAGCCAGCCGCCTGGCTAGGTGACGCTTCAACCCTGAGAAGGAAGCTGAGATGAGCCAGTGAGAAACAAAGAAGCTTACCAACATCCCACAGACCAAAGACAGACTTACACACACACACATGTTTACAGGACATCTACAGTGAGCTCCAACAGTATTGGGGCAGTGACACATTTTTTGTTGTTTTGGCTCTGTACTCCAGCACTTTGGATTTGAAATGATACAATGACTATGAGGCACAAATATCATAACCCCCCCTTGTAATGGTGAGAGGTTAGGATGTCTTGGGGGTATGGTATAAGATGCTAATCTCCCTTGTTATTGTAATGGTGAGAGGTTAGCATGTCTTGGGGGTATGGTATAAGATGCTAATCTCCCTTGTTATTGTAATGGTGAGAGGTTAGCGTGTCGTGGGGGTATGATATAAAATGCTAACCTCCCTTGTTATTGTAATGGTGAGAGGTTAGCATGTCGTGGGGGTATGATATTTGTGCGTCTGTAACTTTCTCACTCATCATTATTCAGGATTCATTCAGGACTCTCCATAATCATGGTAACATCAACATTAATGTAGAAGTGTTTAGAAACATGTTATATTCTTATTTATAATATAAGTGACTCCAAAATTACACAATACATTATTTACCATTAATTTCTATTGGGCACAAAATAATCTGTAGCGCAACCAAACAAACAGCAAATGCATCCTACAAGTTAGAGTCACAAGCGTGCTTCTTAAGGCTAGGCGTCCCACTAGCGGGACACCAGTCGACAACATCTGGTGAAATTGGAGGGCGCACAATTCAAATAAATAATTGTAATATTAAACATTCATGAACATACAAGTATCTTATATCATTTAAAAGCTTAAATTCTTGTTAATCTAACTGCTTTGCCCGATTTACAGTAGGCTTTACAGCGAAAGCATACCATGCGATTGTCTGAGGACGGCGCCCCACATCAACATATTTGTCAACCAGCACAGGCTTCGCAAAATCACAAACAGCGATTAAATAAATCACTTACTTCTGAAAATCGTCCGCTGTTTGCAATCCCAAGGGTCCCAGCTACAACACGAATAGTCGTTTTGTTAGATAAAATCCTTCTTTATATACCAAAAGGTCTGTTTAGTTGCCACCATCGATTTCAGTAATCCACTCGTTCAACATGCAGACAAAGGAATCCAAAAATCTGCCGCTAAACTTTGTACAAACAAGTCAAACAACATTTCTATTCAATCCTCAGGCACCCTAAAATGTAAATAAACTATAATATTTCATACGGAAAGTAGTATGTTCAATAGGAAAGTCAAATGATTAAGCGTGCGCCCTCTTCCACGCGCAGCGAAAGACTGATATTGTTCCGGTACTCTCTTCACCAAAACTCCAAATTCTTGCTCGTTTTTTTAAAGAAACAATCCTGAAACCTTGAATAAAGACTGTTGACATCTAGTGGAAGCCATAGGAATTGCAATATGGGAGCTGGAATTACATAGGACCCGTAGCGTTACATTATAAGAGCCTGGGACCTAAAAAGGTTGGTTTGTCTTCTGATTTTTGCCTGCCATATCAATTCTGCCATATCAATGTAGTCTCAGACATTATTCTAAACATTTTTTGAAACTTCAAAGTGTTTTCTATCCAATGCTACCAATTATATGCATATCCTGGCTTCTGGGCCTGAGTAACAGGCGGTTTACTTTGGGCACGTCAGTCAGGCGGAAATTCAGGATACTAGACCCTAGCCTGAAGAAGTTGCTAATATGGGACCAAATACTAAACTTTTTACTACTTTAATACACACATAACATATAGACGTATCACAAAATCTCAGCACTTTGACCTCATAGTCATTGTATCATTTCAAATCCAAAGTGCTGGAGTACAGAGCCAAAACAACAACAGAAGTGTCACTGCCCCAATACTTTTAGAGCTCACTTCATATACACACACACAAATACTGTATATACCAACCTCAAAGCTCACTATCGCCACACTGCGCTACCACAGATACCTCTCTCACACAGCGACACACATGCTTGACCTATAGCTTTATAACTTGACTAATCTTGACTAATCCCAGATGTTGTTCACCTGACAGTGGCCATGTTGGACAGTGCTATCTATACCTCCTGTTGTCTCATAGATGTGTGATATTATTGTCCTAGTCATCGTCATCGCCATGTCTGTGTGACTTTCTGGTGTCATTCAATAAAACTAATATGTCATTCAATAAAACGAATAAAGAGTCTGCTCATCCTTTATCTGTGTGTTGGTCTGTCTCTATATATATCTGTGTGTTGGTCTGTCTCTATGTCTATCTGTGTGTTGGTCTGTCTCTATGTCTATCTGTGTGTTGGTCTGTCTCTATATCTATCTGTGTGTTGGTCTGTCTCTATATCGATCTGTGTGTAGGTCTGTCTCTATGTCTATCTGTGTGTTGGTCTGTCTCTATGTCTATCTGTATGTTGGTCTGTCTCTATGTCTATCTGTGTGTTGGTCTGTCTGTATATCTATCTGTGTGTTGGTCTGTCTCTATATCTATCTGTGTGTAGGTCTGTCTATATCTATCTGTGTGTTGGTCTGTCTGTATGTCTATCTGTATGTTGGTCTGTCTCTATGTCTATCTGTGTGTTGGTCTGTCTCTATATCTATCTGTGTGTAGGTCTGTCTATATCTATCTGTGTGTTGGTCTGTCTCTATATCTATTTGTGTGTAGGTCTGTCTCTATCTGTCTCTATCTATCTGTGTGTTGGTCTGTCTATCTATCTGTGATTTGGTCACCTGGACCAGTCGACGTGGGCTGGTCCAGGTGAGTTATAGAGTGGTGTCTGGGGTCAACGTGGGCTGGTCCAGGTGAGTTATAGAGTGGTGTCTGGGGTCAACGTGGGCTGGTCCAGGTGAGTTATAGAGTGGTGTCTGGGGTCAACGTGGGCTGGACCAGGTGAGTTATAGAGTGGTGTCTGGGGTCAACGTGGGCTGGTCCAGGTGAGTTATAGAGTGGTGTCTGGGGTCAACGTGGGCTGGTCCAGGTGAGTTATAGAGTGGTGTCTGGGGTCAACGTGGGCTGGTCCAGGTGAGTTATAGAGTGGTGCCTGGGGTCAGCGTGGGCTGGTCCAGGTGAGTTATACAGTGGTGTCTGGGGTCAACGTGGGCTGGTCCAGGTGAGTTATAGAGTGGTGTCTGGGGTCAACGTGGGCTGGACCAGGTGAGTTATAGAGTGGTGTCTGGGGTCAACGTGGGCTGGTCCAGGTGAGTTATACAGTGGTGTCTGGGGTCAACGTGGGCTGGTCCAGGTGAGTTATAGAGTGGTGCCTGGGGTCAACGTGGGCTGGTCCAGGTGAGTTATACAGTGGTGTCTGGGGTCAACGTGGGCTGGTCCAGGTGAGTTATACAGTGGTGTCTGGGGTCAACGTGGGCTGGTCCAGGTGAGTTATAGAGTGGTGTCTGGGGTCAACGTGGGCTGGACCAGGTGAGTTATACAGTGGTGTCTGGGGTCAACGTGGGCTGGTCCAGGTGAGTTATAGAGTGGTGTCTGGGGTCAACGTGGGCCGGTCCAGGTGAGTTATAGAGTGGTGTCTGGGGTCAACGTGGGCCGGTCCAGGTGAGTTATACAGTGGTGTCTGGGGTCAACGTGGGCGGTCCAGGTGAGTTATACAGTGGTGTCTGGGGTCAACGTGGGCTGGTCCAGGTGAGTTATAGCGTGGTGTCTGGGGTCAACGTGGGCTGGTCCAGGTGAGTTATAGAGTGGTGCCTGGGGTCAACGTGGGCTGGTCCAGGTGAGTTATACAGTGGTGTCTGGGGTCAACGTGGGCTGGACCAGGTGAGTTATAGAGTGGTGTCTGGGGTCAACGTGGGCTGGTCCAGGTGAGTTATACAGTGGTGTATGGGGTCAACGTGGGCCGGTCCAGGTGAGTTATAGCGTGGTGTCTGGGGTCAACGTGGGCTGGTCCAGGTGAGTTATAGAGTGGTGTCTGGGGTCAACGTGGGCTGGTCCAGGTGAGTTATACAGTGGTGTCTGGGGTCAACGTGGGCTGGTCCAGGTGAGTTATACAGTGGTGTCTGGGGTCAACGTGGGCTGGTCCAGGTGAGTTATAGAGTGGTGTCTGGGGTCAACGTGGGCTGGTCCAGGTGAGTTATAGAGTGGTGTCTGGGGTCAACGTGGGCTGGTCCAGGTGAGTTATAGAGTGGTGTCTGGGGTCAACGTGGGCTGGTCCAGGTGAGTTATAGAGTGGTGTCTGGGGTCAACGTGGGCTGGTCCAGGTGAGTTATAGAGTGGTGTCTGGGGTCAACGTGGGCGGTCCAGGTGAGTTATAGAGTGGTGTCTGGGGTCAACGTGGGCCGGTCCAGGTGAGTTATAGAGTGGTGTCTGGGGTCAACGTGGGCTGGTCCAGGTGAGTTATAGAGTGGTGTCTGGGGTCAACGTGGGCTGGTCCAGGTGAGTTATAGAGTGGTGTCTGGGGTCAACGTGGGCCGGTCCAGGTGAGTTATAGAGTGGTGTCTGGGGTCAACGTGGGCCGGTCCAGGTGAGTTATAGCGTGGTGTTCGTAATGCACACTGCAGATATCATAATACCCAGTATGATTAACATATAATTAGGTTGGCCGTAATGAACTGAAGCTTTTGAGGAACTGCATTAAACAGGACTAGTCCCTCATAGGACTTTGTGGGACTTGTCTGACTTCTCTGCTATGTGATTTCTGCTCTACATACCTGCACCCCTCCCCCTTTTCAAGTCTTTCAAAAAATCTCCCTGGTCTTTGTTGTTGAAAACGTGCTTGAAATTCACTACTCGACTGAGGGACCTTTAAAGATAATTATGTGTGGGGTACAGAGATGAGTTAGTTATTCATATATCACGTTCATCCTTAAGAGTCTATTGGCCGTGCGTCAATCTAATGGACAGAATTAAAAGACTTTTGAAACTAGAGATATCTGTTCTCTTGCATGGTCTGCATCTCAATCCATTGCCTCCGCCGATGGAAAGTGGCAGAGCTACAGCGGTGTTTGTCAGGCCATGAGACATCCTGAAAGTTGGTCTTCTCATGAAAACGTCTGTAGCATCCAAACGATGGTGTTCTCCGTTTTGCTCTACGACCCCTTACAAGCCCCACGGACTCATCAGAAATGGGTAACGTATCTGTAGCTAACCGAACCGTTTGGGATACAAAAACGAATAAGACCCCACACTTCACCAGCGGGGTCGTCTGGGACCAGCCACCTGGACAGCTGATGAAACTGAGGCGTATTTCTGTCTGTAATAAAGCTCTTTTGTGGTGAAAAACCTCATTCTGATTGGCTGGGCCTGGCTCTCCAGTGGGTGGGCCTGGCTCCCCAGTGGCTGGGCCTGGCTCCCCAGTGGCTGGGCCTGTCTCCCCAGTGGGTGGGCCTGTCTCCCCAGTGGGTGGGCCTTTATTTAACTCGGCAAGTCAATTCTGAAACAGTTCTAAATGTTTAGTAGAACCCCTCCCCCGGCATAGATTTTTAGAGGTTAACCACTATTATTGAACAAGGCCATGCAACTCATTAATGCAATGTTCTTAACCACATTTTTACTCCTAAACTTATTTAGGCTTGCAATAACAAATGGGTTGAATACTTATTGACTCATGACATTTCAGATTGAAATGTTTTTATTAATTGAAAAAAATAAAATGTTTGACAAAAGAAATTCCGCTTTTCCTTGTAGTCCTCTACAGACAGCTACTCTCTAAACTGAATCAATCTGTATGGACATTTCAGTTACTATTATTCTGATATATTCTCTATGTGTTGACCCATATAAATACTATATAATACATATAATACAAGACAATGTAATGCTATTTTATTCAGTGTTACTGATGTATCATACCAATTAATTGTATACATTATTTTTAATATTTCTGTCCGTTTTTTTAAAGTGTGTATTTTTTTTTCAATTTTGTTATTTGTTTTATTGTTGTTTTGCAAGTACACATTTTTCTTCTCATGTTTCAGTTTATTGTTTGTAATTATTGTGATTAGATAAAAAGCATACTTTTATTAAATATTTTGTGGCCTTGTCTATCTGAACATCTTGAACAATGATTCTTTACACTCACTGAGTCCCTACAGTGTAATCATAGCTTTGAAGTTGAACTCAATATGCTCTTAGCAGTAAGCAGTAAACCTGAGACTGGGGGTACTACCACTCATAACCACTAGAGGTCATACTAAACCTGAGACTGGGGGTACTACCACTCATAACCACTAGAGGTCATACTAAACCTGAGACTGGGGGTATTACCACTCATAACCACTAGAGGTCATACTAAACCTGAGACTGGGGGTACTACCACTCATAACCACTAGAGGTCATACTAAACCTGAGACTGGTGTACTACCACTCATAACCACTAGAGGTCATGCTAAACCTGAGACTGGGGGTACTACCACTCATAACCACTAGAGGTCATGCTAAACCTGAGACTGGGGGTACTACCACTCATAACCACTAGAGGTCATACTAAACCTGAGACTGGGGGTACTACCACTCATAACCACTAGAGGTCATACTAAACCTGAGACTGGGGGTACTTCCACTCATAACCACTAGAGGTCATACTAAACCTGAGACTGGGGGTACTACCACTCATAACCACTAAAGGTCATACTAAACCTGAGACTGGGGGTACTACCACTCATAACCACTAGAGGTCATACTAAACCTGAGACTGGGGGTACTACCACTCATAACCACTAGAGGTCATGCTAAACCTGAGACTGGGGGTGCTACCACTCATAATGAACACCCACCTCAGTATGAACACCCACCTCAGTGTGACTTGGAGATGGGGTTTTAGTGACACCTGTATTTTCCGCTCAAATCATTTGTTCAGGAAACAGTCATGAAGTCGCCCACTCTTCCTCCTCATGCTTCAATGGAAGTGTAAGTTTCACCCTCCATTAAATCACTGGTTGTCAAACCTCTCTTCAGGGTCCCCAGATGTCTATATACTATACCACTAGTCTAGTTTCACCCTCCATTAAATCACTGGCTGTCAAACCTCTCCTCAGGGTCCCCAGACGTCTATATACTATACCACTAGTCTAGTTAAACCCTCCATTAAATCACTGGTTGTCAAACCTCTCCTCGGGGTCCCCAGACGTCTATATACTATACCACTAGTCTAGTTAAACCCTCAATTAAATCACTGGCTGTCAAACCTCTCCTCAGGGTCCCCAGACGTCTATATACTATACCACTAGTCTAGTTAAACCCTCCATTAAATCACTGGTTGTCAAACCTCTCCTCAGGGTCCCCAGACGTCTATATACTATACCACTAGTCTAGTTAAACCCTCCATTAGATCACTGGTTGTCAAACCTCTCCTCAGGGTCCCCAGACGTCTATATACTATACCACTAGTCTAGTTAAACCCTCCATTAAATCACTGGTTGTCAAACCTCTCCTCAGGGTCCCCAGACGTCTATATACTATACCACTAGTCTAGTTAAACCCTCCATTAAATCACTGGTTGTCAAACCTCTCCTCAGGGTCCCCAGACGTCTATATACTATACCACTAGTCTAGTTTCACCCTCCATTAAATCACTGGTTGTCAAACCTCTCCTCAGGGTCCCCAGACGTCTATATACTATACCACTAGTCTAGTTTCACCCTCCATTAAATCACTGGTTGTCAAACCTCTCCTCAGGGTCCCTAGACGTCTCTACTATAACAACTAGTCTAGTTAAACCCTCCATTAGATCACATAACACTAATCCGTAAGGGTGATGGAGATCCTAAATGTGAAGTTTTAAAGTATTCGCCTGCATCCCAAATGGCTTCATATTCCCTTTATAGTGCCCTATTGTGGACCAGGGCCTATAGGGAATATAGTGCCCTATTGTGGACCAGGGCCTACAGGGAATATAGTGCCCTATTGTGGACCAGGGCCTACAGGGACTATAGTGCCCTATTTTGGACCAGGGCCTATAGGGAATATAGTGCCCTATTGTGGACCAGGGCCTACAGGGAATATAGTGCCCTATTGTGGACCAGGGCCTACAGGGACTATAGTGCCCTATTTTGGACCAGGGCCTATAGGGAATATAGTGCCCTATTCTGGACCAGGGCCTATAGGGAATATAGTGCCCTATTTTATACCAGGGCCTATAGGGAATATGGTGCCCTATTCTGGACCAGGGCCTATAGGGAATATAGTGCCCTATTCTGGACCAGGGCCTATAGGGAATATAGTGCCCTATTTTGGACCAGGGCCTATAGGGAATATAGTGCCCTATTTTGGACCAGGGCCTATAGGGAATATAGTGCCCTATTCTGGACCAGGGCCTATAGGGAATATGGTGCCATTCATGATACAGATTTTGATCAGTAAGGGAAAGTGTTGAAATATTTGACGTGTTCTCTTAAATCAGTGGAAAGCTCACACACATCCCTCTCTCTCTCTCTCTCCTAGAGACCATTAATGTGTTCCAGAGTCCTCGTAGTTTGGTCCTACTTTCAGGCTCTGCCTTTAAAATCACCTGCTCTACAACAGCAACCAGCAGTACCATCTGGAGACAGCAACCCAAAGCTGTACTGGTACCGCTGGACCACTGTAGAGGGGTTGAGAGGTGCTGTTCACATCAGTAGGAGCAGGGATTGTGGATCCAGTCAGTGTAGATGGGCTCAGGGTCAATAGACCAGGGGATGTTCCTGGAGTCAGAGTGGGTGTGGAGCAGTCTGTTTTCGGGTCTGTCTGGTACTGTGCTACCAGAACCCACAGTACGACAAATCAGACAGGGTTCTGTACACAAACACACCAACACAACCATTAAGACTCATTAAGACACCAAGAGACAGAATGTCACAGCTCCACACCGTCATTAAGACTCATTAAGACACCCAAGAGACAGAAAGTCACAGTGGATTAGCTAAAGAGACTGGTACCCAGGCTAAATCAAGACTGGTACCCAGGTTAAATCAAGACTGGTACCCAGGCTAAATCAAGACTGGGACACAGGCTAAATCAAGACTGGTACCCTGACTAAATCAAGACTGGTACCCAGGCTAAATCAAGACTGGGACACAGGCTAAATCAAGACTGGTACCCAGACTAAATCAAGACTGGTACCCAGGCTAAATCAAGACTGGGACACAGGCTAAATCAACACTGGTACACAGGCTAAATCAAGACTGGGACACAGGCTAAATCAAGACTGGTACCCAGGCTAAATCAAGACTGGTACCCAGGCTAAATCAAGACTGGGACACAGGCTAAATCAAGACTGGTTCCCAGGCTAAAGAGACTGGTACCCAGGCTAAATCAAGACTGGGACACAGGCTAAATCAAGACGGGTATCCAGGCTAAATTAAGACTGGTACCCAGGCTAAATCAAGAAAGGGACACAGGCTAAATCAAGACTGGTACCCAGACTGAATCAAGACTGGTACCCAGGCTAAAGAGACTGGTACCCAGGCTTAATCAAGACTCGTACCCAGGCTAAATCAAGACTGGTACCCAGGCTAAATCAAAACTGGTACCCAGGCTAAATCAAGACTGGTACAAAGGCTAAATCAAGACTGGTACCCAGGCTAAATCAAGACTGGTACCCAAGCTAAATCAAAACTGGTACCCAGGCTAAATCAAGACTGGTACCCAGGTTAAATCAAAACTGGTACCCAGGCTAAATCAAGACTGGTACCCAGGTTAAATCAAGACTGGTACACAGGCTAAATCAAGACTGGTACCCAAGCTAAATCAAAACTGGTACCCAGGCTAAATCAAGACTGGTACACAGGCTAAATCAAGACTGGTACCCAGGCTAAATCAAGACTGGTACCCAGGCTAAATCAAGACTGGTACACAGGCTAAATCAAGACTGGTACCCAGGCTAAATCAAGACTGGTACCCAGGCTAAATCAAGACTGGTACCCAAGCTAAATCAAGACTGGTACCCAGGCTAAATCAAGACTGGTACCCAGGCTAAATCAAGACTGGTACACAGGCTAAATCAAGACTGGTACCCAGGCTAAATCAAGACTGGTACACAGGCTAAATCAAGACTGGTACCCAAGCTAAATCAAAACTGGTACCCAGGCTAAATCAAGACTGGTATCCAGGTTAAATCAAGACTGGTACCCAGGCTAAATCAAGACTGGTACCCAAGCTAAATCAAGACTGGTACCCAGGCTAAATCAAGACTGGTACCCAGGCTAAATCAAGACTGGTACACAGGCTAAATCAAGACTGGTACCCAGGCTAAAGAGACTGGTACCCAGGCTTAATCAAGACTCGTACCCAGGCTAAATCAAGACTGGTACCCAGGCTAAATCAAGACTGGTACACAGGCTAAATCAAGACTGGTACCCAGGCTAAATCAAGACTGGTACCCAGGCTAAATCAAGACTGGTACACAGGCTAAATCAAGACTGGTACCCAGGCTAAAGAGACTGGTACCCAGGCTAAATCAAGACTGGGACACAGGCTAAATCAAGACGGGTACCCAGGCTAAATTAAGACTGGTACCCAGGCTAAATCAAGAAAGGGACACAGGCTAAATCAAGACTGGTACCCAGGCTAAATCAAGACTGGTACCCAGGCTAAAGAGACTGGTACCCAGGCTTAATCAAGACTCGTACCCAGGCTAAATCAAGACTGGTACCCAGGCTAAATCAAAACTGGTACCCAGGCTAAATCAAGACTGGTACAAAGGCTAAATCAAGACTGGTACCCAGGCTAAATCAAGACTGGTACCCAGGCTAAATTAAAACTGGTACCCAGGCTAAATCAAGACTGGTACCCAGGTTAAATCAAAACTGGTACCCAGGCTAAATCAAGACTGGTACACAGGCTAAATCAAGACTGGTACACAGGCTAAATCAAGACTGGTACACAGGCTAAATCAAGACTGGTACCCAGGTTAAATCAAAACTGGTACCCAGGCTAAATCAAGACTGGTACCCAGGCTAAATCAAGACTGGTACACAGGCTAAATCAAGACTGGTACCCAGGCTAAATCAAGACTGGTACCCAGACTAAATCAAGACTGGTACCCAGGCTAAATCAAGACTGGTACCCAGGCTAAATCAAAACTGGTACCCAGGTTAAATCAAGACTGGTACCCAGGCTAAATCAAAACTGGTACCCAGGTTAAATCAAGACTGGTACCCAGGCTAAATCAAGACTGGTACACAGGCTAAATCAAGACTGGTACCCAAGCTAAATCAAGACTGGTACCCAGGCTAAATCAAGACTGGTACCCAGGCTAAATCAAGACTGGTACCCAAGCTAAATCAAAACTGGTACCCAGGCTAAATCAAGACTGGTACACAGGCTAAATCAAGACTGGTACCCAAGCTAAATCAAAACTGGTACCCAGGCTAAATCAAGACTGGTACCCAGGCTAAATCAAGACTGGTACCCAAGCTAAATCAAAACTGGTACCCAGGCTAAATCAAGACTGGTACACAGGCTAAATCAAGACTGGTACACAGGTTAAATCAAGACTGGTACACAGGCTAAATCAAGACTGGTACCCAGGCTAAATCAAAACTGGTACCCAGGCTAAATCAAGACTGGTACACAGGCTAAATCAAAACGGGTACCCAGGCTAAATCAAGACTGGTACCCAGGCTAAATCAAAACTGGTACCCAGGCTAAATCAAGACTGGTACCCAGGCTAAATCAAGACTGGTACCCAGGCTAAATCAAGACTGGTACCCAGGCTAAATCAAGACTGGTACCCAGGCTAAATCAAAACTGGTACCCAGGCTAAATCAAGACTGGTACCCAGGCTAAAGAGACTGGTACCCAGGCTAAATCAAGACTGGTACCCAGGCTAAATCAAGACTGGTACCCAGGCTAAATCAAGACTGGTACACAGGCTAAATCAAAACTGGTACCCAGGCTAAATCAAGACTGGTACACAGGCTAAATCAAAACTGGTACCCAGGCTAAATCAAAACTGGTACCCAGGCTAAATCAAGACTGGTACCCAGGCTAAATGAAGACTGGTACCCAGGCTAAATCAAGACTGGTACCCTGGCTAAATCAAGTCTGGTACCCAGGCTAAATCAAGACTGGTACCCAGGCTAAATCAAGACTGGTACCCAGGCTAAATCAAGACTGGTAACCAGGCTAAATCAAGACTGGTACCCAGGCTAGTTATTTAGTCGGTGATTATAGGTACCGTCTTCTTCTACTAGTTCCATTGTTATTACAGTCGTCAGAGATGGAGCTATAGGAGTCTCAGAAACCTCTTTCTTCCACAACACTACATGGAGAAGTAGAATGAACAACAAAACACTGTACAAGAGAGACTACACTACTTGTCATTTCTTTACAACAGATTGAACAAACAGCTGTGTATGTGACGGTGACAACACGTGACTCAGAAAGCTCTCTGGGCCTTGTTATGCCAGTTGACATAGAAATGGAACATCATCTGTGACTGTTGTGTTTGCAGAGACCTGAGGAGAGGAGGAGAGCAGATGAGAGAGGAGAGAGGAGAGAGGAGAGAGGACAGAGGAGAGAGGAGAGAGGAGAGAGGAGAGAGGAGAGAGGAGAGAGGAGAGAGGAGAGAGGAGAGAGAGGAGAGGAGAGCAGAGGAGAGAGGAGAGAGGAGAGATGAGAGATGAGAGGAGGAGAGGAGGAGAGGAGAGCAGATGAGAGAGGAGAGAGGAGATTGCAAAGCTGCAGGTGTGTGTTGCACAGTGTGGGTTGGGTAAGGTTGTGGTGAGATGGAAGGCTGTTTCTCAGCATCCTGCCTGTGCTTCAGCGCGTTCTCTCCGTCACCACATCCTCTCCTCGGCTGTCTCTCTCTCTCTCTCTCTCTCTCTCCACCCCTGCAGAGCGGCAAGGCTCCAGGGCTCAGTTTCACAACAACCACTAACACACACCACCCCCACTCTTCTATGCGATGAAGGGAACATCAATTTCCTGTTATAAGGTAGAAATTGCTCCTCCAGACCATAAATGTATTTTGCAAAAAGGACAATTTATAACTGACATACAGCCATTAAACTTGCAGACATCAACTCAAAGTGTTGAACTGCTGTGAATGGAGCCTAAAACTTCCTTTTGACTCAGAGTGGAAATATGATCTGACCCAGATAAACCCACGTATAACTTTTCCACTTGAGTGTATAGGCCATGAGACCCATGATGCACTGCAGCGCTGCAGAGCATCATGGAAACGTCCTCTCTGTGTGGGCAGGAAGTGGTGAGTTTCTCAGAAACAGGTGTGATACAGACACACACACAACAGAATGAAAATAACTGCACAAAAACATCCTTCCTTCATGGAAAGGACCAAGCTACAGTTGAAATCACCACTGTGTAGAGAGTTTCTGCTCCAATGAGCTTTGAGTAAATCAACCCCCTTGTGATGGATTCAATTATATACATTTGTTAATTTGACAAAGTGTCTATTTTCAGATGAAATTATATAAATTTGTTAATTTGACAAAGAGTGTCTATTATTTTCAGATTAAATGATATACATTTGTTAATTTTGACAAAGAGTCTATTACTGTCAGATTAAACGATATAAATGTGTTAATTTGACAGTCTATTATTGTCAGATTAAATGATATAAACGTGTTAATTTGACAGTATTATTGTCAGATTAAGTGATATAAATGTGTTAATTTGACAGTCTATTATTGTCAGATTAAGTGATATAAACGTGTTAATTTGACAGTCTATTATTGTCAGATTGGTCATCGCCAAGCTCTTTCCATAACTGGCATTATGAGTTAGGCGTCACCATACTAACTTCTCTTATCTGGAAATATGTATCAGAGTCACAATCAATTTACAACTGTATTATTGAGTAAAAAGTGAGTATATAGTAACAGATTATGTTATCCAGCTGGTTGATATGCTGAAACTACACACAGGCACAGATTTTTTTGGGGCACAGGAGTTTCTTTTTATTACATTTTTTCACTAGGCAAGTCAGTTAAGAACAAATTCTTATTTTCAATGACGGCCTAGGAACAGTGGGTTAACTGCCTTGTTCAGGGGTAGAACGACAGATTTGTACCTTGTCAGCTTGGGGAATTGAACTTGCAACCTTTACGGTTACTAGTCCAACGCTCTAACCACTAGGCTACCTGCTGGTTACTAGTCCAACGCTCTAACCACTAGGCTACCTGCTGGTTACTAGTCCAACACTCTAACCACTAGGCTACCTGCTGGTTACTAGTCCAACGCTCTAACCACTAGGCTACCTGCTGGTTACTGGCCCAACACTCTAACCACTAGGCTACCTGCCTCCTCTACACTCTAACCACTAGGCTACCTGCTGGTTACTAGTCCAACGCTCTAACCACTAGGCTACCTGCTGGTTACTGGCCCAACACTCTAACCACTAGGCTACCTGCCTCCTCTACACTCTAACCACTAGGCTACCTGCTGGTTACTAGTCCAACGCTCTAACCACTAGGCTACCTGCTGGTTACTAGTCCAACGCTCTAATCACTAGGCTACCTGCTGGTTACTAGTCCAACGCTCTAACCACTAGGCTACCTGCTGGTTACTAGTCCAACGCTCTAACCACTAGGCTACCTGCTGGTTACTGGTCCAACACTCTAACCACTAGGCTACCTGCTGGTTACTGGTCCAACGCTCTAACCACTAGGCTACCTGCTGGTTACTAGTCCAACGCTCTAACCACTAGGCTACCTGCTGGTTACTAGTCCAACGCTCTAACCACTAGGCTACCTGCTGGTTACTGGTCCAACACTCTAACCACTAGGCTACCTGCTGGTTACTGGTCCAACACTCTAACCACTAGGCTACCTGCTGGTTACTAGTCCAACGCTCTAACCACTAGGCTACCTGCTGGTTACTAGTCCAACGCTCTAACCACTAGGCTACCTGCTGGTTACTGGTCCAACGCTCTAACCACTAGGCTACCTGCTGGTTACTGGTCCAACGCTCTAACCACTAGGCTACCTGCTGGTTACTAGTCCAACGCTCTAACCACTAGGGCTACCTGCTGGTTACTAGTCCAACGCTCTAACCACTAGGCTACCTGCTGGTTACTAGTCCAACACTCTAACCACTAGGCTACCTGCTGGTTACTGGTCCAACACTCTAACCACTAGGCTACCTGCTGGTTACTAGTCCAACGCTCTAACCACTAGGCTACCTGCTGGTTACTAGTCCAACACTCTGACCACTAGGCTACCTGCTGGTTACTAGTCCAACACTCTAACCACTAGGCTACCTGCTGGTTACTAGTCCAACACTCTAACCACTAGGCTACCTGCTGGTTACTAGTCCAACACTCTAACCACTAGGCTACCTGCTGGTTACTAGTCCAACACTCTGACCACTAGGCTAACCCTGCCGCTTACATTTGCTCTTCTGCTCGTATTTTCCTAATAAACTGTGGCTTGACTTTTAATATAACCTTAATAAAGTTAAGAAACGTTTGTGAAGGTTTGTTATGGTGTGGATATCATTAAAGCTTTAGCTACTGCAGGCCTGTGATATGAAGGCAGCGCGCCCCGGAGCTCCAACTGACTCCCTCAGCTGTACTTGAGGTGAGGAAGACTGTTTCAGCCCTACCAGAGTTACTCCTGTCATCTAACAATATAATGCTCTTCTCTATGCAAAATATATTCAGATAGAAAATGTACGAATTACCCTCCTTCTGTAAATCGATGTCTGTGTAGCAGATGCAGTAGCCATCTGACTTGGCTACTGGCAAGCCATCTAGCTTGCCACGGGCATATCTCTATCTCTCTGGAGTTACTGTAGGCCTAAGCTTCTCTTCCTTTAAATAGGCCACATATATTTACACTACCATTCAAACGTTTGGGGGACATTTTTTTTTGTCCATTAAAATATCAAATTGATCAGAAATACAGTGTAGACATTGTTAATGTTGTAAATGACTATTGTAGCTGATTTTCTATGGAATATCTACATAGGCGTACAGAGGCCCATTATCAGCAACCATCACTCCTGTGTTCTAATGGCACGTTGTGTTAGCTAATCCAAGTTTATCATTTTAAAAGGCTAATTGATCATTAGAAAACCCTTTTGCAATTATGTTAGCACAGCTGGAAACTGTTGTTTTGATTAAAGAAGCAATAAAACTGGCCTTTAGACTAGTTGAGTATCTGGAGCATCAGCATTTCGATTACAGGCTTAAAATGGCCAGAAATAAATAACTTTCTTCTGAAACTCGTCAGTCTATTCTTGTTCTGAGAAATGAAGGCTATTCCATGCGAGAAATTGCCAAAAAACTGAAGATCTTGTACTACTCCCTTCACAGAACAGCGAAAACTGGCTCTAACCAGAATAGAAAGAGGAGTAGGAGACTCCGGTGCACTACTGAGCAAGAGGACAAGTACATTAGAGTGTCTAGTTTGAGAAACAGATGCATCACAAGTCCTCAACTGGCAGCTTCATTAAATAGTACCCGCAAAACACCAGTCTCAACGACAACAGTGAAGAGGCGATTCCGGGACGCTGGCCTTCTAGGCAGAGTTCCTCTGTCCAGTGTCTGTGTTCTTTTGCCCATCTTAATCTTTTATTAGTATTGGCCAGTCTGAGATATTTTTTCTTTGCAACTCTGCCTAGAATTATTAGCTAACACAACGCGCCATTGGAACACAGGAGTGATGGTTGCTGATAATGGGCCTCTGTACGCCTATGTAGATATTCCATAGAAAATCAGCTACAATAGTCATTTACAACATTAACAATGTCTACACTGTATTTCTGATCAATTTTATGTTATTTTAATAGACAAAAAAAATAGCTTTTCTTTAAAAAACAAGGACATTTCTAAGTGACCCCAAACCTTTGAACGGTAGTGTACATTTTAGAATAAGGCTCTAACGTAACAAAATGTGGAAAAAGTCAAGGGGCACTGTACATACAGTCAATTAAAATGTGTCTCAATATTCTATGATAAGATTCTATTCTCAGTTGTGCACCAGGGCCTCCCACTCTTTTCTATTAGCTAACACAACGCGCCATTGGAACACAGGAGTGATGGTTGCTGATAATGGGCCTCTGTACACCTATGTAGATATTCCATTATTAGTAATTTACAACATTAACAATGTCTACACTGTATTTCTGATCAATTTGATGTTATTTTAATGGATGAAAAATTTGCTTTTCTTTTAAAAACAGGGACATTTCTAAGTGACACCAAACGTTTGAACGGTAGTGTTTATATTACAATGGTAATATCATACAGTAGACACTTAAGCCTTTGCATTCAATACCCTGATACATTTAGTGCTCAAATCTCTGACAGCTGAACCTTGAGGGAGACCATTATATATATAATTATTATAGTCTTAGGAAAGAATTTCCCCCAAAAAATACAGGCTATAAAGTTTAGCATATACTACACATAGAAACACAATGAATAGTGTATCTGTCATTTGTTATAGGCTGTTGTTATAGGACATGTAAAGGTGGCTCATTGGGCCAACATCCCTCGTTTGTTGATAGCGCTGGCTACGCCAGGTTGGATCTGAATACGTATGGATGTCCAGTTTCTCAAATGTCCGGTAAATTACAATCTTCCCTGTCATGTTGTCCGGCACCAAATTTTACTGAAGGAAACTCTGAAATGGCATATTGTTTTTATGAAGATTTTTGAATATTCTCATGAAAATCTGTCGCCAATTGGATGGGAACCTAGCTATAGACACAATAAAGACTCTGGCAGGTACGCTAGTCTAGTGTCACTGATTATGCTGCATATCAGGGTTCCCCAGCAGCCCCAAACATCTAGTCTAGTGTCACTGATTATGCTGCACATCAGGGTTCACCAGCAGCCCCAAACATCTAGTCTAGTGTCACTGATTATGCTGCATATCAGGGTTCACCAGCAGCCCCAAACATCTAGTCTAGTGTCACTGATTATGCTGCACATCAGGGTTCTCCAGCAGCCCCAAACATCTAAAGAAAAAGCGATCAGCCGAACCAGCTGGTCAGAATTGTTCTTCCCTCGTACTCATCTGGAGGTTGAGCATGTTTTCGTCTCTATTTATGTAATCGTATATGTGTTTATGTAAAAAAATGGGGACCACAATGGAAATAAGTCCCAGACTTTATTGTGCAATCGCAGTCACTTAAAAAAATAATGTGTATAAATGTATTTTTTATTACAGACAAATCAAATCAATCAATCAATCCAAACTGTGCAGCGGCCAATTGATGAATGAAAAGAGACATTGTTACAAAACACCAAGAAGTGTAATTACTTTGTTTATTGGTTGTTAAATGTATATAAATACGGCATCAAAATGTTGAAAATCTGATTTCCCCCCAGCTGGTCATTGTCTGCCTCCGGCTCTGACCGTAATGTGATGAAACAGGCAGGGAGAGTGAGCTCGTCTGTGGTGGTCGATGAACCCTCAACCCTTCTGGCCCGTATCCTTGCGTGGCATCAACTGTGCCAGAAAAGCTGAAGTGCCGAAGTCAATATCCACATTTATAAAAAGGGTCGCTACGGTTATTGTCATTTGTGGTCGTAAACATTATATTGAGTTACTTCTACGAGGGGGGAGGGTCGCGAAAATATTTGTAACCGTGGAGAGGTACATTTCGATCTGTCCCTAATTATATACAGTTTATTATTCACAAATGAACACAGAAACTGGAAAGTAAAATGTATTTCTACTCTGTTATTACTGGAACATTAAACAGACATTGGTTTTCGTAACTTAATGGAAGGCAAAATGTATTTATACTGTAATTACTGGAAAACAAACAGACATTAGTTTTGTAAGTTAATGGAAAGATTGTTTTGGCTGAATTAACTCAAATATACATTCAATTACAAGATCATGTTTATAGGAGATTCTAAAGAGCACATCTTCACATAGACAGGGGTAATAAAGAGATAATGGACACAATAAGGGGTAATAAAGAGATAATGGACACAATAAGGGGTAATAAAGAGATAATGGACACAATAAGGGGTAATAAAGAGATAATGGACACAATAAGGGGTAATAAAGAGATAATGGACACAATAAGGGGTAATACAGAGATAATGGACACAATAAGGGGTAATACAGAGATAATGGACACAATAAGGGGTAATAAAGAGATAATGGACACAATAAGGGGTAATAAAGAGATAATGGACACAATAAGGGGTAATAAAGAGATAATGGACACAATAAGGGGTAATAAAGAGATAATGGACACAATAAGGGGTAATAAAGAGATAATGGACACAATAAGGGGTAATAAAGAGATAATGGACACAATAAGGGGTAATAAAGAGATAATGGACACACTAAGGGGTAATAAAGAGATAATGGACACAATAAGGGGTAATAAAGAGATAATGGACACACTAAGGGGTAATAATGAGATAATGGACACAATAAGGGGTAATAAAGAGATAATGGACACAATAAGGGGTAATAAAGAGATAATGGACACACTGGGACCGGAAACCGGCCCTGGCATTTATAACACACCTGCCCATGTTTTTCCTTTAGGCCATCTTTACTTGCCAAATTATTATTATTTTGCTAAAAAAAAGCCAATTTAGACAGGCCCACTGGGCTAAAGATGAATCAGTCCGTCTGGCATTTGCCAGAATTGCCCTTTTGCCAGTCCGTCCTTGATCACATGGAAGAATCAACACCCATGCAGGACATCCACCTTGGGCCACTTGCATTCTGTTAAATCCGTTTCTCTGAGGAGCCCTGTATGTGAAACACAGACACAGAGATACAGGATAAAGACAGCATGGTGTCTGTATGGGAAACACAGAGATACAGGATAAAGACAGTATGGTGTCTGAATGGGAAACACAGAGATACAGGATAAAGACAGCATGGTGTCTGTAAGGGAAACACAGAGATACAGGATAAAGACAGCATGGTGTCTGTAAGGGAAACACAGAGATACAGGATAAAGACAGTATGGTGCCAGATTAGAACCTTTATCAGCCTGTAACTAGCCTGATCCCAGATCTGTTTGTGCGGTCATGCATATCCTGCCTGCCTGTCCTGTGCTTTCCCACTGGGCACAAACTGATTGAATCAACGTTGTTTCAACGCAATTTGTCAACGTATTGTGATGTGGAATCTACATTTTCTTTTTTTTAAGTTATTGATGTAAACTGGTTGTTTTGGAGGGTGAAATTTAAATCACAGGAATGTGTCATTATGGTAAACTAATTTCAACACAAACAAAATATGTTGAATTTTCATATCATTAAAACAATATCAGATATTCAAGGTTATGACCACTATCAGAAACCAAAACATTAGGCTGGACATCCTACTGGAGAGTTAATCTGTCTTCCATCCACGGTTTTTACCAAGCCCAGTCATGCTTAGCTTTGATATTTTCCCCTGATTATTACCTATGTGCTAATCGCGGGAAGGACTGTTGAGAGATCTCCGCTTAAAATCTAAGTAGAATCTCGAATGGCATTGATCACTTGTGCCATTCACTTGAATGTACCGCTGAACTACAATCCAGGTCATTTGGTTCTGCTATTAGATGAAGCACAGTGATAACACATTATCCGTTCTATATACGATGAAATATCTCACACTGTATCCCAAATTTGAACTTTGTTGTGCTTTTCAATGGTTGAAAGAGCAGTGATAGACATTTGGTTGACAACTAAACCAAAAAAATCAGACGTTGTTTTTCCATTTTGAACTTTGTTATGCTTTTAGATGGTTGAAAGCATAGTGATTACACATTGGAAATTCAACTAACTGTCTTTTTGATTGGGTGAATATAAATTGTAATCTCATTGATCAACGTCTCAACCAAACATTTCCCAGTTATCCACGTTGAAATGATATGGTGGTGCCCAGCGGGATCTGTTTGATCTGATCTGTCACCCTGACCATAGGAGTCGGCAAGACAGTAGAAAACTGATCTGGGACTCCTCTAGCACAAGTCGCAGATTGAAGAGGAGAGAGATGGGTGTGTGATGAACCTTTATCGCAGTTGTAGTGAACTCACCTGGAACTTCCAAATCAGAACCAAGACGACCAGGCCATAGAAGGTACTCTTAGCGATGAAGACGCTGTAGGCCAGCTTGGCAGTCTGGGTGCTCCTCACATAGGACTCTACAAGGACAATAGTACACTTAAATGACCTTGATTAAGATGGTATCAGATGATATTGTTAGCAGATCAGTATGTAGGTCATCAGTACAGTATGTAGGTCATCAGTACAGTATGTAGGTCATCAGTACAGTATGTAGATCATCAGTACAGTATGCAGGCCATCAGTAGGTCATCAGTACAGTATGCAGGTCATCGGTACAGTATGTAGGTCATCGGTACAGTATGCAGGTCATCGGTACAGTATGCAGGTCATCAGTACAGTATGTAGGTCATCAGTACAGTATGCAGGTCATCAGTACAGTATGCAGGCCATCAGTACAGTATGCAGGCCATCAGTACAGTATGCAGGCCATCCGTACAGTATGTAGGTCATCAGTACAGTATGCAGGTCATCAGTACAGTATGTAGGTCATCAGTACAGTATGTAGGCCATCAGTACAGTATGCAGGTCATCAGTACAGTATGTAGGTCATCAGTACAGTATGCAGGCCATCAGTACAGTATGCAGGTCATCAGTACAGTATGCAGGCCATCAGTACAGTATGTAGGTCATCAGTACAGTATGCAGGCCATCAGTACAGTATGTAAGTCATCAGTACAGTATGCAGGTCATCAGTACAGTATGCAGGTCATCAGTACAGTATGTAGGTCATCAGTACAGTATGCAGGTCATCAGTACAGTATGTAGGTCATCAGTACAGTATGTAGGCCATCAGCACAGTATGCAGGTCATCAGTACAGTATGCAGGTCATCAGTACAGTATGTAGGTCATCAGTACAATATGCAGGCCATCAGTACAGTATGCAGGTCATCAGTACAGTATGCAGGTCATCAGTACAGTATGCATGTCATCAGTACAGTATGTAGGTCATCAGCACAGTATGCAGGTCATCAGTACAGTATGCAGGTCATCAGTACAGTATGCAGGCCATCAGTACAGTATGCAGGCCATCCGTACAGTATGTAGGTCATCAGTACAGTATGCAGGTCATCAGTACAGTATGTAGGTCATCAGTACAGTATGTAGGCCATCAGTACAGTATGCAGGTCATCAGTACAGTATGTAGGTCATCAGTACAGTATGCAGGCCATCAGTACAGTATGCAGGTCATCAGTACAGTATGCAGGCCATCAGTACAGTATGTAGGTCATCAGTACAGTATGCAGGCCATCAGTACAGTATGTAAGTCATCAGTACAGTATGCAGGTCATCAGTACAGTATGCAGGTCATCAGTACAGTATGCAGGTCATCAGTACAATATGTAGATCATCAGTACAGTATGCAGGTCATCAGTACAGTATGCAGGCCATCAGTACAGTATGTAGATCATCAGTACAGTATGTAGATCATCAGTACAGTATGCAGGTCATCAGTACAGTATGCAGGTCATCAGTACAGTATGCAGGTCATCAGTACAGTATGCAGGCACATTTACCTGTTGTTATCTCTCCCCCACTTTGACCTGAAAGAAACAAAGAAGGAGAGTTTCAGATGAGATTATACACCACAGTACCACTTGGACATAGGGGAATGCATTAGAGCCTCAAAACGAGTGTACTAGTTCAGTCAAATCTCTTTCTTCTCATAAACACAGACAGTGTTCATGTTTTATTACCTTGGGGATCTCCCCAAATGGTGTCATTCACATTTATATTTCCATTCCCATCGTAAAAGCTGACAATGCAGGTGAATTTGTTGTCTGGGTTGTGCCATTCCACGGCTGGGACTCTCAGCCTGCTGGTGATGCTGTATGAAGTATCGTCATCCCACAAGGCCCTGTTGTCGGTCCCGGCGCCTTCAGTTCTGTTGACAGCGTTGACTTGCCAGAAGACAGTGACATGGTCGGGGTAGAAGCGGGTGGCTACGCACACCAGGGTCTTCTTCTTCTTCTTGTTTCTATCTTTACACTCCTTGCTGGAGGGTGCTAGGACGTTCACTGTGGGTTCAGTGACATTGAGTTTTGGATCTGCAGGGAGAAAACAGTGGAATATTTTAACACTCAATCAATGGCTCTGTTTGTTGTCGACATCAATACCTGAACCTGAGTGCTTTAAAACACAGTTAATCACAAAACGAATCAATGAGACAGTGAATCACAAAATGAATCAATGAGACAGTGAATCACAAAATGAATCAATGAGAGAGTTAATCACAAAACGAATCAATGAGACACTCTCTCCATGAGAGAGTTCTTCAGAAAATTTGTTCATCACAAAATGTAACTGAGTAGAACATAGAGGTCATTATAACAGTATTACAGTAGTATTAGTACAGTATTATCACAGTATTATTACAGTATTATTATTACAGTAGTATTACAGTAGGTTTAGTACAGTATTATCACAGTATTATTATACTAATATTATTATTACAGTAGCATTACAGTAGTATTAGTACAGTATTATCTCGGTATTATTATAGTATTATTATTACAGTAGTATTACAGTAGTATTAGTACAGTATTATCACGGTATTATTATAGTATTATTATTACAGTAGTATTAGTACAGTATTATCACAGTAGTATTATAGTATTATTATTACAGTAGCATTACAGTAGTATTAGTACCGTGTTATCACGGTATTATTATAGTATTATTATTACAGTAGTATTAGTACAGTATTATCACAGTAGTATTATAGTATTATTATTACAGTAGCATTATAGTATTATTATTATAGTAGTATTACAGTAGTATTAGTACGGTATTATCACGGTATTATTATAGTATTATTATTACGGTATTACAGTAGTATTAGCACAGTATTATCTCACTAATATTATAGTATTATTATTACAGTAGTATTACAGTAGTATTAGTACAGTATTATCATGGTAGTATTATAGTATTATTATTACAGTAGTATTACAATAGTATTAGTACAGTATTATCACGGTATTATTATAGTATTATTATTACAGTAGTATTACAGTAGTATTAGTACAGTATTATTATGGTCTTATTATAGTATTATTATTACAGTAGTATCACAGTAGTATTAGTACAGTATTATCATGGTATTATTATAGTATTAGTATTACAGTAGTATTACAGTAGTATTAGGACAGTATTATCACGGAATTATTATAGTATTATTATTAGAAGTAGTATTACAGTAGCATTAGTACAGTATTATCACTGTATTATTATAGCATTATTATTACAGTAGTATTACAGTAGTATTAGTACAGTATTATCACAGTATTATTATAGTATTATTATTACAGTAGTATTAGTACAGTATTATCACAGTATTATTATAGTATTATTATTACAGTATTACAGTAGCATTATTATAGTATTATTATTACAGTAGCATTACAGCATTATTATTACACTATTATTACAGTATTAAAATTACAGTAGTATTATAGTATTATTATTACACTATTATTATAGTATTATTACAGTATTATTATTAGAGTAGCATTACATCATTATTATTACAGTATTAATACAGTATTATTATAGTATTATTATTACAGCATTAATACAGTATTATTATAAGAGCATTAATACAGTATTATTATAAGAGCATTATTATTAGAGTACTAGTATTACAGCAGTATTGCAATATTATCATAGCATTATTATTACAGTAGTATTACAGTATTATTATTAGAGTATTACCACAGTATTATTATTACAGTATTATTACAGTAGTATTACAGTATTATTACAGTAGTATTACAGTATTATTATAGTATTATTAGAATAATAGTATTACAGTATTAACTTAGTATTATTAATACAGTATTATTACAGTAGATTATTACAGTAGATGTAGTATTATTATTACTGTAGTATTACAGTATTATTATTAAATTGTTATTACAGTAGTAGTACATTAGTATTCTTACAGTATTCCCACAGTATTCTTCTTACAGTATTCTTCTTACAGTCTTCTTAGAGTATCATTATTACTACAGTTGTATTACAGTATTCTTCTTACAGTATTCTTACAGTGTTATAACAGTATTCTTACAGTAGTTGTACTGTATTATATCAGTATTCTTACAGTATTATACCAGTATTATTACAGCATTCTTACAGTATTATACCAGTATTATTACAGTATTCGTACAGTATTATTACTGTATATGTACAGTATTTGTACAGTATCATTATAGTATTATTCTTACAGTATTTTACAGTATTTTTACAATACTATAATGGTATTATTGCAATAACAGTATCCTCACTGTATTATCACAGTATTCTTAAAGTATTCTACTAATATTATTAGTGTTACTAAAGTATTCTTACAGTATTCTTACAGTATTATAACAATATTCTTAGTGTTACTACAGTATTCTTACAGTATTCTTACAGTATTATAACAGTATTCTTACAGTATTCTTACAGTATTATAACAGTATTCTAACAGTATTCTAACAGTATTCTTACAGCATTCTTACAGTATTATAACAGTTTTCTAACAGTATTATAACAGTATTATAACAGTATTCTAACAGTTTTATAACAGTGTTCTTACAGTATTTAACAGTGTTATAACAGTATTATAACAGTATTCTAACAGCATTCTTACAGTATTCTAACAGTTTTATAACAGTATTATAACAGTATTCTAACAGTATTCTAACAGTATTCTTACAATATTATAACAGTATTATAACAGTATTCTTACAGTATTATAACAGTATTCTAACAGTATTATAACAGTTTTCTTACAGTATTATAACAGTATTATAACAGTATTATAACAGTATTCTTACAGTATTATAGCAGTATTATAACAGTATCCTAACGGTATTCTAACAGTATTCTAACAGTATTATAACAGTATTCTTACAATATTATAACAGTATTATAACAGTATTATAACAGTATTCTAACAGTATTCTTACAGTATTATAACAGTATTATAACAGTAGTATAACAGTATTCTTACAGTATTATAACAGTATTCTAACAGTATTATAACAGTTTTCTTACAGTATTATAACAGTATTATAACAGTATTACAACAGTATTATAACAGTATTCTTACAGTATTATAACAGTATTATAACAGTATTCTTACAGTATTATAACAGTATTATAACAGTATCCTAACGGTATTCTTACAGTATTCTAACAGTATTCGAACAGTATTCTTGCACTATTCTAACAGTATTCTAACAGTATTATAACAGTATTATAACAGTATTCTTACAGTATTATAACAGTATTCTAACAGTATTATAACAGTATTCTAACAGTATTCTTACAGTATTCTAACAGTATTATAACAGTATTATAACAGTATTCTTACAGTATTATAACAGTATTCTAACAGTATTCTTACAGTATTATAACAGTATTATTACAGTATTCTAAAAGTATTATAACAGTATTACAGTATCCTTACCCAGGACTGTTAGCTTAGTTCCCTCTCCAAAGTAGGCAGCATAACCACCAGAGCACACCACATACTCACAGACAGGAAACCAAAAGTAGTCTAGCTACCCATTGGTGTATTTTCAGTAGTTTGGCTTGTAGCAAAGGAAATAATACTATATTTCTAAGCATGTATATGTCGACAGAGCATAGGGCTAATTCACTTTATCATTAGCTGTTTGTACAGCTTAAATGTTTTTCCCTCTGAATATTTTCACGCCAGGAATGCAAAACAATAAACCCCTTGATTTAAAAAATTATTTAATGATGATGTATTTGCTATATATTTTTCAGAAAGCTGAATCCCTCACCTAGAACAGTGAGTCTGGTACCTGGACCAAACTCTGCCTTATCCGTGTACCACAGAGACATACCATACTCTACATGACAGGCACTGGATTACACCTGCCTCAGATTTATTACCTTGCCTGTTCTGCACTATTATGCACGTCCATTCAAACTGATACAACACCACAATATAGATTCATGCAAACCAACCACGGAGGAATTGGAACATTCTTTTATAACCCACAAAGAGATGATTTTTCTCTCTCCATCTCTGGTTCACACACAGGGGTTTTAAAATAAGACACCGTCTCTTTCAGTAACAGAGAAAAGCCATGAGATAACAGATGACAGAATCAGATTTCTCACCCAGAACCGTGAGTTTGGTGCCACTGCCGAAGTATGCCTGGTTGGTGTTCACACTGATACACAGCTACAGAGATACCCCCCCCTCACTACTAGCAGAGTTGAGCTACAGCCTGTACACCCCAGCCTGCTGTCTTTGGTTGTTGGATTTTGTTATTCTATGAAACGCAAATGACATCACAAAATCATTTCCAGATTATGTAGAGATGAAATGATCATTGTTTTGACCCGAAGTACCTAAGACTGTGTCTGGTTCCACTGCAAAGGAGCCTCTCCTCCTCAGGCTGATAACAAGTGTTATAATGAAGGTAGACTGTCTGGTTCCACTGCTAAGGAGCCTCTCCTCCTCAGGCTGATAACAAGTGTTATAATGAAGGTAGACTGTGTCTGGGCATGGAGCCAGACCGCTTCATACCATGATGATTGGAGCACATAACTAATGCCTTTACTGTGATCCATTCAAATATACTCTCTTACTTTAACACTATTTAGATGTATAGTCAAATACGATATTTTCTATATTGCCAAATGTAAATGTTTTGGTCTTTTGTTATCCCCTCGTGTACATTTGTCAGACAGAGTCCACAACAGTTCATTGTTCATGTTCTTACCTAAAACGGTGAGTTTGGTCCCGGCTCCAAAATATGCCTCCGAGTACGAGCACGGAGACACAAGGCTGTATCATAAAGGCTCTTCTTTACTGTCTCTCTGACTTTGTATTGGCTCAATCTTTGTTACTCTGTTAAAGTTATTCAAAAACTCTTCACAGGAACTCTGAGACATTCAGCTGGGGGGGGTAAATCTGACATAGTTTATCAATTATTGTGACTATTTTACAAATGAAATTCAAGTGCGTTCCAACCTCGACCAATCTTTAGGATTACATTCCAATCCTATGAATATCAACCACACACTGTAACCTACAGACTGTAGCCATGAGGTGTAAACGTGAAACCGATCACATGTAGTATTTTATCACAATCAGGTGCAAACGTTATATTATGTTGGTGTAATGTCTCACCTAGAACAGTTAACCTGGTTACTCCACCGAAGTAAGCCTGGCTGAGACCACCAGCACAGTGGATTTACTCAACCTTTATGCGACCACGTCAGGAGGACATTCAAAGATACGACCCAGTCATTCTGTTACAGTTCAATTCTCTAGAAAACTTTACAACCACGGACATTATAACCATTATAGCTTACATGATTTATAACCAGCAGATTCCTGCACTTTTCCAGCGTAATTTCTTACCTAGAACAGTTAACCTGGTTCCTCCACCGAAGTAAGCCTGGCTGGCACCACTAGCACAGTACAGTGGAATACTGCTCTAATACAGCTATATGGGCGCGCTGAGCCTGGCTGGCACCACTAGCACAGTACAGTCGAACACTGCTCTAATACAGCTAGTCTTGCAAGTCCTTTTCTGGTCAACTTTATATTCCAATCGTACATTGCCCTTTGATAACTGTATTGTTCAAGACGTCATACCAATCAACACCATGTTTTAACCACTTTACAAGACCGACAAAGATGACTCAAACATACTGTAATACTACGATATCAAATCTCTTCTCATGAGTACGTTGTCTCACTCACATTCATTGTCCATACGCCAAACATAGTGTATGGATTACTTACCGAGAACTGTTAATTTGGTGCCTGGTCCAAAATGTGCCTCATAGTTGGCACAGTGTACAGGCTTAACATCAATAAGCATTGACTGGAGTGTCACTAGTATGAACTAATGTAATGTACTGAATCCACAACCAACTAACTCCTCACATCACTATTGCTACTAGACCACACATAGAGTCCCATTAGTTCCATCATGGTGAATATTCTCTTACCCAGAACAGTCAGTTTGGTTCCTGCTCCAAAGTATGCAGGATTATAGTTGTCACAGTGCAGACATACTGAGCAGTAATGTACCAACCACTAGCTACTGAACTTGTCTACGCATTTGACATCTAAAATAATACCCGCTTTTTCAATATTAGTCAATTGTTCAAATGAACCATTAGATGCATAAACACAACATCTTCCAGTACAGTAAGTAAATCAATTGGAAAGTATTTACCTAAAACAGTGAGTTTGGTTCCATTGCCAAAGAAGGCTGGTTGGGTTGAAGTCACAGTGTTTTCACATCAACCCTTTAGTTCAGATGGACACTTTGTTATACTATTACTGGCTATCAAACCTCTTCAGGGTGACAGATCTATACCGATGTCATTCATCTGAAGTGAACTCACCTAAAACAGTGAGTTTGGTTCCATTCCCAAAGTAGGCCTCACTTCCAGTGTCACATCGTTTGCCTCCTCTTCCAAAAATACCTCAGATCTCTTTGTCATTCAGCCTCAAGGGAATATGAACAGAGATACTCAGAGATACTCTAAAAATAACTACTGAGTTCAGCAATGCATTTGAGGAGATTTTATGGTCAAACAGGAATCAAACAAACTCCCCTTATGTAACTGAATCCGACTTCATAAGTTTGTTGTCTTGTCCAGGAAAATGCTCCCAATAAAGTTGATTTTATAATCGTGAAGATTGGTTGAAATCCGGTTTTATCCTTCAGTATTATCGAGTTGTTCAGAAGCATCTCTCCAGACTCCTCAACAGCCTGTAGTGGTGTGTGAGTAGGCCCCAGCCCTCTCCTGTATGGAAGTGAATGGTAGGAGGTTTTTGTACGGCGTCTCTATGTGAATATATCACCGTGGCCCCCTGTCCCCACGGTGTTAAAGCATCACACAAAAACACTCATTCTGTTCTTTCTGTTGTTTATTTTCCCTCCCCTGTTCTCTCTCTGTATCTCTCTCACCATCTCTGTCTCTCAGTATCTGTCTGTAGCGGCAGGTGCGTTGGCACGGAGGGTTGGATCCAGTCGGATCCTGTTCTGACCCTATAAATAGAACATCAAATTCATGATTTTAATAATAAACATTTACATTTGGATATTTACTTCTTTTTTTTATTGATTGATGTAATGAACAACATCAATAAAAAAGACAATGTAAAAAGACATCCAAATGTAACGTTTATAATTACAATTATGATATTTGACTGTTGTTACTGGAGTTGGATCCTGTTCCAAACTGACAGCTTCTATTTCTGTCAGCAGTACTAAGAAAAGTAGCCGGGAGGAGAGGAGGAGAGGAGGAGGAGGAGGAGGAGGAGGAGGAGGAGAGGAGGAGGAGGAGGAGGAGGAGGAGGAGGAGAGGAGGAGGAGGAGGAGTGGAGGAGGAGAGGAGAGGAGAGGAGGGAAGGACAGGTAAACAATGTTTTTCTTATTTTATCTAAAAATGGAAATGACAGCTCTCTAAGTCACACCCCTGTCCCCTCTCCTCTCCCCCTGCCATCCTGCATCACGTGACAGCAACAGTCTGTCATAGAGCAGGGCTGACAAGATGCAGTACCTTCTAACCTGATTGTAATTGCATTTGATCATATCTTTTTTATTTCTTTATTTTTTATTCAACCTTTATTTAACTGTTAGGAGGTATATGCTTTAGTGACAGTATCATTATATTGTAGAATGGTTTGTATAAAAGGTACATGTATTTAGGGGTAATCTTAAATGTGTTTATTTTGTTTTATGTCTCAAGCCAATGGAATTTAATTGAATAGGATAGATTAGACTTCCGGCGTGACTTTGTGTAATCCCACAGTTACCCTCCAGAGGTCAGTGTATGATCATCTCTGAGAAATGTCTCCCTTTTTAATCGAAGAGCTTCATTTTGATAACAAGGGTAGGCTTTTATACTAGCAGTGGTGGAAAAAGTACCCAATTGTCATACTTGAGTAAAATTAAAGATATTGATGATTCAAGTAACAATGAAAGTCACCCAGTAAAATACTACTTGAGTATAAGCCTAAAAGTATTTGGTTTAAAATATACTTAAGTATCTAAAGTAAAAGTATAAATCATTTCAAATTCCTTATATTAAGCAAACCAGATGGCACCATTTCCTTGTGTATTTGATCTAGTTAGCCAGGGGCACACTCCAACACTCAGACAGAATTTACAAAGAAGCATGTGTGTTTAGTGAGTCCGACAGATCAGAGGCAGTAGGGGAGGACCAGGGATGTTCTCTTGGTAAGTGTGTGAATTAGGCAATTATCCTGTCCTGCTAAGCATTCAAGGAAAAATGTATGGAGTAAAATGTACATCATTTTTGTTTAGGAATGTAGTGAAGTAAAAATTTAATTTGATCAAAATATAAATAGTAAAGTACAGATACCCCCCAAAAACGACTTAAGTAGTACTTTAAAGTATTTGGACTTATGTACTTTACACCACTGTATATTAGGAAGACCTCCGTGACAGTCAGACAGTCAGAGAAACACCCATTAATCTATTCATACAAAAAAAACAACGTTTTAAGGGAAATATTTGCTTTTGTCTGAAGCTGAAAAACAAGGGAAGTACAACATCTAATTGGACTGATGTACTAACAAGGCTTTTCAGCAGACATTACGCAGCTCGACACCTGTTCTTTTGATCTACTGTACTTCAACAACAGATGTACTCACATTGGATGGGTTGATTAGGATTCAAACCTTCTCTCACACAGCCTAATACATACTCTTAGAGTTGGTTTACCCCGTTAATGTACTTGGTAATGTACCTGGATAATAATATATAATTATAATGGAAAGGTGTTTTTCATGTAAATAGATTTTGAATTTCCTGTCTTTCTTGGCTTCAGACAAAAGCTAATATTTCACTTAAAACATTTTTTGTTGTTGTCCCGCCACCAAACATTATTACTGTGCATTAAAACTATTTTAAATGGCATAAAAACAACATGGCTGTCAATGACAGCCTAAAATGGTTGCTTATCAAAATGGTACAGCTCTTTAACAGTTTAAGCTACGGACACTAGACCAAAAGGTCTTAAAGTTACAAAGCCTAAATAGTTAATTAACTATAGAATGAATCCAATTTGTACAATAATATACTGTATCTACCACCATCATTGTCAGTAAGAATGCGCTCCAATTGACTCCTCTTGTTAAATGACTAGTAAATGACTGCAACAAAATTTATAATGATAATTCCACCAATAACCACAGAGGGCCAAGATAGCAGTTTAACTATTATAACTTATTCAACGTTAATACAATATACAAAATACAAATTTCCCAGAGGGAAACAAAAACAAATAACACATTTAAGACAGTATGGGAGAAACTGAAAAATTCCTGGAAAACGGGGAATTAGGAAAATGAAAGCATTAACTATTTATTTAAAAGTAAAAGTAAAAGTTTACCAAGGACAAACCTAGTAGTAGAGTTACTTGGAAAGATAATCTTTATCTAAACTTATTTTAAAAATAATGTAGATGTAAATAACTGATTCATAACACAAACAGGAGACTGTCTTTACAGAAACACAAACAGGAGACTGTCTTTACAGAAACACAAACAGGAGACTGTCTTCACAGAAACACAAACAGGAGACTGTCTTCACAGAAACACAAACAGGAGACTGTCTTTACAGAAACACAAACAGGAGACTGTCTTTATAGAAACACATACAGGAGACAGTCTTTACAGAAACACAAACAGGAGACAGTCTTTACAGAAACACAAAACACAATATACATAAAACAAACGTAAAGGCATAAATCCTCAAATACAAACTTGTTTTAAGCTTGATATGTGAAAATGTGTGATTAATTAAATGTGAGGTTAATTAAATGTGTGGTTAATTAAATGTGTGGTAAATTAAATGTGTGGTTAATTAAATGTGTTGTAAAAGAAATGTGTGGTTAATTAAATGTGTGGTTAATGAAATGTGAGGTAAATTAAATGGGTGGTTAATTAAATGTGTGGTTAAATTAAATGTGTAGTAAATTAAACGTGTGGTTAATGAAATGTGTGGTTAATGAAATGTGTGGTTAATGAAATGTGTGGTTAATTAAATGTGTAGTTTATTAAATGTGTGGTTAATTAAATGTGTGGTTAAATTAAATGTGTGGTTAATTAAATGTGTGGTTAATAAATGTGTGGTTAATGAAATGTGTGGTAAATTAAATGTGTGGTTAATTAAATGTGTGGTTAATTAAATGTGTGGTTAATTAAATGTGGGGTTAATTAAATGTGTGGTTAATTAAATGTGTGGTAAATTAAATGTGTGGTTAATTAAATGTGTTGTAAAAGAAATGTGTGGTTAATTAAATGTGTGGTTAATGAAATGTGTGGTAAATTAAATGGGTGGTTAATTAAATGTGTGGTTAAATTAAATGTGTGGTAAATGAAATGTGTGGTTAATGAAATGTGTGGTTAATTAAATGTGTGGTTAATTAAATGTGTGGTTAATTAAATGTGTGGTTAAATTAAATGTGTGGTTAATTAAATGTGTGGTTAATAAATGTGTGGTTAATGAAATGTGTGGTAAATTAAATGTGTGGTTAATTAAATGTGTGGTTAATTAAATGTGTGGTTAAATAAATGTGTGGTTAATTACTTGTGTGGTTAAAAAAATGTGTGGTAAATTAAATGTGGGGTTAATTAAATGTGGGGTTAATTAAATGTGTGGTTAATTAAATGTGTGGTAAATTAAATGTGTGGTTAATGAAATGTGTGGTTAATTAAATGTGTGGTTAATTAAATGTGTGGTTAATTAAATGTGTGGTTAATTAAATGTGTGGTAAATTAAATGTGTGGTAAATTAAATGTGTGGTTAATTAAGTGTGTGGTTAAATAAATGTGTGGTAAATCATGTAAAACAAATTCCTATTATGAACCCAAACTTCAGGCTGATGAACCTGATGATGAATCTCTTGGTGCAGCTACGGTGTCAGAGACAAGTCAAGTGAGTGATTGACAGAATGACCACAGATTTCTGTTACCGACAGACACAACAATAACCTAAACATGTTTTGGTCATTGGGTTCAGGCGGCCCTTTGATCTTTCTAGAAAAGGCCAAGGGACGTCCAGCTGGTGGAGCGTTGTCAGACTTCAAAAAGGCTTTACGGCGAAAGCACTACGTTTGATTGTTTGAGGGTAGCACCTCCAATATCTTTTTACATTAGCATAAATTCATAAACCATCGCGGTTCACATAAAACACATTTCACAGCAAAAACAAATCCCTTACCTTTTGAAGAACTTCTGCTGTGAGGGCTTCCCAAGTGTCCAACGAAGACATCCAATGGTTCTTTTGTTAGAAAAAGTCATCTATTTTATCCATAAATCTCTGTTTTTGTTGGCACATTATGTTCATAAAATACAGCATCCACTCGCCCATTGAACCGTGAAGAGAACGCGTTCAACCTATACCTATACACTTGTCCAAGAACAATCAAACATCATTGATAATGTATCCTTAGGAACACTTTTATGTATATTTACTATAATATTTCAACCGGATTATAAACTGGGCGATAGGAAAGGGAAAAAAAAACCACAGCCTTAGCCTTGAAACCCGTGAAGCAGCTTCCTCTTCTGTTTACATCCGATGACCACTTAGAAATTCTTCTTCTATTACCATCCAGAGCAACTAAACATCATCAAACACTGTCTAGAAACTGTTGCCATCCAGTGGAAGCAATAGGTACTGCAATCTTACTCCTATATATGTCTGTTTTCAATAGGGAGGGGTTCATAATGAGGCAATGTGTCAAAAACACTTTTTCCAGGACAGAAATTCCTAGAGTTTTCGCCTGTTATATCAGTTCTGTTATACTCACAGACTATATTTTAACACTCTTAGAAACTTCAGAGTGTTTCCTATCCAATAGTACTAATTATGTACATATCCTATTTTCTGGGCCTGAGTGGGAGGCATTTTACTTTGGGCACGCCAGACTCTCCAAAACCGTCACCTCGGGAGCCGCTCCCTAAGAAGTTAAAGAAGAGCCAATGCAATGTAACCTCAGTGAATAAGAAGAAGCTGATATATGGTATGCATGTCCTGTGGTAACCACTGTACTGAAATAAACATATGTGCAGGGTGAATGTTGAAGGGAATGAGGTTGAAGCCCTGCTGGATTCCGGCAGTATGCTAACCCTGGTCGTTGCAAACCTAGTGCCGGCTCACTGGATACAAGTCAGGATATCAGTGTTACGTGCATTCATGGGGATACTCGTCCGTACCCCACAGCCTTAGTGAGCATACAAACCGAGGACGGGCTGCTGGATTATGAGGTCGGCGTGGTCCCAAAAATGCCATATGATGTAATAATGGGTAGATACTTTCCTAACTTTGCGAAGTTAGGCCAAAAGAACGGCATATTTGAGAAACCAACAACCCTGACCAAGCAGGAAGTAGCATGTAGCCTTCAACCAAAGTCAAGAAAAGAGGTCTCCCAGGAGCCAACCTCACAGGTGCTAGTAGGGGAGGATGAGGAAGAAGTGGCAGACCTCGTTGATAACGAGCAGCCCGGTACTAGTGGGGCTGTGGTCGATCTGAATCCAGAGGACGACTATCTAGAACCAGCAGACCTGGCAGGGTCCCTGACTAATTTCAGGACGGCCCAAAACCAGGATACAACCCTGCAGCAAGCCAGAGCAGATGTGCAGGTCGTGGATGGTACTCCAATAAATGATGGGATGATGCCTAATAGTTTTCCCCACTTCATCATGAAAAAGGGTTTGGTGTACAGAGTCTCAAAAATAGGGGTTGATGTGGTGGAACAATTGTTGGTCCCCACCCGGAACCGGAGGACAGTACTGGATCTAGCTCATGGGCACATTCTGGGTTGACACCTTGGTATCGATAAAACCCGAGACCGCATTGTAAGGACGTTTTACTGGCCAGGAATTCAGGCTGAAGTGGCTCGGCATTGTGGAGAGTGCCCGGAGTGCCAGTTAACAGCTCCCCGACCAGCTGTTAGAAGCCTGTTAGTGCCACTCCCCATAATCGAAATGCCATTTGAGAGGATAGCGATGGATATAGTGGGCCCACTACCCAAATCCGCCAGAGGGCACCAATACATTCTGGTCATTCTAGATTATGCCACTCGCTACCCAGAAGCCATTCCCCTTAGGGCGATGGCTTCCAAAAATATTGCCAAGGAATTAGTGCTCCTGTTCACCAGGGTAGGGGTTCCAAAGGAGATCCTTACTGACCAGGGGACCCCCTTCATGTCCCGCCTTATGGCGGACCTTTGTAAATTGTAAACAGTTGAGGACATCAGTTTATCATCCTCAGACAGACAGGCTGGTTGAGAGATTCAACCGCACCCTGAAATCAATGCTCAGGAAGGTAATCAATAATGGATGGGAAAAACTGGGATTGCATGTTGCCGTATCTGATGTTTGCCATTAGAGAGGTTCCCCAAGCCTCCCTGCGGTTTTCCCCCTTTGAGCTGGTATATGGGAGGCACCCCCGGGGAATCTTAGACATCGCCCGGGAAACCTGGGAGCACCAATCCACCCCGTATACTAGTGTCAGAGCACGTCACGGCAATGCAAGACAGGATAGCCACAGTCATGCCCATCGTCAGAGAGCACATGAGACAAGCACAAGAGCACCAGTGGCACACTTATAACCGGCAGGCTACCTTGAGGGAATTTCAACCGGGAGATAAGGTGTTAGTGCTGATCCCCACGGTAGAGTGCAAACTACTAGCCATATGGAAAGGACCATATGAGGTACTGGAGAGAATAGGAGAAGTTAATTATCGGATCCGACAGCCAGGTCGACGGCCCCAGGAACAGATCTACCACATAAACCTGTTAAAAGCAGGGAGAGAGAGAGAAACACTAATGGTCACGTACCCCACACACTCAGGAGACAGCCAAAGTAAATATTTCACCTACTTTGTCCCCAGCACAAGTACAGGAAGTAAAGACCCTGATCCAGAAAAACCGAGATGTGTTTTCAGAGGTACCCGGCCGAACTGAAGTTACGGCTCATGATATCGTTTCCCTACCAGGGAGAAAAGTAAGCATGAGGCCATATTGGGTACCTGAGGCTCGACAGGCCGCGATTAGAGCAGAGACAGAGAAAATGTTGGCAGCTGGAGTGATCGAAGAGTCACATAGTGAGTGGTCTAGCCCAATTGTGATGGTCTCCAAACCCGATGGGTCTTTGCGGTTCTGTAACGACTTTCGGAAGGTAAATGAAATCTCCAAGTTTGATGCCTACCCCAATTGATAAAGCTCAGTACATTACGACCCTGGACCTAACCAAAGGGTACTGGCAAATTCCTCTGACCCCCAGAGCCAAAGAAAAGACAGCCTTTGCAACCCCTGATGGTTTGTTTCAATACACCGTCATGCCATTCGGCATACACGGAGCCCCAGCCACCTTTCAACGGCTAATGGACAAGGTCCTGAAACCGCACCAAGCGTACGCCGCAGCCTATTTATATGACCTGGGGATCTACAGCCCAGATTGGGAATCCCACTTACCCCAGGTACAGGCAGTGTTAGACGCCCTTAGAAAGGCAGGGCTCACGGCGAATCCTGCCAAGTGTTACGTGGGGTTAGAGGAAACAGAGTATCTGGGATACACCGTGGGAAGAGGGTTAATCAAACCCCAACGTAAGAAGGTGGAGGCAATCAGAGAATGGCCAAAACCAGTAAATAAGAAGCAGGTTCGAGCCTTCCTAGGGTTGACCGGTTACTACCGGAAGTTCATCCCAAGTTATGCCACAGTGGCCGCCCCACTCACCGACGTGACTAGAGCCAGAGGGCCAAACATGGTCCAATGGGATGAAGTGGCCACCAAAGCATTTAGAACATTACAGGAGGCTCTCTGCTGTAATCCAGTGATGGTGGTACCAGACTTTGAGAGAGAGTTCGTGGTTCAGACGGATGCCTCAGAGGTCGGCTTGGGAGCTGTGCTCTCCCACGAGGTAGAAGGAGTGGAACACCCCATCCTGTTTTTAAGCAGGAAGCTGGAACCACGGGAGACCAACTTCTCAGTCGTTGAGAAAGAGGCGCTGGCAGTAAAGTGGGCTCTAGAAAGCCTGAAATACTCCCTGCTAGGGCGCGACTTCACCCTCATCAGTGACCATGCCCCACTCACCTGGATGCATAGGGCTAAAGAGAAGAATGCTCGGGTGATGCGGTGGTTTTTGAGTCTCCAACCATTCCACTATGACGTAAAACACAGAGTAGGGAAGGAAATGGGAAATGTGGATGGGTTATCCCGCATGCACGCATATTTTGCTGCAGTAGCCCGACCTAGGGGGTCGGATCTAGGGGGGAGATGTGTGGCAAAGAAGGGGGTCGAGTTATAAATGGCAGATATGTGAGAGCAGAACTAATAAACGGGCTCTGCCCTATCACTAAAATAGCCACCCCGATCAGAACTACAGATCACAAAATGGCCGACTGCCATTTGAAATTGCGCTGTGGATGTATTAGACTTTAGAATTTAATTAGGGGCATATTTCTATGCACTTTACAGCCTAACCTGTGGATGTTGCACCCATGAAATACTCTACATAGTTGAGTTCTGTGGGTGTCACGGAGTAGGCTGATACACAATTTACAGTTTTTTCCAATTGTCTCCTTTTTTTCAAAACTCTACACACAATTCCCCAAACTGCACACACAAAATGCAAAATGCCTCACATCTCCTTCAAAATGTAACACTGCATTCAAAATGACGTAAGCACATGTCAGAATGAAGCATTTGCATCAAATGGCAAACACTGCTTTCATAATAGTACATTTTTGGATATACCATGTAAACACTGTTGTTTTAAATCTAAAGCTCTTTGGTCTTTCATAGGCTTATATCTACATTTCAATGCAATGTTCTACAGTGAAAGTTATCTACTGAGAGGGGTAACAAGTACGCTGTAAACACCAATGCAATGTAGAAACAGAAACTATTTATTAGGCCAAACATTACTGTTGTATACAGTAGCATACAACAAAACCATAAACATATGTAAACCAAAAGTATATTCTTTAGAATACAGTAAAGAACACAATTGTGTGTGTGGGGTCCCGGGGGCAGTCCAGGAATTCATAGGGGGGCAGTCACCAGTGCTAAGCTACGCTTCATCTCTTCTCTGGCCTGGGTCTGGCCACAATACTTCGTCCAAATCACAAGATACGTTTTCTCTTGCCAAACATCGAGGGAAGTATCTCCTAGCATGGCGTATCCAACCTTGGACAGAGGCAACCTCTATGTCCCCACATGCGTCCTCCATTGCCTGGAGAAGCGGCATGCGGGCGATCATACACTTTCCAGCGCCAGGCTGAGAAGAATTCCTCTATGGGATTTAGAAAAGGTGAATATGGGGGTAGGTACAAAACTACAAATTGTGGATGGGTGGCAAACCAGTTTTGGACCAGAACAGCCCGGTGAAAACTAACATTGTCCCATAAAACCACAAATCTAGCAGGCTCCTGATCTGGATCAGGGACAAGCATTGTGTAAATTGCATCCAGAAAAGTGAGCATATGGCCGGTGTTGAACGGACCTAGTGTGGCATTGTGATGGAGGACCCCGTTTTGAGTGATGGCAGCACACATAGTTATATTACCCCCACGCTGTCCAGGGACATTGGTAATTGCCCTCTGTCCTATTACATTTCTTCCGCAGCGCCTGGTTTTGGTGAGGTTGAAGCCAACCTCGTCCACATAAATAAATTCATGCCGAATTACATGGGCATCCTGCTCCAATACTCTCTGTAACAGACAAAAGGATATACAGATGAGTAAATATGGTATGTCTGAAGTACTGGAACTAGTGTTTCATACATACCTCTACAAAGTCATGTCCCATATTCTTGACTCTGTCAGAGTTTCTCTCAAATGGCACCTTGTAAAGTTGTTTCATCGTCACTCGGTGCCGTTGGAGGATGTGTTGTATGGTCGACAGGCTTACAGCATTGATGTTGTTAAACATGGTGTCATTATTCAAGATATGCTCTCTTATCTCTCGAATCCTAATTGCATTGTTGGCCAAAACCATATTTATAATTGCAGTCTCTTGTACATCTGTAAACAAGCGTCCTCGTCTTTGCCTTTCCACTCTGTACAGAATTCAAACACAGTATGTGTTCAGCATAGGAACTGTAAACAATGTACAAAAAAATGTAGTACAGCATGATTACCAACCTCATTCATTCAATGCAGTGCAGTAAATGGATGGCTTAGAGTTACAAATGTTTATGCAATACTATGCAGTCATACGTATTTTACAGTACATTACTGTAATGCTAAAATAGTCATTAGATAGTTGCATACCTGTTCTCATTTCTAAAGGTTTGAATTATGGACGCCACTGTAAATCGACTCAAATTGGGCTGGACTCTCAGTCCAGCCTCTCTCATGGTCAAACCGTGGTTGATCACATGATCAACAAGTGTTGCCCTAATCTCATCAGAGATGGCTCTCCTTCCTTCTCTTCTTTGCCCTCGTCCTCTTCTTCCTCTTCCTCTTCCTCTCCCTCCTACTCCTCTTGCTCTATGTCCATTGTTGGCATCCATTATTCAAAACAGGTAATCTGACCTTTGACCTATTTATAAGCCTATACTACAGTAAAGCAGTGATTGGTTAGTGATCAGTTAAGCTATTAGTGTTTGCACATGTGAGGAGTGTGTGTGTGACCTGGTGAATAAGTGTAGCATTTTGATTGGTTGTGTTTGGAAAAGGAAAGCAAGTCACTTCCTGTTAGATTTTTGTGTTTTAGGTAGAGAATTGTGTGTAGTGTTTTGAAAAAAGTGTTTTATGCAATTGACAACTGAGTCAAAGGCTGAGAAATAGCTTTTGGTGTTGGATATTTGGTGTGTAATTTTGCACTTTGAGTGAGAGGTTTCAAAAATCGTGTGACATGAAAAGATTTTGTGTGTAAGCAGTTGGAAAAAACTGTAATGGGCACAACATCCATAGGTTGTACAGTGCATAGAAGTATGACCCCCCATATAATTCTAAATTCTCAATTCTCATGCTCATCATCCTCACCAGGGTCTTGACCTGACTGCAGTTCAGCGTTGTAACCGATTTCAGTGAGCAAATGCTCACCTTCGATGGCACACTGGCACGCTGGAGAAGTGTGATCTTCACGGATGAATCCCGGTTTCAACTGTACCGGGCAGATGGCAGACAGCGTGTATGGCGTCGTGTGGGCGGCGGTTTGCTGATGTCAACGTTGTGAACAGAGTGCCCCAACGGTGGCGGTGGGTTTATGGTACGGGCAGGCATAAGCTACAGACAATGAACACAATTGCATTTTATCGATGGCAATTTGAATGCACAGAGATACCGTGACGAGGTCCTGAGGCCCATTGTCGTGCCATTCATCCGCCGCCATCACCTCATGTTTCAGCATGATAATGCACGGCCCCATGTCACAAGGATCTGTACACCATTCCTGGAAGCTGAATATGTCCCAGTTTTTCCATAGCCTGCATACTCACCAGACATGTCACCCATTGAGCATGTTTGGGATGCTCTGGAACAACTTGTACGACAGCGTGTTCCCAGTTCCCGACAATATCCAGCAACTTCACACAGCCATTGAAGAAGAGTGGGATAACATTCCACAGACCACAGTCAACAGCCTGATCAACTCTATGTGATGGAGATGTGCTGAGCTGCGTTAGGCAAATGGTGGTTACACCAGATACTGACTGGTTTTCTAATCCACAACCATACCTTTTTTTAAAGATATCTGTGACCAACAGATACATATCTGTACATAGGACAACAGTCTCTAAGGTGCAGGGTTGAGTACCGGCTAGTAACAGGGACTAAAGTTCAGGGCAGGATACAGGGCGGAGGCCGGCTAGTGGCTAGTGTTTAACAGTCTGATCCACTGGTTCTAGTGAACGTTAGCTTACTTAGATGCAGCAAAGGAGCTTGTGAAAAAAGTAATGAATTCAATTAAATAATTAACCTGATGGACATATGTCCTCCCACTCTGGTCTGTTTGTTTACTAAAGTTACAGTTCCTCTTCGGCTTGTGGAAGAAGGGGACTGAGTGGCGCAGCTGTCTAAGGCTGCATCACAGTTCTAGAGGCTTCACTATAGACCCAGGTTCGATCACGGGCTGTATCACAACTGGCCGTGATCGGGAGCCTCATAGGGCGGAGCACAACGGGGGTAGGCCATCATTGTAAATAAGAATTTGTTCTTAACTGACTTGCCAGGGTAAAAAAAGAAGGTGGTGAGTATACCGGTGTGGGCAAGGAGTCATGCACCCTCAATTTGCTGGCCCCTATGCACATTCCTGATAGCAGAGGCATTGCTCCTCTGAGGCCATCACCGGTTGGAGAGGTAGCTAACAACAGTTACCTACAGTTGAAGTCGAAAGTTTACATACACTTAAGTTGGAGTCATTTAAAACTCATGTTTCAACCACTCCACAAATTTCTTGTTAACAAACTAGAGTTTTGGCAAGTAGGTTAGGACATCTACTGTGTGCATGACATTTTTCAAAAAATTGTTTACAGACAGATTATTTCACTTATAATTCACTGTATCACAATTCCAGTGGGTCAGAAGTTGACATACGCTAAATTGATTGTGCCTTTAAACAGCTTGGAAAATTACAGAAAAGGATGTCATGGCTTTAGAAGCTTCTGATACGCTAATTGACATCGTTTGAGTCAATTGGAGGTGTACCTGTGGATGTATTTCAAGGCCTACCTTCAAACTCAGTGCCTCTTTGCTTGACATCACGGGAAAATCAAAAGAAATCAGCCAAGACCTCAGAAAAAACCTTGTAGACCTCCACAAGTCTGGTTCATCCTTGGGAGCAATTTCCAAACGTCTGAAGGTACCACGTTCATCTGTACAAACAATAGTACGCAGGTAAAAACACAATGGGACCACGCAGCCGTCATACCGCTCAGGAAGGAGACGCGTTTTGTCTCCTAGAGATGAACGTACTTTGGTGCGAAATGTGCAAATCAATCCCAGAACAACAGCAAAGGACCTTGTGAAGATGCTTGAGGAAACAGGTACAAAATTATCTATATCCACAGTAAATCGAGTCCTATATCGATATAACTTGAAAGGCCGCTCAGCAAGGAAGAAGCCGCTGCTCAAAAACCACCATAAAAAAGCCAGACTACAGTTTGCAACTGCACATGGAGACAAAGATCGTACTTTTTGGAGAAATGTCCTCTGGTCTGATGAAACAAAAATAGAACTGTTTGGCCATAATGACCATCTTTATGTTTGGAGGAAAAAGGGGGAGGCTTGCAAGCCGAAGAACACCATCCCAACCGTGAAGCATGGGGGTGTCAGCATCATGTTGCGGGGGTGCTTTGCTGCAGGAGGGACTGGTGCACTTCACAAAATAGATGTTATCATGAGGAAGGAAAATTATTTGTATATATTGAAGCAACATCTCAAGACATCAGTCTAGAAGTTAAAGCTTGGTCGCAAATGGGTCTTCCAAATGGACAATGACCCCAAGCATACTTCCAAAGTTGTAGAAAAATGGCTTAAGGACAACAAAGTCAAGGTATTGGAGTGACCATCACAAAGCCCTGACCTCAATCCTATTGAAAATATGTGGGCAGAACTGAATAAAGCGTGTTCAAGCAAGGAGGCCTACAATCCTGACTCAGTTACACCAGCTCTGTCAGGAGGAATGGGCCAAAATTCACCCAACTTATTGTGGGAAGCTTGTGGAAGGCTACCCGAAACGTTTGACCCAAGTTCAACGATTTAAAGGCAATGCTACCAAATACTAATTGAGTGTATGTAAACTTCTGACCCACTGGGAATGTGATGAAAGAAATATAAGCTGAAATAAATCATTCTCTCTACTATTATTCTGACATTTCACATTCTTAAAATGAAGTGGTGATCCTAACTGACCTAAGACAGAGAATTTCTACTAGGATTACATATCAGAAATTGTGAAAAACTGAGTTTAAATGTATTTGGCTAAGGTGTATGTAAAACCTCCGAATTCAACTGTAGCTACAACGTGAACAAAAACTATTAAAGCGTTCAGTCCTGATTTCAATTGTGAATATTGCTGAGAATCTAAACAAACATTTTGAGCATCAATGTTGTCAGGATATAACGTTATATAGCTAGCTAATAACTTGTGCCGCTAGGTACTGGTTGCTAACGGTGACGAGTAGTCTAGACAGAAGAACGATATCACAGCCCAACATAGATAAAGTAGATCACCAATGAAGACGTGCTACATTTTCACTTTGACTGAGACTATATGATCTGTAATCCTAATTCTGTCTATCATTTTATGTTTCTCCTTCAACAAAAATGTTGAATATTACAGTGAGGGAAAAAAGTATTTGATCCCCTGCTGATTTTGTACGTTTGCCCACTGACAAAGAAATGATCAGTCTATAATTTTAATGGTAGGTTTATTTGAACAGTGAGAGAAAGAATAACAACAAAAGAATCCAGAAAAACGCATGTGAAAAGTGTTATGAATTGATTTGCATTTTAATGAGGGAAATAAGTATTTGACCCCTCTGCAAAACATGACTTAGTACTTGGTGGCAAAACCCTTGTTGGCAATCACAGAGGTCAGACGTTTCTTGTAGTTGGCCACCAGGTTTGCACACATCTCAGGAGGGATTTTGTCCCACTCCTCTTTCCAGATCTTCTCCAAGTCATTAAGGTTTCGAGGCTGATGTATGGCAACTCGAACCTTCAGCTCCCTCCACAGATTTTCAATGGGATTAAGGTCTGGACACTGGCTAGGCCACTCCAGGACCTTAATGTGCTTCTTCTTGAGCCACTCCTTTGTTGCCTTGGCCGTGTGTTTTGGGTCATTGTCATGCTGGAATACCCATCCACGACCCATTTTCAATGCCCTGGCTGAGGGAAAGAGGTTCTCACCCAAGATTTGACGGTACATGGCCCCGTCCATCGTCCCTTTGATGCGGTAAAGTTGTCCTGTCCCCTTAGCAGAAAAAGACCCCCAAAGCATAATGTTTCCACCTCCATGTTTGACGGTGGGGATGATGTTCTTGGGGTCATAGGCAGCATTCCTCCTCCTCCAAACACGGCGAGTTGAGTTGATGCCAAAGAGCTCCATTTTGCTCTCATCTGACCACGAATATTCGCACCAACTGTTGTCACCTTCTCACCAAGCTGCTTGGCGATGGTCTTGTAGCCCATTCCAGCCTTGTGTAGGTCTACAATTTTGTCCCTGACATCCTTGGAGAGCTCTTTGGTCTTGGCCATTGTGGAGAGTTTGGAATCTGATTGATTGATTGATTGCTTCTGTGGACAGGTGTCTTTTATACAGGTAACAAACTGAGATTAAGAGCACTCCCTTTAAGAGTGTGCTCCTAATCTCAGCTCGTTACCTGTATAAAAGACACCTGGGAGCCAGAAATCTTTCTGATTGAGAGGGGGTCAAATACTTATTTCCCTCATTAAAATGCAAATCAATTTATAACATTTTTCACATGCATTTTTTCTGGATTTTTGTTGTTGTTATTCTGTCTCTCACTATTCAAATGAACTGCATGGTCGGAACAGCATGGTCGGAACTAGAAGCACAAGCATTTCGCTACACTCGCATTAACATCTGCTAACCATGTGTATGTGACAAATAAAATTTAATTTGATTTGATTTGAACCTACCATTAAAATTATAGACTGATCATTTCTTTGTCAGTGGGCAAACGTACAAAATCAGCAGGGGATCAAATACTTTTTTCCCTCACTGTATATTTAAATATTAGCCTGTTAGCTCCCATGTAACTAGTTACCTTTCCCTCATGGTTTCTCAGATTTTCAAACGGAGTGAAGTGGTCATTATGAATCCTTCCTCTGTGGTTCGGGTGTCTCTGTTGACAGGTTCTCTGTGGTTCGGGTGTCTCTGTTGACAGGTTCTCTGTGGTTCGGGTGTCTCTGTTGACAGGTTCTCTGTGGTTCGGGTGTCTCTGTTGACAGGTTCTCTGTGGTTCGGGTGTCTCTGTTGACAGGTTCTCTGTGGTTTGGGTGTCTCTGTTGACAGGTTCTCTGTGGTTCAGGTGTCTCTGTTGACAGGTTCTCTGTGGTTCGGGTGTCTCTGTTGACAGATTCTCTGTGGTTCAGGTGTCTCTGTTGACAGGTTCTCTGTGGTTCAGGTGTCTCTGTTGACAGGTTCTCTGTGGTTCGGGTGTCTCTGTTGACAGGTTCTCTGTGGTTCAGGTGTCTCTATTGACAACTTGGTGGCCTTGAAGGTCATTTCAAAAAGTCCAGAAGAAGATGGAGAGCCCCAACATGAGAACATTGTTCTTCTTTATTGATTGTTTTTTATTCATGTTTTACAATTTAAAAAAAAAACTCTACAATTAAAATAAAAGGTTATAAATGGAGGACTAAGACCAAAATACCAATAAATTAGAGATGTCACCACACCAACTACACCTCCACTACCCCTCCTCTCCCCCGTCTCTCTGGTGTGGTTTCTTCCTCTCCTCCCCCCTCTCCTCCTGTGGCTTCTAAGGGTTGTTGTAAGGAAGTGTATCTGTTCTGAGTCATTGTGCTCTACTGGAAGCACAGTAATACACAGCCCCGTCCCCAACCTCCAGGTTCTTGATCTCCAGAGTGGAGCTGGTCAGCTCCGGCCTGCTCATGGTGTAATGTACATCCTTCTCAAAGGGAGGTTCTATTTCCCACACGCCTTGACCCACAGAATATGTTAGCATCTCTATGTTGTTGCTGTAGTCTCTCTGTCGGTACCAGAACATGTAGTAGTAGCTGCTGTCGTCGTGGTAACACCGTAGAGTGACTGACACATCTCCTTCTCTACACACAGACAGGACAGGAGACTGTTTAACTGTTACGCCGCCAGAGAAATCTGTGAAGAAAAAAAGGCATGAAACATTAAAACATCTATGAAGTAGTATCACTTGAAAGTAAGTATCCAGCTGAAAATGATACAAATTAAAATAATGGCTGGAACAATGATCAGATTGACTTTGAACACACAGAATATCAGTTTCAACACTGCTGATTTGTGTAGCCTATCATGTGTGTAAAGTGGAGGACAGTTCTTACTGGCAGCGAGGAGGACAGCCAGAGTCACACACAACAGCTTCATACTGAGAGGAAGAGGGACAGTCTGAACGTCTCCTCCGTTCGCTCTCTTTTCGCTCTCTCTGTCTCTGTCTCTCTCTCCCCTCTCTCTCTCCCCTCTCTCTCTCTCTCTCTCTCTCTCTCTCTCTCTCTCTCTTTCTCCTTCCTCCTCCTCCTCTCACCTGTTCATCAGACCAGGAAATTATGTCACCAGGACACCAAATCGATGTCATTACATTAAGATATAACTGTGCACTCTCCTCAAACAATAACATGTTATTATTTCACTGTAATAGCTACTGTAAATTTGACAGGGCAGTTAGATTAACAAGAATTTAAGCTTTCTGCCCATATCAGATATGTCTATGTCCTGGGAAATGCTCGTGTTACTTACAACCTCATGCTAAAGGCATTAGCCTACGTTAGCTCAACTGTCCCACGGGGGGACCCACTGATCCTGTAAAGTTTAAGCATTAATCAGTTAAATTAGACATTGAACTTGATCCCTGTAATAATCGTGGATCTAGCTGTTGGACAATCTTTTTTTGTAGAAGAGATCTAAAAAATGCAGTGTAACTACATAACATTTCGTGTCTCCTTATGTTACGGGCGAAAGCAGTTTTCATGGGCACACAAATCCCCCAAAAATGTATGTGATTGCAAAATCGAACGCTTCGAACTGAAAGAGTCACCTTACCTTGATACTTAAAACCTAAATCGATACCGTCATTAACGTGGTTCTTCACTGATTATGCATAATACTTGTTGGATGCGCATTTTGTGTCCAGCTGTTAAATTAAAACATGATATTTTCACACATCGTCATCTGATCCAGGAAGGAAATTTCTGAATGACAGTCAAGTGACGAACAGCTGCTGTGATGCGATGCAACAACAGTGTCTCGTTCGTTATGCTGGTGTAGACAGTAGTGTCTGGATCCATGTTGGATCTAATATCCCTAGTGATATGTTGGTTTCTCGTTCGTTATGCTGGTGAAGACAGTAGTGTCTGGATCCATGTTGGATCTAATATCCCTAGTGATATGTTGGTTTCTCGTTCGTTATGCTGGTGTAGACAGTAGTGTCTGGATCCATGTTGGATCTAATATCCCTAGTGATATGTTGGTTTCTCGTTCGTTATGCTGGTGTAGACAGTAGTGTCTGGATCCATGTTGGATCTAATATCCCTAGTGATATGTTGGTGTCTCGTTCGTTATGCTGGTGTAGACAGTAGTGTCTGGATCCATGTTGGATCTAATATCCCTAGTGATATGTTGGTGTCTCGTTCGTTATGCTGGTGAAGACAGTAGTGTCTGGATCCATGTTGGATCTAATATCCCTAGTGATATGTTGGTGTCTCGTTCGTTATGCTGGTGAAGACAGTAGTGTCTGGATCCATGTTGGATCTAATATCCCTAGTGATATGTTGGTTTCTCGTTCGTTATGCTGGTGTAGACAGTAGTGTCTGGATCCATGTTGGATCTAATATCCCTAGTGATATGTTGGTGTCTCGTTCGTTATGCTGGTGAAGACAGTAGTGTCTGGATCCATGTTGGATCTAATATCCCTAGTGATATGTTGGTTTCTCGTTCGTTATGCTGGTGTAGACAGTAGTGTCTGGATCCATGTTGGATCTAATATCCCTAGTGATATGTTGGTTTCTCGTTCGTTATGCTGGTGTAGACAGTAGTGTCTGGATCCATGTTGGATCTAATATCCCTAGTGATATGTTGGTTTCTCGTTCGTTATGCTGGTGTAGACAGTAGTGTCTGGATCCATGTTGGATCTAATATCCCTAGTGATATGTTGGTTTCTCGTTCGTTATGCTGGTGTAGACAGTAGTGTCTGGATCCATGTTGGATCTAATATCCCTAGTGATATGTTGGTGTCTCGTTCGTTATGCTGGTGTAGACAGTAGTGTCTGGATCCATGTTGGATCTAATATCCCTAGTGATATGTTGGTGTCTCGTTCGTTATGCTGGTGAAGACAGTAGTGTCTGGATCCATGTTGGATCTAATATCCCTAGTGATATGTTGGTTTCTCGTTCGTTATGCTGGTGTAGACAGTAGTGTCTGGATCCATGTTGGATCTAATATCCTAGTGATATGTTGGTTTCTCGTTAGTTATGCTGGTGTAGACAGTAGTGTCTGGATCCATGTTGGATCTAATATCCCTAGTGATATGTTGGTTTCTCGTTCGTTATGCTGGTGTAGACAGTAGTGTCTGGATCCATGTTGGATCTAATATCCCTAGTGATATGTTGGTTTCTCATTCGTTATGCTGGTGAAGACAGTAGTGTCTGGATCCATGTTGGATCTATTATCTCTAGTGATATGTTGGTGTCTCGTTCGTTATGCTGGTGAAGACAGTAGTGTCTAGATCCATGTTGGATCTAATATCCCTAGTGATATGTTGGTGTCTCGTTCGTTATGCTGGTGAAGACAGTAGTGTCTGGATCCATGTTGGATCTAATATCCCTAGTGATATGTTGGTTTCTCATTCGTTATGCTGGTGAAGACAGTAGTGTCTGGATCCATGTTGGATCTATTATCTCTAGTGATATGTTGGTGTCTCGTTCGTTATGCTGGTGAAGACAGTAGTGTCTGGATCCATGTTGGATCTAATATCCCTAGTGATATGTTGGTGTCTCGTTCGTTATGCTGGTGAAGACAGTAGTGTCTGGATCCATGTTGGATCTAATATCCCTAGTGATATGTTGGTTTCTCATTCGTTATGCTGGTGAAGACAGTAGTGTCTGGATCCATGTTGGATCTATTATCTCTAGTGATATGTTGGTGTCTCGTTCGTTATGCTGGTGAAGACAGTAGTGTCTGGATCCATGTTGGATCTAATATCCCTAGTGATATGTTGGTGTCTCGTTCGTTATGCTGGTGAAGACAGTAGTGTCTGGATCCATGTTGGATCTAATATCCCTAGTGATATGTTGGTTTCTCGTTCGTTATGCTGGTGTAGACAGTAGTGTCTGGATCCATGTTGGATCTAATATCCCTAGTGATATGTTGGTTTCTCATTTGTTATGCTGGTAAAGACAGTAGTGTCTGGATCCATGTTGGATCTAATATCCCTAGTGATATGTTGGTGTCTCATTCGTTACGAATTGATGTTGATCATCTGTTGTCTGCCTGGTTTACAGCAGGATCTCCTTAGATTTAACAGAGAAAGCATCAAGATAATGAGTTCATGTTTTCATATGTTTTTGTGTCTCGGATTGGTCACCAGGTCTGCTGTGCGCAATTGTGTATTGCTCAACACCCAAAGCTATCCTTATTAAATATTCTGGATATAATGACATCGCCTTACATAGCGTAGTGGGCTCATTCACAATACGATCTGGTAATGAAGTAACATGACAAATACATTTTGATTTCCATATTACACCTGCAATTCTAAACAATACAAGGGGCTTGAAGTAGCCTAGTTGAACTTGAATTTGGAGTACAGAAATTCCAATACTGGAATAGGCCTACCTTGGAAGTCAGACATTTCCTCAATTTGGTGCTTGAAAAGTCCTTGTACTTATCGTAGCCAATTTATACTTTTTCCTGCTCCCTTATAATTATCCGTGATTACATTTTTGATCCGATGTTTTATGTTTTAAATTGTTTCCCACTGCTTTAATTGAAGGGTATTGCACCACTCTGATGCGGTAGAGTGTTGCAACACTTACTTACCTTCACCTGATATACTGAACCTTACCTTCACCGGATATACTGAACCTTACCTTCACCGGATATACTGATCCTAACCTTCACCTGATATACTGAACCTAACCTTCACCTGATATACTGAACCTAACCTTCACCGGATATACTGAACCTAACCTTCACCTGATATACTGAACCTAACCTTCACCTGATATACTGAACCTAACCTTCACCTGATATACTGAACCTAACCTTCACCGGATATACTGAACCTGACCTTCACCTGATATACTGATCCTTACCTTCACCTGATATACTGATCCTAACCTTCACCTGATATACTGAACCTTACCTTCACCTGATATACTGATCCTTACCTTCACCTGATATACTGATCCTTACCTTCACCTGATATACTGAACCTGACCTTCACCTGATATACTGAACCTAACCTTCACCTGATATACTGAACCTTACCTTCACCTGATATACTGATCCTTACCTTCACCTGATATACTGAACCTTACCTTCACCTGATATACTGATCCTTACCTTCACCTGATATACTGAACCTTACCTTCACCTGATATACTGATCCTTACCTTCACCTGATATACTGATCCTTACCTTCACCTGATATACTGAACCTGACCTTCACCTGATATACTGAACCTAACCTTCACCTGATATACTGAACCTTACCTTCACCTGATATACTGATCCTTACCTTCACCTGATATACTGATCCTTACCTTCACCTGATATACTGAACCTTACCTTCACCTGATATACTGAACCTAACCTTCACCTGATATACTGAACCTTACCTTCACCTGATATACTGAACCTAACCTTCACCTGATATACTGAACCTTACCTTCACCTGATATACTGAACCGTACCTTCACCTGATATACTGAACCTTACCTTCACCTGATATACTGAACCGTACCTTCACCTGATATACTGAACCTAACCTTCACCTGATATACTGAACCTTACCTTCACCTGATATACTGAACCTTACCTTCACCTGATATACTGAACCTGACCTTCACCTGATATACTGAACCTAACCTTCACCTGATATACTGATCCTTACCTTCACCTGATATACTGAACCTAACCTTCACCTGATATACTGAACCTTACCTTCACCTGATATACTGAACCTTACCTTCACCTGATATACTGAACCTTACCTTCACCTGATATACTGATCCTTACCTTCACCTGATATACTGAACCTGACCTTCACCTGATATACTGAACCTTACCTTCACCTGATATACTGATCCTTACCTTCACCTGATATACTGATCTTTACCTTCACCTGATATACTGAACCTTACCTTCACCTGATATACTGAACCTTACCTTCACCTGATATACTGAACCTTACCTTCACCTGATATACTGAACCTTACCTTCACCTGATATACTGAACCTTACCTTCACCTGATATACTGATCCTTACCTTCACCTGATATACTGAACCTAACCTTCACCTGATATACTGATCCTTACCTTCACCTGATATACTGATCTTTACCTTCACCTGATATACTGAACCTTACCTTCACCTGATATACTGAACCTTACCTTCACCTGATATACTGAACCTTACCTTCACCTGATATACTGAACCTTACCTTCACCTGATATACTGATCCTTACCTTCACCTGATATACTGAACCTGACCTTCACCTGATATACTGAACCTTACCTTCACCTGATATACTGATCCTTACCTTCACCTGATATACTGAACCTTACCTTCACCTGATATACTGAACCTTACCTTCACCTGATATACTGAACCTTACCTTCACCTGATATACTGATCCTTACCTTCACCTGATATACTGAACCTTACCTTCACCTGATATACTGATCCTTACCTTCACCTGATATACTGATCTTTACCTTCACCTGATATACTGAACCTTACCTTCACCTGATATACTGAACCTTACCTTCACCTGATATACTGAACCTAACCTTCACCTGATATACTGAACCTTACCTTCACCTGATATACTGATCCTTACCTTCACCTGATATACTGAACCTAACCTTCACCTGATATACTGAACCTAACCTTCACCTGATATACTGAACCTTACCTTCACCTGATATACTGATCTTTACCTTCACCTGATATACTGAACCTTACCTTCACCTGATATACTGAACCTTACCTTCACCTGATATACTGATCCTAACCTTCACCTGATATACTGATCCTAACCTTCACCTGATATACTGATCCTTACCTTCACCTGATATACTGAACCTTACCTTCACCTGATATACTGAACTTTACCTTCACCTGATATACTGAACCTTATCTTCACCTGATATACTGAACCTAACCTTCACCTGATATACTGATCCTTACCTTCACCTGATATACTGAACCTTATCTTCACCTGATATACTGAACCTAACCTTCACCTGATATACTGATCCTTACCTTCACCTGATATACTGAACCTAACCTTCACCTGATATACTGAACCTTACCTTCACCTGATATACTGAACCTTATCTTCACCTGATATACTGAACCTAACCTTCACCTGATATACTGATCCTTACCTTCACCTGATATACTGAACCTAACCTTCACCTGATATACTGAACCTAACCTTCACCTGATATACTGAACCTTACCTTCACCTGATATACTGAACCTTATCTTCACCTGATATACTGAACCTAACCTTCACCTGATATACTGATCCTAACCTTCAATGGACTACCATGCCAGCTCAATATAAAACCACAGGTCCAACACCACACAGTCAGAGAATGTTGGAGGTGTTTTGATACGACAGCAGATTTTTGTTAGTGAGGGACTGTATCTGACTGGCTGCACAGTGATACACATTACTGTCTGTAGGATTTATATTAAAAAAAAAATAACCAGGGTGGCTTTGGCCTTGGAATGACCTGCCTCAAAGTTCTTCTCGAAGGCAGTTTTCATAGTGTAGCGTTCCCAATGGTTCTCTGTCCTCCCTTGTGTTGGTACCACAACATGTAAGGGTAGTTTGTTGGTGGATGAGGAGAGAGGAGAGAGGAAGGAGTACGTTACTAAGACATCACAGTGGATGTACTGTATCTACGTGACACTTACCTGTGAGAAAAGGACAGAGAGACAACGACGGTGGTAAATACCTTGTTGACTTTTCACTGCAGCAGATGCTAAGAAAAACGGAACATCTGAGATAGGAACTGAATGATAGTTCAACCCAATATTGTCAATAGAACATGACAAGGATGTACTTCATTTACATTACCGTTTACTGGCATTAAGGTCTGCCTCGCACATTATGTACTGTCTCCACGTAGCAGTCTCCTATAGGAGTTATGTACTGTCTCCACGTAGCAGTCTCCTATAGGAGTTATGCATTGTCTCCACATTAGCAGTCTCCTATAGGAGTTATGTACTGTCTCCACGTAGCAGTCTCCTATAAGAGATATGCACTGTCTCCACATAGCAGTCTCCTATAGGAGTTATGTACTGTCTCCACATAAGTCTCCTATAGGAGTTATGTACTGTCTCCACATAGCAGTCTTCTACAGGAGTTATGTACTGTCTCCACGTAGCAGTCTGCTATAGGAGTTATGTACTGTCTCCACATAGCAGTCTCCTATAGGAGTTATGCACTGTCTCCACATACAGTAGCAGTCTCCTATAGGAGTTATGTACTGTCTCCACATAGCAGTCTCCTATATGAGTTATGTACTGTCTCCACGTAGCAGTCTCCTATAGGAGTTATGTACTGTCTCCACATAGCAGTCTCCTACAGGAGTTATGTACTGTCTCCACGTAGCAGTCTCCTATAGGAGTTATGCACTGTCTCCACATAGCAGTCTCCTACAGGAGTTATGTACTGTCTCCACGTAGCAGTCTCCTATAGGAGTTATGCACTGTCTCCACATAGCAGTGTCCTACAGGAGTTATGTACTGTCTCCACATAGCAGTCTCCTATAGGAGTTATGCACTGTCTCCACATAGCAGTCTCCAATAGGAGTTATGTACTGTCTCCACATAGCAGAAGAGGAGGAGGAGGGGAGGGTTTTTGTTTTGTGTGTAGTCAGAGAGAGAGAAAGAAGCAAAGCGAGTGGTTTTACTCCGCCCCAAAATCTGTCCACGGAAAAAATATCGAAGTCAACGAGAGTGTAGAAATTTGATCAGCAAAAAAATGGACCAAAGTTTATTTGATCTAGTAGGAGTTTCATAATTTTTAGATTGTTAAGGAAATGCTCCGGTATATGTAGACGCACGTGGCGTTTTGGCCAATCAATCTACTTTATATCAGAGTTGTGCCTTTTTTTGTCATAGAGATATATAGAGGACTCATCATGGAGACAATCTTGTTTTAGCATACACATTACCATAGAGGGCTTCCACCATTTTAAAGTAGTCAACTGGGCGGGGAGCATTTGTAATGGCGTCTCTTTTTGTAGGCACTAACTCCGCCCATGGTTCGTTGGACAAAAGCCCACGGGGATATGAATGGAGTAAGGCTTATGGATAAACGGCGGAAGAAATCTCGTACGTTTGGTTCTATGAGATCTCGTACGTTTGGTTCTATCTTCAACGGATATCGTCATTTTTTTAAAATAAATTTTGAAGACTTTTATGTAATCAGAAAAACCACATAAAGCACACAAAGGCTTTATAATATCATAAATGACATGTTAACGGACTGATATTATCTCATAGAACAAAACGGATAACATGTCCTAAGGCTGGGTTAACCTCAGACCTTCTTTTCACCCGTTCAATCCAAAACCCCATTCATTCCCCATTTATTTTCCCCATAGGAAATGGCTGAATGAACCAGAAGTAACTCATTTCCGTGTTTTTAGGACCACTGTACAAGCTGGCGAGTTCTTTGAAGAAGAAAATTGACTACTTTAAAATGGAGACAGACTCATCTTTGTATCTGCGCCAATATAGCGTCTGTGACAGCATGGGCAGCGCCACTGAGGCCATCTATCTCCATGGCCTGTTGTTCACACGTATCTGCCAACTCATTGGCCAGAATGGTCCCACCTGATCTCATCTCTTCCTGCCTGCCTTCCGTCTTTGTGGACTTGTTTTTCCATTGTTAGAGCAGTCACTCAAATATCTTGTCAATATAATAGACACTCTTTGGTGTAGTGTAGAGGGAGGGGAGGGGTTTTGTGTGTAGTGTAGAGGGAGGGGAGGGGTTTTGTGTGTAGTGTAGAGGGAGGGGAGGGGTTTTGTGTGTAGTGTAGAGGGAGGGGAGGGGTTTTGTGTGTAGTGTAGAGGGAGGGGAGGGGTTTTGTGTGTAGTGTAGAGGGAGGGGAGGGTTTTTGTTTTGTGTGTAGTGCAAAGTGTAGCTGATTCACTGTGCTTCACTCACAGCACAGTAATACAGCCCAGTGTCTTCAAACCTCACCGCAAGCGACCCCAGAAATCCCTCTTTCTCTGCGTCTCCTGAGATGTTAAAGTTTTCCTCAACATCAGAAGCTTCTTTAAAGGACAGGAAGCCGATGGGCTGGAGCTGTTGTCCATCTGTCTGACGGTACCAGTAGATCTTATCATATTTTTTGTCGTGGTGACTGCAGGTCATCTTTAAGGTGTTTCCTGGCCTCTTGATGAGACGATGAGGAGATTGGTGGACGGTGAGGGACACACAGGAACCTGGGGAGAAGACAGCGGGAGAAGAGAGAGAGACGATGAAATACAGAGAGACAAGAATAAAACAGATCAGCTACTAACTGCAGCACTGATATCCTTACCTTGACCTGATATACTGAACCTAACCTTCACCTGATATACTGATCCTTACCTTCACCTGATATACTGAACCTAACCTTCACCTGATATACTGAACCTAACCTTCACCTGATATACTGAACCTAACCTTCACCTGATATACTGATCCTTACCTTCACCTGATATACTGATCCTAACCTTCACCTGATATACTGATCCTTACCTTCACCTGATATACTGAACCTGACCTTCACCTGATATACTGAACCTTACCTTCACCTGATATACTGATCCTTACCTTCACCTGATATACTGATCCTTACCTTCACCTGATATACTGAACCTAAACTTCACCTTATATACTGAACCTTACCTTCACCTGATATACTGAACCTTACCTTCACCTGATATACTGAACCTGACCTTCACCTGTATACTGAACCTAACCTTCACCTGATATACTGAACCTTACCTTCACCTGATATACTGATCCTTACCTTCACCTGATATACTGAACCTTACCTTCACCTGATATACTGAACCTTACCTTCACCTGATATACTGAACCTAACCTTCACCTGATATACTGAACCTAACCTTCACCTGATATACTGATCCTTACCTTCACCTGATATACTGAACCTTACCTTCACCTGATATACTGAACCTTACCTTCACCTGATATACTGAACCTAACCTTCACCTGATATACTGAACCTGACCTTCACCTGATATACTGATCCTTACCTTCACCTGATATACTGAACCTAACCTTCACCTGATATACTGAACCTAACCTTCACCTGTGAGCCAGAGGAGTGAAACAGTAGCTGTGAGGAGAACTCTGATCATGCTGTCTGTCTGTCTGTCGGTCAGAGCTGTAGAGTTATATCTATGTCTATGGTCTGTGTTCAGAGTCTTTGTTCTGAGATGGGAGGAGCTTATAGCTGATCTATCGCCCTACAGTACAGTGGAACATTACTGCTCTCTGCTGGAACAGCTGGAAGGTATTGGTACAATAACATCAAACAAAGCATAATTTGCAAAAACTATGATCAAAGACAAACAACACCTTTAAAAAACAATCAATAAATGTATAATTCTTGTGTATATCTATAGACTACATTGAGAGTTTTTTTTCTTTCATTATTTGGCGTTAGTTCATGAGCCCGAACTTTAGGGCTTAACTGTATGCCCGCCACTTAGCCTACACAGCCAATCGCCAAATAATGCTTTTTGGGAACTGGCAGAAAACGTTACAGTTCACGAAGGCAAAAAGGATGTTGTCGAAGTTTAATTCAATAAGACAAACGCTGCGAAATGGAGAGTTGAAAATAAAGAGAAGGGTTGGGCCAGAAAAGTTATGTTTGTTTGGAAAATATTTGTTATGTGCGATGATTGTGAGGCGCTATACAAATTTCGACAGACACAACACAGGGACTTTAAATAGGCCTATGGCACGTCAAGGGAACTGTAGCCTACTGTTCAGATGGGTTAAATGGAAACTGACATCAGGACACTGACTGTAGGTCTATAACCTCTCACATAGCCTTCATATTAACTCCTGCAGAAGCATTTCTTGCAGTAAAATTATACACAAAAAAATAGGCAAAATTTGGACTTGGGAACAGGAGTGGAGAAATAGGATTTATTCATTTCTGCATCATGAGAGAATGCAACGCTCAGTTAGATGCACTATGTGGACACCCCTGAAAATTTGTGGATTCGTCTATTTCAGCCACACCCATTGCTGACAGGTGTAGTAAATTGAGCGCACAGCCATGCAATCTCAATAGACAAACATTGGCAGTAGAATGACCTTACTGAAGAGCTTAGTGACGTTCAACGTGGCACCGTAATAGGATGCCACCTTTCCAACAAGTCAGTTTGTAAAATTTCTGCCCTGCTAGAGCTGCCCCGGTCAACTGTAAGTCCTATGAAGTGTAAAAGTCTAGGAGCAACAACGGCTCAGCTGTGAAGTGGTAGGCCACACAAGCTCACAGAACGGGAACGCCAAGTGCTGAAATGCGTAGCGTGTATAAATCGCCTGTCCTCGGTTGCAAAACTCACCATTGAGTTCCAAACTGCCTCTGGTAGCAACATCAGCACAAGAACTGTTCGCGTAGAGCTTCATGAAATGGGTTTCCATGGCCGAGCAACCGCAGACAAGCCTAAGATCACCATTCGCAATGCCAAACATCGGCTGGAGTGGTTTGAAGCTCGCCGCCATTGGACTTTGGAGCAGTGGAAAAGCGTTCTCTGGAGTGATGAATCACGCTTCACCATCTGGCAGTCCGACGGACGAATCTGGGTTTGGCGGATGCCTGGAGAACGCTACCTGTCCCAATGCATATTGCCAACTGTAAAGTTTGGTGGAGGAGGAATAATGGTTTGGGCTGTTTTTCATGGTTTGGCCCCTTAGTTCCAATGAAGGGAAACCATAACGCTACAGCATACAATGACATTCTAGATGATTCTGTGCTTCCAACTTTGTGGCAACAGTTTGGGGATGGCCCGTTCAGCATGACAATGCCCCCGTGCACAAAGCAAGGTCCATACAGAAATGGTTTGTCGAGATCGGTGTGGAAGAACTTGACTGGCCTGCATAGAGCCCTGACCTCAACCCCATCGAACACCTTTGGGATGAATTGGAACGCCGACTGCAAGCCAGGCTTAATCCCCCAACATCAGTGCCCGACCTCACTAATGCTCTTGTGGCTGAATGGAAGCATGTCCCCCTCAGCAATGTTCCAACAACTAGTGGAAAGCCTTCCCAGAGGAGGAGGCTGTTTATAGCAGCAAATGGCGAACCAACTCCATATTAATACATTTTGTAATGACATGTCGGAAGCAGATGTTCACATACCTTTGTTTATGTAGTGTAGCATCTGTAGAGGTGCTGTCTTGTAAAGCTGATAGTATTTCAACTACATAAAATATACATCCAAGCCGAACTGAAATCTGATCAGAAACACGTTGGGTCGTTTTCACAGCTGACTGATGTCATTTGGACATTTTGATCAGAAAGTCTTTCCCTTACTTTGCGTTATTGTATTTTCTCCCCGGTCCCTACACGTCTTCATTGTATTTTCTCCCCGGTCCCTACACGTCTTCATTGTATTTTTCTCCCCGGTCCCTACATGTCTTCATTGTATTTATCTCCCCGGTCCCTACACGTCTTCATTGTATTTTTCTCCCCGGTCCCTACACGTCTTCATTGTATTTTCTCCCCGGTCCCTACACGTCTTCATTGTATTTTTCTCCCCGGTCCCTACACGTCTTCATTGTATTTTCTCCCCGGTCCCTACACGTCTTCATTGTATTTTCTCCCCGGTCCCTACACGTCTTCATTGTATTTTTCTCCCCGGTCCATACATGTCTTCATTGTATTTATCTCCCCGGTCCCTACATGTCTTCATTGTATTTATCTCCCCGGTCCCTACACGTCTTCATTGTATTTTCTCCCCGGTCCCTACACGTCTTCATTGTATTTTTCTCCCCGGTCCCTACATGTCTTCATTGTATTTATCTCCCCGGTCCCTACATGTCTTCATTGTATTTATCTCCCCGGTCCCTACACGTCTTCATTGTATTTTCCCCCCGGTCCCTAAACATATTTTCTCTGTGAAAGATGACAGAGAACGTCAACTACGTCAACTAGACTTCATTCCTTTACTCTTGTGTGTATAAGGTAGTTGTTGTGAATTTGTTAGATTACTTGTTAGATACTACTGCATGGTCGGAACTAGAAGCACAAGCATTTCGCTACACTCGCATTAACATCTGCTAACCATGTGTATGTGACAAATAAAATGTTATTTGAGGTTCAACGCAGCATCTTTTGAATCTGGGTAAGAACAGGCAGCCTGGCTGGGCTTGTATTATTTGGTTATTTGCTTTTGGAAATGTGTGGCAAATGTCAGAAATTGGCGTAGACGTGATTTTCTTTATTGGCGTTGCTGCCAAATCTACTGCTTGACTTCTGTGATGTGATTGGATTGGAAATGTTTGCTTCATAATATAATCAGATAGTTTTTTTTTATGTTGTTTTATATGGTAGAAGAGGTACTTTGCATTACGTTGATGAGGGTGGGCAGACCTTGACCAATGGTTGAGTAATGACGTAGCTATAGTGTTGCCATAAATAAACTCATTGCTATGGAGTACACATTTCTCTGTTATCATACGCAACATAGTAACCGCACTCTTGTGGGAAGACAGCTTGGTAGCTGCGTCCAAGCTCCGTTGTGCAGATAAGATAAGGTATTGCATTGTACGTTATTGTTTGCTTACCCGCGATTGGAAATGCATTGTATTGGCATGGAGAAGTGTTATTACGGTAATTAGCAACTGTTTTGCATTGCATTGATGGGTATTGTGCATGTAGCTGTGCAGCGTTGTCATAACTTGCAGTTTCTCGAGGCGGTTATGAATTGTCCATGTTTGTAAAGCGGTGGAGTATATTTATACATATACACACACATCATTACATATATCATTATTTTTTTATAATACCAGTGCCAATAAAATAAAGAATAGTTCAATAAGAATGAACTAAGTACAAATAAGTACAATGCAATGTAATCTGCAACCCTTTGTACGTATGGGTTTCTTGTGTGTGTGAGTGTGTGAGAGAGAGAGAGAGAGAGAGAGAGTGTGTGTGTGTATTAAAGGGTCTGTCTAGTCCAGGAGTCTGTGTATTAGATGCGGTAGTTGGCGCACCTCTCCAAACTCTGATAGTTCTAGGTGTCTTTTGCCAGAGGTTACCTGGTGGTGCACTTCCCTGAAGAACAGTGTTCTGCCCGACCCTAGAGTAGTGGTCAGTGCTGTGTTGTGATGGGCCGGGTCTAGTAGAGCTGTGTTGTGATGGGCCGGGTCTAGTAGAGCTGTGTTGTGATGGACTGGGTCTAGCTTTAGACGGTGGTGTAGCTGAGACTGGGCTTAGTCATGTCCTGGATGGTGGTGTAGATGAGGCTGGGCCTAGTCAGGCTATGCTAGTGGATGAGGAGAGTATAGTGGGGAAGGGGAAGCGATTAGCGGGGGTGGAGGAGGGTGTGCGGAAGAGGAAAAAGGGGGAGAAGAAAGGTGGTGGGAGGGGAGAGGCTGGTGTGGTCAAAGGCACTGAGGAACCTTTGCCTGGTGCTAGGGCGAGGACCCAACTAGAGAGAAAGGGCAGGTTGTCAGGATGGGAGATGGAGATGAGATGGAGGAAGGTGAGTCTGAGGAAGAGGACGACAAGGAGGCTTTCTTTTCAGACTCCAACCTCAATGGATCCAGAGCTGACAGGCAGAGGGGTGAAAGTACATGGCGAGGAAACTGTCATGGTTCCAGAATTAGACTAAAGGGAAAAAGAAGGTTAATATTGAAGCTTTGTTTTTTGCGATCCGGGAAAGTTTGTAAGATCCGTACAACATGCTATGCTATGAACATGCTATGAACATGCTACGAAAAATGAGGGGCATGGTGTCCTCTCACCCAGGAAACGTTTTAGGTTGAGGAAGTGGGTCACAACAGTGCGTAAAGGTCCACCTTCAGACACTGTTTAGATGTATAGTTTCTTTCTGGCACTGGGGCTTTTTGAGCTTTGCTATTGGTATCTTTCATTGCTGGCTTTTCTTCTGCTTCTCATGGAGACTCTTGTTAGTGCAGGGGTGGCAGTCCTTTTTGCACTGGGACTGGATGTAAACATTTGCTCCTCAAAGGAGATGTGTAGGGGTAGACTGCTTGTAGTAAAAGCAGAAATTAACAACAGGGGTTTCGTCTTTTATACATGTGTATGCACCTAACACAGGGAGGGAGAGGGTGGTTCTATTTGGATGTCTTAGACAGGAACTCTCACAGGTAGCACCTGAGGAGACGCTGGTGGTCGGCGGGGACTGGAACTGTATGATGGATTTTACTAAAGACAGAAATGGAGAGGAGCTCCATTCAGGCTCAGTGGTGGTGTTAAGGGACATCATTAATCAGCTCGATCTAGTGGATGTTAGTGGAGAACTAGACATCCCAACACAAGACAGTATACATGGGGGAAGATTTTTGGGGCTAGGGTGAGTGAGTGCAGCCCGACTTGATCGGTTTTACATGTCCAGGAATCAGAGCAATGGGCTGTTGGGCGCTACCATTCTCCCGGTGGGGTTTTCAGATCACCACATAACCATGGCTCGGCTGTCTATTTCACCATCGGCAGGCATCCTATTGGGAAGTTTCATGTGAAGCTCTTACAAGATGCCACATTTTGCTCAGGTTTCCAGATTTTTTGGGAAAGGTGGGGGCAGTGAAGAGAGGAGTATGAGTCAATGGTGGGATGTGGGGAAAGTCCAAATTGGGCTTTTCTGTCAACACTATACAGCTCTCTCATCCTCAGAGGCTAGGATAATATTGAGGTGAACTTGAGCATAGTATCAGTGAGGTGGAGGTAGAGCTGGTGTGGCAAGGCAATGTAGGCCTCCAGGCTAATCTAGCTGAATTACGTAGGGACCTGGGCAGTATTTTCCAGGTTAAAGCAAAGGGAGCACTTGTAAGAGCTAGGTTCTCCATGCTCCCAGCTCCTTCTTCTTTGGTTTGGAAATACAGAGTGGTGAAGCCAAGGGTATGCATTATCTACGGCTATCGGATTGGCGGGTGACCTCTGTGGTGGATATGCGGGAGCAGACTGTGGAGTTTTATACTGAGTTGTATAGGGCAAAACTGTGTAATCCTATGTGTGCTCAGGTCTCTCTGGCACAGAGGGATGAAATGGACATTCCCCTGTTGTCCCATGAACTGTCAGAGGCCGTAACCCAGATGTCCCCCGGCCGTGCACTGGGGGTCGATGGACTCCCTGTGGATTTTTATAAAAAACTCTGGGGAATAATTGGAATGGACTTCTTTTGCGTGAGTGCGTCGGAGTAGGAGACTCTCCGGCCCAAGAAAGGGGACTTGTGTGAACTTAAGAACTGGAGGCCTGTGGCATTGCTCTGTGCAGACTACAAGATATTTGCCAAGGTCCTCGCTAACAGACTGAAGTCTCATCTGGACTCTATAGTACACAAGGACCAGACATATTGTGTACCAGGATGCTCAATCCTGGAGAACTTGTTCTTAATCAGGGACATGTTGGACTTGAGAGTTTCTAATGTGAACTTTGGACTGGTCTCTTTAGACCAAGAGAAGGCTTATGATAGAGTGGACCATGAGTTTCTGTTTAATGGGATGTCTGTGTTTGGGTTTGGGGAAAGGTTTTTGGCCTGTGTGAAGATGTTGTATGCTGGGGCGTCATGTATGGTCAAGGTGGGAGGGGGGCTCAGCAGGCCAGTCTGGGTGAGGCAGGGCATTAGACAAGGATGCCCTCTATCGGGGCAGTTATATACACTAGCAATTGAGCCTTTTCTGGGCCTGCTACGCAGGTGACTGCAGGGAGTGTGCTGGACAGGCATGGGTGTGTTGACAGGCATAGCAGTGCCAGCATATGCAGATGACTGATTCTTGTGACGGTCAGGGATGGGCAGGATATGCAGGCACTAGAGACTAGTCTGAAGGTGTACGAGGAAGCTATGTCAGCTAAGGTGAACTGGGGCAAGAGCAAAGCTCTGTTATGTGGGGCATGGAGGGATAGGGCCCCCCTTCTTCTCCAGGGGGGTTACAGTGGGGTTGTGAAGAGCTTAACATTTTGGGGGTGTACCTGGGCTTGGCGAGGTCAGTCAAGAATAACTGGGAGGGGCTGTCACAGGCAGTGGTGTCAAGACTGGCCAGGTGGAGGTGGCTCCTGTCCCAAGTGTCATATAGAGGGAGGGTGCTGATCATCAACAACCTGGTGGCATCTTCCCTGTGGCATAAACTGGCTGTCCTCAACCCCCCCGCTGGTCTGCTCGCAGACCTGCAACGCAAGTTGTGTATTCTTTCTGGTCGGGCCATCACTGGCTGAGGGTGGCAGTGTTGTACACGTCGGGAACAAAGAAGGAGGACAGGGCCTGGTGGAACTGGAGAGCAGGGTGGCTGCATTCCGACTAAAGGCGGCGTAGAGACTGCTGTACCATACTGATGTTGGCTGGAGGGAACCAGCATGCACGCTGCTAAGGAGAGCTGGCGGATTAGGGTTGGACCGGCAGCTGTTCTTCATGAGGCTGGAGAGGCTGAGTACAGCAAGTCTCTCTGAGTTTAACTCTGCGGTGCTGAGGGCCTGGCAGCTGCCAAGGCCCACACTAGAAGGGTGTGTGGAGCCTGGGCTGTGGGTGTGGGAAGAGCCTATCTTCCACAACCCAGTAAGCCTTTTGAGATCGGTTCAGTCGGTCGGCCACCCTACAGAGGCGACTGATGGCAGCGGGTTTACAAAGCCTGGGTGACCTGCGACTGCTGGGAGAGGAGGGGGTGGAAAACCCCGGAAGTCCTGGCACAACAAATAGGATCTCTTATGCTGATGGAGAGATTCCTAGGGGAGGTCCAGGAGGCACTGTCTGAGATGGTAAGGGGGATGTTTGACTGGCCAAAGGGGGAGGGGCCACCAATGTTTCCGCCACTGTAGGTGACGACAGAGACTGGGGACTGGCAAGGGCTTGTTGGACTTGTTGGATTTGAGGACTTTTGGATCCCCCCCCCCGAGCCTGGGGGAGTTTGAAGGGGTAGGAGGTAAAGCCCTCTACAACCTGCGTTAAGGTGAGGAACATTAGGAGCCTAACAGGAGTGAAGACACATCAATGGCAGGGGAGTTTGGTGAGTTTTAGATGGAGGGGACTCCCGGGGGGGAGGGGTCCTCTAGTGGACCTCTAACAGCTGGTTGGCACGGTGTCAACCCAGGAGTCGGACAGGGGGTGTCCTTTCAGTGTCACGAGTGAAACTGTGCATCATGTGTTTTCTGTCAGGTTAATGCCAATAATGTCTGTGTGAGAGGTTGGGGGTGGAGTTTGCTGTCGGAATGTTCATAATGGTATTTTAATTTAATCTTTATCTAACTAGGCAAGTCAGTTTACGATGACGGCCTACCCCCGGCCAAACCCGTACGACGCTGGGTCAATTGTGCGCCGCCCTATGGGGACTCGCTATCATGGCCGGTTGTGATGACGCCTCAAGCGCTGAGATGCAGTGCCTTAGACTGCTGCGCCACTCGGGAGCCCCAGGTACAGGTACAGGTTTTCAGATAAGGAAAAGGTCAAATGTGTGTTGTTGAATTTTCTGTCTGCTCAGGCAAAGCTATTTGGCTAACAAGGAGGAACAGGGTCAAAGGTGGGGGGATAACAGACCCTTTACTATTATACTGGGTTAGGGTGGAAATTGAGTTCTATACAATTATAAAAAAAAGTGTGGAGATGTTTCAGGAGATATGGTGTGTCGGGGTAGGGGGGGGTTTAATGAAATGAGGATGTATCATTAAAGACAGACAAAAAGTCTCTCTCTCTGCTTCTCTTTCTCTTTCTCTCTCTCTCTCCCCTTCTCTCTCTCTCTCTCTTTCTCCCCTTCTCTCTCTCCCCTTCTTTCACTTTCTCTCTCCCTTCTCTCTGTCTCTCTCTCTCTCAATTCAATTTAAGGGCTTTATTGGCATGGGAAACACATGTTAACATTGCCAAAGCAAGTGAAGTAGATAATAAACAAAAATTAACAGTCAACATTACACTCACAGAAGTTCCAAAATAATATTTTGTCTATATAGAGTGTTGTAACAATGTGCAAATAGTTAAATGACAAAAGGGGAAATAAACAAACATAAATATGGGTTGTATTTACAATGGTGTTTGTTCACTGGTTGCCCTTTTTCTTGTTGCAACAAACTTGCCTCTCTCTCTCTCTCTCTCTCTCTCTCTCTCTCTCTCTCTCTCTCTCTCTCTCTCAAATCCAGACACACTGTGGACATGGCAGACACATTTAAATGTAGGTTTAGATTCATGGCGAGTTGGGAATTCCATGATCAGATCTCAATGATCAGAACACTAAAGCTGCATGAACTGTCAAGTCTAGACAGGGCCCTAGTGACAGTTAATAACCACCTGACATCTCATCTGAACTGACTGGAGAGGAGGAACCGGAAGTGACCTCATCAGTGATGTAATGACAAAATGCAGCGTGGCATCAGACAGCTGTACTGAGACAGTGAATGAGAGAAGGTTTTTGTAGTGTAGACAGGGGAATCTGCAACACTGTGCATAACGAGCAGCACAGAAATACACCGCACTGTGTTGGGGTTGTCTCAAGTTGAACATGTTCAGAGAGGCATTCTTTGGGCCGTCTCCACTCAAATCCCCACTCATATTGAAATGCTTTTCATATGAACTCTCAATGGTTTGAGAATTATAATTCAAATATCCAATGAGTTTCAGTGCTGTTTCTCCTTGTGATTTCTGGTACCACAACATCAGTGTGTAGTCTGTTTTCTGATGGTGGCAGAAGAGTTGAACGTTCTCTCCAGGTCTACTGAAGACTTCAGAGGGAGTCTGGTGAACCTCAACACTGAGACAGAGACCTGAGGAGAGACGGAGAGAAGACATTCACTAGCATAGGCATACATAAAGGATGAATACACATCATACTATATTATGAATCTAAAACAAATGATAATTTCCTAGATTATTACCTGTGAGCCAAAAGAGTGTGTAGATGATGAGAGGTTTGTACATGTTGACTGTCAGAGATGCTCATCAACAACCAACTAATCTGGATCAACCAACACACCATCTCAACTGGCAGGAGGGGAGGAGGAACAGGAAGTGACATCATCAGAGATGATCATCAACAACCAACTAATCTGAATCCACCAACAAACCATCTCAACTGACAGGACAGGAGGAGGAACAGGAAGTGACATCATCACTGATGTAATGACAAAACCCTGTTAAATTGGCACAATCAAATTCAGACCTCAAATGCAGGTGTGAGGAAGATGTTTCATTTTATTGTATAATCTACTGAGATGTTTTTTTGTAGTGTAGACGGGGGTTCTGCAACACTGTGCATAACTAGCAGCTCATAAATACACTGCACTGTCTTGGGGTCTACTTAAGTTGAAAACATTCAGAGAGGCATTCTTCACAAAGTACAGATCACACTTTCAACACAGTAAGTTTATGATTTTATTGTAAGGGGATGGGGCGGGGGTAGCTTGGTGATGCGGGGAGCATGATGCTCCGTACGTAGGGGTGTGGTTGTCCGTAGGACGTTGAAGAACAAGTGCTCTTGGTGAAGGGACGTGCCTGTAGGTGCTGGAGGAGCGGTTTGCTCTTGAAGTTGGAGGCGTGGCGTGGTGCTTCAGTCGTGGAGGAGTGATGGGATCAGGTGGGGATTGGGACTCTAGGTGTTTGGGGGAAGGTGTCCTGTTCGGAGCAGGTGGCTTGAGCAGTGCAAACCACAAAAGAAAAGTCAGGACTCAAGGATAATGTTTCAAGAACAGAGGGTATTGTGGGCTCAGAGGAAATCTTGTGGGTTGGATCGGACGTTGCTGTGGTAGGCTTGGGAGGACCAGCGGCCTAGAAGTTGAAGTGTGTGGTCAGGCAGCCCTTGGTAAGAAGCAGAGGAGGCAGGCACTGATCTGGAAGGAGTGTCCAGAGAAGTGAAAGGGGAAAAACGGAATTGGAGTTGATGAGATGGAAGTTGACATGGTTGGTTTCTGTGATGAAGAGGGGGTTGTGAGGGATGGCCGGAGGTTGATGAGGTAGGTTAGAGGTTCATAAGGGCTGATGAAAGATGGGAGGTGGAACAGGAATACAGGAGTGGTTTTGACAGGCTGATCTGTCTTGCTTCTTTTGAGGGTGAAGATGAAGTCTTGAGATTGGAAAGTGAGGTCTGAGATGCAGGGGTGACAGGCAGGATGGAAGGAGTTGGAAGCAGAGGGAAATTCATAGCATCTCAGGAATCCGAAGAAGGCCGAGGAGGAACTTAGATTCAAGGGCAGCGTCGACAGAAAGGGAGAGATATCTGGATCTGAGGGTCTGGATGCAGGAGGTGAGGAGGAAGGTGGAGTGAAGAAAGGACCGGTTCTATTCTTTGAAGACCTTTGAGGAGTTGTTGTTTGTGGACTGGAGAAGGCAGGGCAGGAAGCACCAGTGAGGAGTTTCACAAAGAAATTGATGGCGTGAGGTAAACTTGGATGGTGGATGTGCGGATGGAGAGAGAGGAATGGGCATGGATGATAGTGATGATGATGAGGTCAAAGGAGAGGAAGGGGATGTTGTAGTTGTTGTGGGAAGAGCGGAAGCATGTCCAGGATGCCCAATAAGAAAAGAGGGTCCGGAGAGCAAGACTGAGGAGGATGGTTCATTGGGCGATCAAGTGGAGGAGGGAAGGGTTCAGGTTAAGATGGCTTCCAAAAATGGAGTCGGAGTCTGGAGCCAAGGTCCTGAATTTCTGGATAAATTGTGGTGCCCGGGATTTCTGTACAGTTGTGGTGTCCGGGAATGTGAATGGCGCGGATAATGAACTGATGTTTGACAGAAATCCAGTTGAGTCTGCGAAGGAATGGCATGATGAAGACGGAGTGGACTACTTCAAGATTGTCTGTGTGGATGAGGACAGTCTTGGTTTCTCCACAGGGAGGTAAGGTGTATCTGTGTATCTGTATTAGAAGAACCTTCTGCATTATGAGAACCATCTGTATTATGAGAACCATCTGCATTAGGAGAACCATCTGTATTATGAGAACCATCCGTATTAGGAGAACCATCTGTATTATGAGAACCATCTGTATTATGAGAACCATCCGTATTAGGAGAACCATCTGCATTAGGAGAACCATCTGTATTATGAGAACCATCTGCATTAGGAGAACTATCTGTATTATGAGAACCATCTGTATTATGAGAACCATCTGTATTATGAGAACCATCCGTATTATGAGAACCATCCGTATTAGGAGAACCATCTGCATTATGAGAACCATCTGCATTAGGAGAACCATCTGTATTATGAGAACCATCTGTATTATGAGAACCATCGGCAGTAGGAGAACCATCGGCAGTAGGAGAACCATCTGTATTATGAGAACCATCTGTATTATGATAACCATCTGTATTATGAGAACCATCTGCATTAGGAGAACCATCTGTATTAGGAGAACCATCTGTATTAGGAGAACCATCTGCTTTAGGAGAACCATCTGCATTAGGAGAACCATCTGCATTATGAGAACCATCTGTATTAGGAGAACCATCTGTATTAGGAGAACCATCTGCATTAGGAGAACCATCTGTATTAGGAGAACCATCTGCATTAGGAGAACCATCTGCATTATGAGAACCATCTGTATTAGGAGAACCATCTGTATTAGGACAACCATCTGTATTGTGAGAACCATCTGTAGTTGGAGAACCATCTGTATTATGAGAACCATCTGTTTAATGAGAACCATCTGCAGTAGGAAAACCATCTGTATTATGATAACCATCTGCATTAGGAGAACCATCTGCATTAGGAGAAACATCTGTAGTAGGAGAACCATCTGCAATAGGAGAAACATCTGCATTAGGAGAACCATCTGTATTAGGAGAACCATCTGTAGTAGGAGAACCATCTGCATTAGGAGAACCATCTGTAGTAGAACCATCTGTAGTAGGAGAACCATCTGTACTAGGAGAACAATCTGCATTAGGAGAACCATCTGTAGTAGGATAACCGTATTTAGTTCGAGAACCATCTGCATTAGGATAACCATCTGTAGTAGGATGTTCTCCTAAAATGACTCATCTGCATTAGGAGAAAGCCCTTGTCGGTTGAAGTCGGTCCCTAGGAGGGGGCCTGGTGGATCGGGGGACATAGCTGGGCTCGGACGGGGGTTCTGGCGTGGCGTGGAGAGGAAGGATTTGGAGCGTGGCTGGAACAGTGGGTGCTGGGGTGGGAAAAGTTGCAGAGGGTACACGGAATAGTTGGGTGGTTGACGGTGATCCTGCAATATAGCTTGCTGTCGATGGTGCCCCAGTAGGCAGGGCCGGCCCCATCCTTTTGGGGGCCCTAAGCGAGATTTGGTTGGGGAGCCCCCCCACACCTCATGGGCAAAACATTTTAGTGCCCCCCTCTTGACAACGAAGAGAGAATTTCATTTGAAAGTTAATTTCCTGCATTTCTACACATTTTGCCAAGACGTTAATATCGGAGTGAGAATGACTAACAAAATCAATGGGGGCTTCCTGGACCTCAGGGCCCCTGGGCACATGTCCTGAGTGCCCGGTCAGTATTTGGCCATGGTTACTACAAGTTTAGATAGTTAGCTAGACTAACTTACCAATCAAAAAAATTGTTAGCTGACCTCGCTAATTGAGTGACAGTCAGTGGCTGACATAAGAGAAAAACTGCTGATGCACGACCACGTTTAGAAATTGCACCTTGTGTATTCTACTATTCTACCTAGCAACAGTAAGTTGAGACCTCGATCTATTAACTTTTTGGGTTGGAGCCTGTCATGCCAAATACGTCACAATGGGATTCGACAAACTATTAACTTCCGTTGCAATATCAACGGCGTGATGACCTAATGATTAGTTTCGGAGGTCCTTACAGCCCAAATTACATTCTTTTCATCATCGCTATACAAACAAGGCTGGATGTCGAGAACAATTTCACTGTTTAAACAAGTTTTGTTTTAGCTAATAAACTGAAAACATTAATTCTAACTACTTTTTTTGGTACCTTGTTAACATTACATGAAATTCATGTCTTAAACGTTGGCTACGTTTTCTGAAATGGCAAAGGAAACGTGTCATCTGCTTGACACATTGACACATTACTTACCTTACGGATCACAGTCATAATTTCCACTCCATTCATATGAAAATCCATTTGATTCATACTCTGGCTGTCATGTTTTTTATTTTAACCTGCCCTGAAATAATATAATTTCAGTAGTCCTCTACTATGCAAAAAAAAATTGTATATATATATTTCACATAGCTCATTAGTACACCCTTGTGGTTGAATATATATGCATCTATTGTAGGTCCTAGGATACAACAATGAATCATGTGTAACATAAATACCATCAAAGGATACCTTACAACTTGTGAAACAGCTGTGAAAACCAACCTGGCAATATTTAAGATTTTAATACAATCGAATTGTTTTATGGTACAGTTGTGTCATTAATTTATTTTCACAGATAATTTTTTAGGATACTCACATGGGCAATCAGAATGAAATACTTAATTCTGGTGTGTGTGGAATGAACAGGTGGGTGCTGTGTGGTTGGAAGGTTCTGCCTGTCACTTGTTCTCAACAGGCAGTCTCAGAATGGGGACTTGAAGAGGGAGGGTCCAGGCACTGCCGCTCTCTTTGTTCTGAGTGTTCGCAGTGCTAGTGGTTTTAGTTCATCTGTGGATCGCACATATTATACGCCCAGTAATGACAATAACAGTAGCTGATGTAATGAGATGGAGGGGATAGGATGAGTGGGCAATCGGATGTCACTAGATACAGAATTTCTTCTGGAGGGAGTGAAAGAGTTAAAGGATGAGGAGAGAGGAAAGGAGGCAGAATCAATAGATGCTTGATCAGGCGCTGCGGCCAGTTCTTCCTGTCGCTTGTCCTCAACAGGCAGCCAGTCTCAGTCCGGGGATTCAATAACATGGGCCTGGTTTAGCTGGAAACCCTCTCACCACGTCAAGGTACAGGCAAAGAGAAGAAGTTAATGTCTTACCCAGTTGAATTAAGGCCTTTAACCCCTTACTCTATCTTTGCAGTGTTTGACCTGATGGGGCTTGGATAGGTGTAGCAATATGGTGGTGACTCTACCCTGCTGTGTAATGGGCTCCGGGACACTTCTGCCATATTACATACACAAATCTAGAACCTCCAGACTTGCAAACACTAACCAGAAACCGATGTCCAATTCCATACCAACCCTGGCCTAAAATTTTATTTAGACACAAAAAGGAGAAGGACCTGTAAGTCTAACTGAACATTTTACTTGCAATGAATACATTTAATATTCCTCATCTCTGCAGAGCGAAAGACTGTTTGCGATAGCAAGAAAATGGCACATCAGTAAATAAACTTAAACTTAACAGAATTATAGCCTGTAATGTTATTACCCTGTTCCAGAGTTCACGACCTCGGTCACTCAAGAGGACCTCAGCGTGGGTGTTGAAGATGTCTATCGCCTTGGAGGACCTCCTCCCAGCTGCCCACTGCACTGAGGCTAGGAAATACTGTCACCACATAAATACTGAAATACTGTTTCCTATCCAGTAAATCTACGATAATCGAGAATTTCAATAAGCATTTTTCTACGGCTGGCCATGCTTTCCACCTGGCTACCCCTACCCGACCAACAGCTCTGCACCCCCTGCAGCAACTTGCCCAAGCCCCCCGCTTCTCCTTCACCCAAATCCAGATGGCTGATGTTCTGAAAGAGCTGCAAAATCTGGATCCCTACAACTCAGCTGGGCTAGACAATCTGGACCCTCTCTTTCTAAAATGATCTGCCGAAATTGTTGCAACCCCTACTAGCCTGTTCCACCGTATAGTCTGAGATACCCAAAGATTGGAAAGCTGCCGCGGTCATCGCCCTCTTCAAAGGGGGAGACACTCTAGACCCAAACTGTTAAAGACCTATATCTATCCTACAGTGGGGCAAAAAAGTATTTAGTCAGCCACCAATTGTGCAAGTTCTCTCACTTACAAAAATGAGAGAGGCCTGTAATTTTCATCATAGGTACACTTCAACTATGACAGACAAAATGAGGAAAAAAATCCAGAAAATCACATTGTAGGATTTTTAATGAATGTATTTGCAAATTATGGTGTAAAATAAGTATTTGGTCACATACAAACAAGCAAGATTTCTGGCTCTCACAGACCTGTAACTTCTTCTTTAATAGGCTTCTCTGTCCTCCACTCGTTACCTGTATTAATGGCACCTGTTTGAACTTGTTATCAGTATAAAAGACACCTGTCCACAACCTCAAACAGTCACACTCCAAACTCCACTATGGCCAAGACCAAAGAGCTGTCAAAGGACACCAGAAACAAAATTGTAGACCTGCACCAGGTTGGGAAGACTGAATCTGCAATAGGTAAGCAGCTTGGTTTGAAGAAATCAACTGTGGGAGCAATTATGAGGAAATGGAAGACATACAAGACCACTGATAATCTTCCTCGATCTGGGGCTCCACGCAAGATCTCACCCCGTGGGGTCAAAATGATCACAAGAACGGTGAGCAAAAATCCCAGAACCACACGGGGACCTAGTGAATGACCTGCAGAGAGCTGGGACCAAAGTAACAAAGCCTACCATCAGTAACACACTACGCCGCCAGGGACTCAAATCCTGCAGTGCCAGACGTGTCCCCCTGCTTAAGCCAGTACATGTTCAGGCCGTCTGAAGTTTGCTAGAGAGCATTTGGATGATCCAGATGAGGATTGGGAGAATGTCATGTGGTCAGATGAAACCAGAATAGAACTTTTGGTAAAAACTCAACTCAAATCGTGTTTGGAGGACAAAGAATGCTGAGTTGCATCCAAAGAACACCATACCTACTGTGAAGCATGAGGGTGGAAACATCATGCTTTGGGGCTGTTTTTCTGCAAAGGGACCAGGACGACTGATCCGTGTAAAGGAAAGAATGAATGGGGCCATGTATCGTGAGATTTTGAGTGAAAACCTCCTTCCATCAGCAAGGGCATTGAAGATGAAACGTGGCTGGGTCTTTCAGCATGACAATGATCCCAAACACACCGCCCGGGCAACGAAGGAGTGGCCGTAGAAGAAGCATTTCAAGGTCCTGGAGTGGCCTAGCCAGTCTCCAGATCTCAACCCCATAGAAAATCTTTGGAGGGAGTTGAAAGTCCGTGTTGCCCAGTGACAGCCCCAAAACATCAGTGCTCTAGAGGAGATCTGCATGGAGGAATGGGCCAAAATACCAGCAACAGTGTGTGAAAACCTTGTGAAGACTTACAGAAAACTTTTGACCTCTGTCATTGCCAACAAAGGGTATATAACAAAGTATTGAGATAAACTTTTGTTATTGACCAAATACTTATTTTCCACCATAATTTGCAAATAAATAAATAAAAAATCCTACAATGGGATTTTCTGGATTTCTTTTTCTCATTTCGTCTGTCATAGTTGAAGTGTACCTATGATGAAAATTACAGGCCTCTCTCATCTTCTTAAGTTGGAGAACTTGCACAATTGGTGGCTGACTAAATACTTTTTTGCCCCACTGTACCCTGCTTTTCTAAGGTCTTTGAAAGCAAAGTTAAAAACAGCTCACCGACCATTTCGAATCCCACCATACCTTCTCCGCTATGCAATCTGGTTTCCGAGCTGGTCATGGGTGCACCTCAGCCACACTCAAGGTCCTAAACGACATCATAACCGCCATCGATAAAATACAATACTGTGCAACCGTATTCATCGACCTGGCCAAGGCTTTCGACTCTGTCAATCACCACAATCTTATCGGCAGACTCAACAGCCTTGTTTTCTCAAATGACTGCCTCGCCTGGTTCACCAACTACTTCTCAGACAGAGTTCAGTGTGTCAAGCCGGAGGGCCTGTTGTCCGGACCTCTGGCAGTCTCTATTGGGGTGCCACAGGGTTCAATTGATGTCGCTCTTGATGTCGGTCTCTTGCTGCTGGTGATTCTCTGATCCACCTCTACGCAGACGACACCATTCTGTATACTTCTGGCCCTTCTTTGGACACTGTGTTATTAACTACCCTCCAGACGAGCTTCAATGCCATTCAACTCTCCTTCCGTGGCCTCCAACTGCTCTTAAATGCAGGTAAAACTAAATGCATGCTCTTCAACCGATCTCTGCCCTCACCTTCTGACTTAGAATATGTGGACAACTACAAATATCTAGGTGTCTGGTTAGACTGTAAACTCTCCTTCCAGACTCACATTAAGCATCTCCAATCCCAAATTAAATCTAGAATCGGCTTCCTATTTCGTAAACAAAGCATCCTTCGCTCATGCTGACAAACATCTGGTAGACTCACAGTTTCTGTCAGAGTGATGGGGGTGTGGATCTTACCTTCGGTTCCGTTCAGTGGGGAAGCCGGTGGATGTTTGGAACCCTTCTGCCTCAGTCTAGCCGAACGGTTCAACGGGGTATCCAGGAACAGTTATTTTTAGCATAGAGCGTTCCAATTGGATGATTCTTTATGTTTTCCTAGTGGGAAACTCGGGACTCAGAGTTTCCGAGTTTTCAAGTTGTCTTGAACCTGCTGAGATTTCAGTGCTAGAGGCGTCACTACAGTCCCTGGTTCAATCCCGGGCTGTACCACAACCGGCTGTGGGTTAGGGGAAGGTTTGGCTGGGGTAAAATAATATTTTTTTCTTAACTGACTTGCTTAGTTAAATAAAGGTTAAAAGACAGCTTTACTGTTATATTATATTGGCACGGAATCAAATCCAGACCTCAGTGCAGGTGTGAGGGAGATGTTGCTTCAGTATAATCTACTGAGACAGTGAATGAGAGAAGGTTTTTGTAGTGTAGACAGGGGAATCTGCAACACTGTGCCTTGCTAGCAGCACAGAAATACACCGCACTGTGTTGGGGTTGTCTCAGGTTGAACATGTTCAGAGAGGCATTCTTTGGGCCACCTCCACTCAAACTCCCACTCATATTGAAATACTTTTCATAAGAACTCTCAATGGTTGGATTCTTATGATACAGATTTCCAATGAGTTTCAGTGCTGTTTCTCCTTGTGATTTCTGGTACCACAACATTAGTGTGTAGTCTGATTTCTGATGGTGGCAGAAGAGTTGAACGTTCTCTCCAGGTCTGCTGAAGACTGCAGAGGGAGTCTGGTGAACCTCAACACCGAGACAGAGACCTGAGGAGAGACGGAGAGAAGACATTATCTTTCAGGTAAGAGATGAAGATACATAATTCCCATACTGTAAATCTCAACAAGTGACCATATCTAAGTCAGATTACTGTTATTACCTGAGAGCCAACAGAGTAAGAGGGCTCTGATCATGTTGAGTCTTGAGCTGAACGTCAACAACTAACTGACATCTCATCTGAACTGACTGGAGAGGAGAAAGAGGGACAGGAAGTGACCTCATCAGCCATGTAATGACAAAACGATGTCACATGTGCATTGGTGCCATGAAAAGAGGTAAATGAGGATATGTCTGTTTTCCGGGTCACACGTGTTAAGGCTAAATTGTAATTATTTCGCTTCTATGGCCTATTTATTGCCTTACCTCCCTACTCTCTACTCTTCTACATTTGCACACACTGTACATAGATTTTTCTATTGTGTTATTGACTGTTTGTTTGTGCAACTCTGTGTTGTTGTTTGTATCACACTGCTTTGCTTTATCTTGGCCAGGTCGCAGTTGTAAATGAGAACTTGTTCTCAACTGGCCTACCTGTATTATGACATCATATAGAACTACCTGGTTAAATAAAGGTGTATTATGACATCATATAGAACTACCTGGTTAAATAAAGGTGTGTTATGACATCATATAGAACTACCTGGTTAAATAAAGGTGTATTATGACATCATATAGAACTACCTGGTTAAATAAAGGTGTGTTATGACATCATATAGAACTACCTGGTTAAATAAAGGTGTATTATGACATCATATAGAACTACCTGGTTAAATAAAGGTGAAATAAAAAATAAAGATAAAAAACTGTCACAGAAATATAATATCTAGAAAGGATGGCAGCCAGTCCACCCATTATGGCTGCCAGTCCACCCATTATGAGGAGGCCCGTTCTACTCATTCTAGTTGTGGTTACAGTATATCGAATCAGGTCCAGACCTCAACACAGGTGTGAGGGAGTTGTTCTGCTACGTAGTATACTACAGTGAGACAGACTGTGTCACACAGGGTTTTTGTAGTGCAGAGAGGGAATCTACAACACTGTGGACTTCGCTTGCAGCACAGAAATAAACTGCACTGTGATCGGCACCGTTAAGGTTGAACATGTTCAGAGAAGCATTCTTCGGATCGTTCTGACTCAAATCCCCACTCACGTTTAGATGTTCTTCAATATACGAGGTTTGAGACTTAAAAAATAAATAGGCTATAAGTTTGAGTTGTTTATCTCCTGGTGACTGCTGGAACCACTGCATCAGTCTGTAGTTAGTTCTCTCGTGGTGGCAGAAGATCTGAACGTTTTCTCCACGTTTCAGTAAGACTTCAGAGGGAGTCTGATGAACCTCCAGGCTGACAGAGAGACCTGGAGAGAGGTGGAGAGAAGACATTTACTTCAAGTGATGGATGAAATTATATCCACATTGGCCTATACCGCAATGGCCCCAATGACTGGACACATACACAGATAACTATTTATTGAAAAAGGTTTTCACATCTAATCACTTCCTGAAATGAGTGACTTCCTGAAATGAATTAGCTCAATTCGCATCACTGCATACACCACCCTACAATAAAGTTATTTACAGTGATCTTATGTAGCCAGGTGGTTTAATTGAGCATCAGCATAGTACAGTGGTGAGACTAGATCATAGCAAGGTACAACAGTATGGTGTTGTACACTGCACTGAGAGGGGGCATGGACGAGAGGTAGAGGGGAGAAAGCAAGAGAGAGATATAAGGTGAGAGCGAAAGATATAATGATAATGATGAAGATGATGAAGATGCTGAGGAAGACGATGATGATGAGGATGTGATATGAGTGTCTCCTGGATGAAGCTCTGAGGTGAAAGGAGATTGGCTGTTGTAGTAGCATGTTTCCTTCAGGGTGGTGGATAGTGACAGTGTTAGAGGGAGTGTCAGGAAGCCTGTACTGTAAAGCTTGCTCATAGGACCTCACTGTGAACATGACTGATTACATGATCATGACAATGAAAGCATCAGACATTAGAAGAACTAGAGTTAGAGGTCCCCCTACAGTATGTGATGAGACCATCTCTTTACATATTATATTACATCCTATTGAAATACTGGGGTTTTTGTACAGCTGTACTTGTTGTCTGTATCACTGTGTTGACTCACAGCACAGAAGTACATGCCGCTGTCTCCTGTCTCCAACTTCTTCACTGTGAAAGATCCACTCTCAGCTACAGTCTTCATGGCTGAGAAGTATGGTGGGTGTCTGAGTGACTTCACTCCCCTCAACAAGACCTGTAAGGATACAGTGAGCATTAAATCAATAGAGTTAGGTACAGTTAGACCTGAATACATCAAGACTCAGGTGAAGTGAACATACGCTTGGAAACCTCAATATCTATAACTAGAGAAGGCCATCATTGTAAATAAGAATTTTGTTCTTAATTTTCCTGATTAAATAAGTAAAACAATATGAAACTGTACCTGCAGCACGGAGCAGTGAAACAGTAACAGTGAAGAGAAATGTGAACATGTTTGATCACGTTATATGTGAGAGTGCTGGAAAGAGTCTGGTATCACTGTATATAAAACAAGAGGAGTGTCACATAGATGAATAGATGCCAATCAGTCGACCACAGCAGGTTCCACCATATTCAACATGTCAGTGAAGTGGGAGGGACTGATGATCTGAATACATCATGTTAATTAGTGGTTCAGACTGTAGAGACATTCACATTATGAAAGTTAGAGGTCCCCCTACATTCCATGATGAGACCATCAGCTCTTTACATATTATATTCTATCCTACAGAGCTCGCCAGCTTGTAGTCCTAAAACACAGAAATGAATCAGCATTTTCTGGCTCTTGTTCGTTGACCATTGCTATGGGAGAAATGAAGGGGTATAATAATGGGGTTTGTTCTGTGCAATAACTTACGGATCTGACCCTTTTATTCAAATTTCGCCTAAAATAACATACCTTAATCTAACTGCCTGTAGCTGAGGACCTGAAGCAAGGATATGCATTTTCTTGATACCATTTGAAAGGAAACACTTGGAAGTTTGTGGAAATGTGAAATTAATGTAGGAAAACCAAACAGAACTGGTAAAAGATCATTTAAAAAAAAAAGCATTTTTCACATCAAAAAATGTATAATCTTTGAAATGCAAGAGAAAGGCCATACTTTCAGATAGGAGTCTATGTGTAATTTAGATTTTGGCCACCAGATGGCAGTAGTGTGTTTGCAAAGTTTCAGACGGAGCCAGTGAAGTATTACATTACTGCACCATATTTTGTATTAATTCTGACAGGAGTTTTGCCCAAATGTGTCATTTTTGGTCAATTGATATATTTTCAAGTAGATAACTATAGAGAATATACAAAAATATATGGTAATAACAAATTAAAGTTTACAAACTCCAAGAGATGTCATACATGATAGATCATTAGCTCACACACTAACTTTCACACATCTAGATGACCAGGAGGGGTGGGTGTGGAGCCACAGACAGCAGTGGGGTCAAACTGTAGAACATAAAACTGGATTTTATCAAACAAAACTATGCTACATTCTATCTCTGGTACCCTCAGGATTACACATCAGAGCCAGATTACTGAATGCAACTACATTATTTACCTTCAGAGGTGAATGTATCAAACCAGTTGCCGTGATGAAAGTGTTTTGTTGTTGTGGACTCTCCTCTAACAATAGCATGGTATTATTTCACTGTCATAGCTGCTGGTGAACAGGTGAAAGTGAGAGGTGCACGCTGGGATAGAGCGGCTGTATGGGAAGCAGGGTATTTGGAGCAGAGGTATGAATAGTTGAATGGGAGATGTTTTTGACCATTTCTAATTATTATTACTACATTTTATAGTTTGGGGAACACCAGTGAATTTAAGCATGAAGGTAATGTCATCTACAACCATAATTGTTTCCATTAAGTGGAACAACGTCTGAGATTGAAGTAAGTGTTCCACCTGCTGATACCACAGTATGGTGGTGTAGCTGGGGAGAGTGTGTTCCACCTGCTGATACCACAGTATGGTGTTGTAGCTGGGGACAGTGTGTTCCACCTGCTGATACCACAGTATGGTGTTGTAGCTGGGGAGAGTGTGTTCCACCTGCTGATACCACAGTATGGTGTTGTAGCTGGGGACAGTGTGTTCCACCTGCTGATACCACAGTATGGTGTTGTAGCTGGGGAGAGTGTGTGAACAGGACAGGATAGCAGTTTCTCCAGAACTCTGAATTACTGAAGATGGAGACTGAAGAACGCTGGAACAGAGCAGATTACCTGTTACAGAAGAGGAGAGATAGCCCTGTTTGTTATAACTACTGGAGTCATTTATACGGGACATATATGGAATTATAGATTATTTTAGACGGTATCTAATCTGTGTTCAAGAATAATGAAGAGATTCACTTTCAAAGGTCGAAAATATCCAACAGTGAAAGATTCTTAGTTCAACACTGAGTCCAGAAGAACATTCAAAAGGACATGGATCTTCATCCCTCAGACTCCTTCCTACACACCATAGTTTACTGAGGTACTGTGTCTGGTGAGTCCACATGGATCTGTTGAGCTAGAACTCCACCTACAGGAAAGATATGATATCATACCATACTGTATCATGGTCTCCTGTATATCAGAGGGAACCTCCCCTTTCTGTTAGACCAGCTGGTGAGTGTTTTGGCATTGAATCAGAGTCAGATACAGTGTGCTGTTAATACAGGTGTGATTCGTCTACAGTACACCAGGGAGGAGGTTTTTGTAGAGCAGAGAGGGAGATCTGATGCACTGTGTAAACTAGCAGCACAGTAATACACAGCACTGCTATTTGGAGTGAGTTGATTGATGGTTAAGGTGCTGGTACCACCTGCACTAGCATCTCCTTCTATTTTATATCCAGCCTCAGGAAATCCAGTTTTCAATTGCATGTATCCTAAAAATACCAATTCACTGTAGTTGGATTGCTTGTACCAGAGGATGACATTATAACTTGATATACTATGTGAACACTCTATCATTGCCGACTCTCCCTGGTTCTTGTACAGGGCTGCAGGTCTTTGGTGAACCTGGTTACTGAGAGATGAGCCTGGAGAGAGAGACAGAGAGAGAGAGAGAGAGACAGAGAGAGAGACAGAGAGAGAGACAGAGAGAGAGACATAGAGAGAGACAGAGAGACAGAGAGAGACAGAGAGACAGAGAGACAGAGAGAGAGAGAGAGAGAGAGAGAGAGAGAGAGAGAGAGAGAGACACAGAGAGAGACACAGAGAGAGAGAGAGAGAGGTGAAACAACAGATAAAGCAACATATTCACCTGAAACATAAAAAAACAATCAAATGAGGATATTATTAGTTGATGAAATCAATGACCTGAATACCTGCAGCCCAGACTGTGTAACCCATGGTGATGGAGATAAGAATTCTGATCATGTTGACTCACTGTTAAGGAGACAGATAGAATGAGACAGACACACCACTCCACATGAATTAGAGGTGGCTTCTCATCAACTCATCTCAGCGATCATCTAGAGGGATGCTGCCTCCTTATGAGAACATCTAAAACATCAGAGACCTGAGATGAACCCTGCAGGAGGAGTCTATGTGGGACAGGAAGCAGGGTTTTGTAGAGCAGAGAGGGAGATCTGATGCTCTGCTATCTGGAGTTAGTTGATTGATGTTTAAAGGAAATATTCAACCATTTTGAATGTTATATTATTGTTGTGCATCTCTGAGTGATGTTCTATTGATTCCCTGGGTCATGTCATGTTTTCTTTTCATGTGTATCTGAGTTATTTGCGTTCCATCAGTACTACCTTCCGGTATGACGTAGTACTGTGGTAAAGTCTCTCTCAGTATGACGTAGTACTGTGGTAAAGTCTCTCTCACTACACTGGAAGTTAACAGGAATATGAATTGTAGATCACTAAAACGTCTCTCATACATGTCAGATTACAATCCTGGCTGATGTCATAACTCAGGAGGATGTCTTCTCTACAATGAGCCATTGATCATATTTTTGCGATATTCCTACCTGGAGAAATGTGTAATTTAACGTGTAATTACTCTTACACATTTCTCCTATTTGTCTGTCTCTTCAGTCCAGGGTGCATTGCATGGTGCCGCTGCCAAATATTGTAGAGAAAGGAGACAGGATTCCCATTGGGCAATGAATGGAAGAACGTATAACGCCCCACCCAGCAGACTGTCGATCACACGCGTTCATGTTGTCATGCTACGTCACGCGGTTGCTAAACTAATAGCCTTCTCAAAGTCAGGATATGAGTCGAGAACCTTTCCTATTTTCCTCTAAAGTATGTAATGTCACAATTCCAAAGCTATACAATATTACAGATATCAAGGTAATTATCTCTGAAAAGACTTGTAATGTTGTACTTCTTGTTGATGAAATTCATGCTTAATGTTAGATTTTTGACCTAGCGCCCAATTGATACTCCTTGAAGGAAGGCTTTCCTTGTCCCAGAATGCTCACCGCCCATTGACGTGGAATGGGCAACATACACAATGGGTGTTAATACGATTCCCCCAAAAAAGTAGCTCTGCCGTTGCAAATGTCAGACTGCACTCTGTGAGGCACTTCGATCTGCAGATTGAACATGGTGAGATTGCAGACTCCTAAATTGATAGTACAGTTTGTTTTGGTGATTTTACAGCTACCTACCTAGGTAGCTATTCAGGCAGTGCATCCTAGAATCTAAGCTAGATGCCCTCAATCTTACACAAATGATCAATGAAGCTACCAGATACAACCCCAAATCCGTAAACACGGGCACCCTCATAGATATCATACTGACCAACCTGCCCTCTAAATACACCTCTGCTGTCTTCAACAAGGATCTCAGCGATCACTGCCTCATTGCCTGCGTCTGTAATGGGTCTGCGGTCAAACGACCACCCCTACTCACTGTCAAACGCTCCCTAAAACACTTCAGCGAGCAGGCCTTTCTAATCGACTTGGCCCGGGTATCCTGGAAGGATATTGACCTCATTCCATCAGTAGAGGATACCTGGTTATTTTTTGAAAGTGCTTTCCTCACCATCTTAAATAAGCATGCCCCTTGTAGAACCTGGAACAGATATAGCCCTTGGTTCACTCCAGACCTGACTGCTCTTGACCAGCCCAAAAACGTCATGTGGCGTATTGCGTTAGCATCGAATAGCCCCCGCGATATGCAACTTTTCAGTGAAGTTAGAAACCAATATACACAGGCAGTTAGGAAAGCAAAGGCTAGCTTTTTCAAACAGAAATGTGCATCCTGTAGCACAAACTCCAAAAAGTTCTGGGACACTGTAAAGTCCATGGAGAACAAGAGCACCTCCTCCCAGCTTCCCACTGCACTGAGGCTAGGAAACACTGTCACCACCGATAAATCCACGATAATTTCAATAAGCATTTTTCTACGGCTGGCCATGCTTTCCACCTGGCAACCCCTACCCTCCACAGCAACTTTCCCAAACCTCCCCCATTTCTCCTTCACCCAAATCCAGATAGCTGATGTTCTGAAAAAGTAGCAAAATCTGGACCCATACAAATCAGCTGGGCTAGACAATCTGGACCCTCTCTTTCTAAAATTATCCGCCGCAATTGTTGCAACCCCTATTACTAGCCTGTTCAACCTCTCTTTCGTATCGTCTGAGATTCTCAAAGATTGGAAAGCTGCCTCGGTCATCCCCCTCTTCAAAGGAGGAGACACTCTAGACCCAAACTGTTACAGACCTATATCTATCATTCCCTGCCTTTCTAAGGTCTTCAAAAGCAAAGTAAACAAACAGATCACCGACCATTTCGAATCCCACCGTACCTTCTCCGCTATGCAATCTGGTTTCCGAGCTGGTCATGGGTGCACCTCAGCCACGCTCAAGGTCCTAAACGATATCATAACCGGCCATAGATAAAAGACAATACTGTGCAACTGTATTCATCGACCTGGCCAAGGCTTTCGACTCTGTCAATCACCACAATCTTATCGGCAGACTCAACAGCCTTGGTTTCTCAAATGACTGCCTCGCCTGGTTCACCAACTACTTCTCAGACAGAGTTCAGTGTGTCAAATCGGAGGGCCTGTTGTCTGGACCTCTGGCAGTCTATTGGGGTGCCACAAGGTTCAATTCTCGGGCCGATTCTTTTCTCTGTATACATCAATGATGTCGCTCTTGCTGCTGTTGATTCTCTGATCCACCTTACTTCTGGCCCTTCTTTGGACATTGTGTTAAAACTAACCTCCAGACGAGTATCAATGCCATACAACTCTCCTTCCGTAGCCTCCAACTGCTCTTAAATGCAAGTAAAACGAAATGCATGCTCTTCAACCGATCACTGCCTGCACCTGCCCGCCTGTCTAGCATCACTACTCTGGGCGGTTCTGACTTAGAATATGTGGACAACTACAAATACCTAGGTGTCTGGTTAGACTGTAAAATCTCCTTCCAGATTCACATTAAGCATCTCCAATCCAAGCTTAAATCTAGAATCGCCTTCTTATTTTGCAACAAAGCATCCTTCACTCATGCTGCCAAACATACCCTGGTAAAAGTGACCATCCTACCGATCCTTGACTTCGGCGATGTCATTTACAAAATAGCCTCCAAAACTCTACTCAGCAAATTGGATGCAGTCTGTCACAGTGCCATCAGTTTTGTCACCAAAGCCCCATTTACTACCCACCACTGCGACCTGTATGCTCTTGTTGGCTGGCCCTCGCTTCATATTCGTCGCCAAACCCACTGGCTCCAGGTCATCTATATGTCTTTTCTAGGTAAAGCCCCGCCTTATCTCAGCTCACTGGTCACCATAGCAGCACCCACCCGTAGCACGCGCTCCAGCAGATATATTTCATTGGTCACCCCCAAAGCCAACACCTCCTTTGGCCGCCTTTCCTTTCAGTTCTCTGCTGCCAATGACTGGAACGAATTGCAAAAATCGCTGAAGCTGGAGACTCATATCTCCCTCACTAACTTTAAGCATCAGCTGTCAGAGCAGCTCACAGATCATTGCACCTGTACATAGCCCATCTGTAAATAGCCCATCCAACTACCTCATCCCCATATTGTTAAAATAAAAAATCCTCCTTTGCACTCCAGTATCTCTACTTGCACATTCATCTTCTGCACATCTGTCACTCCATTGTTTAATTGCTAAATTGTAATTACTCTTCCACTATGGCCTATTTATTGCCTTACCACCCTAATCTTACCTCATTTGCACACACAGTATATAGATGTTTTTCTATTGTGTTATTGACTGCACGTGTGTTTATTCCATGTGTAACTCTGTGTTGTTGTTTGTATCACACTGCTTTGCTTTATCTTGGCCAGGTCCAGTTGTAAATGAGAACTTGTTCTCAAATGGCCTACCTGGTTAAATAAAGGTGAACTGGCCTACCTGGTTAAATAAAGGTGAACTGGCCTACCTGGTTAAATAAAGGTGAACTGGCCTACCTGGTTAAATAAAGATGAAAAAAATAGAAAACACATTTCAACATGTTGCTACCAATATTATTATAACGCCAAATAAAACATTTGTTCACAAATAATATTGTTCTCACATATGTGTGTTATTTAACACTGTAAACTATAGGAATGTGTTGTTTTGGGTGGAATTTTCCTTTAAGTTATTATTCATTTTTTTTTTTTTTTCAAGTCAATTATACCTTGCCAATTTTAAGTCTATATATATATTTTTTAAATTGAACAATTACTGTATATCTCTAGACAGAGGAACAGTTATAGTGGTGAGTTGTATCTCCAGACAGGGGAACAGTTATAGTGTTGAGTTGTATCTCCAGACAGAGGAACAGTTATAGTGGTATGTGGTATCTCCAGACAGAGGAACAGTTCTAGTGGTGAGTTGTATCTCCAGACAGAGGAACAGTTATAGTGGTGAGTTGAATCTCCAGACAGAGGAACAGTTATAGTGGTGAGTTGTATCTCCAGAGGAACAGTTGTAGTGGTGAGTTGTATCTCCAGACAGAGGAACAGTTATAGTGGTGAGTTGTATCTCCAGAGGAACAGTTATAGTGGTGAGTTGTATCTCCAGAGGAACAGTTATAGTGGTGAGTTGTATCTCCAGACAGAGGAACAGTTATAGTGGTGAGTTGTATCTCCAGACAGAGGAACAGTTATAGTGGTGAGTTGTATCTCCAGAGGAACAGTTATAGTGGTGAGTTGTATCTCCAGAGGAACAGTTATAGTGGTGAGTTGTATCTCCAGACAGAGGAACAGTTATAGTGGTGAGTTGTATCTCCAGACAGAGGAACAGTTATAGTGGTGAGTTGTATCTCCAGAGGAACAGTTATAGTGGTGAGTTGTATCTCCAGACAGAGGAACAGTTATAGTGGTGAGTTGTATCTCCAGACAGAGGAACAGTTATAGTGGTGAGTTGTATCTCCAGAGGAACAGTTATAGTGGTGAGTTGTATCTCCAGACAGAGGAACAGTTATAGTGGTAAGTTGTATCTCCAGACAGAGGAACAGTTATAGTGGTGAGTTGTATCTCCAGACAGAGGAACAGTTATAGTGGTGAGTTGTATCTCCAGAGGAACAGTTATAGTGGTGAGTTGTATCTCCAGACAGAGGAACAGTTATAGTGGTGAGTTGTATCTCCAGACAGAGGAACAGTTATAGTGGTGAGTTGTATCTCCAGAGGAACAGTTATAGTGGTGAGTTGTGTCTCCAGACAGAGGAACAGTTATAGTGGTGAGTTGTATCTCCAGACAGAGGAACAGTTATAGTGGTGAGTTGTATCTCCAGACAGAGGAACAGTTATAGTGGTGAGTTGTATCTCCAGACAGAGGAACAGTTATAGTGGTGAGTTGTATCTCCAGACAGAGGAACAGTTATAGTGGTGAGTTGTATCTCCAGACAGAGGAACAGTTATAGTGGTGAGTTGTATCTCCAGAGGAACAGTTATAGTGGTGAGTTGTATCTCCAGAGGAACAGTTATAGTGGTGAGTTGTATCTCCAGAGGAACAGTTATAGTGGTGAGTTGTATCTCCAGACTGAGGAACAGTTGTAGTGGTGAGTTGTATCTCCAGAGGAACAGTTATAGTGGTGAGTTGTATCTCCAGACAGAGGAACAGTTATAGTGGTGAGTTGTATCTCCAGACAGAGGAACAGTTATAGTGGTGAGTTGTATCTCCAGACAGAGGAACAGTTATAGTGGTGAGTTGTATCTCCAGACAGAGGAACAGCTATAGTGGTGAGTTGTATCTCCAGACAGAGGAACAGTTATAGCGGTGAGTTGTATCTCCAGAGGAACAGTTATAGTGGTGAGTTGTATCTCCAGACAGAGGAACAGTTATAGTGGTGAGTTGTATCTCCAGAGGAACAGTTCTAGTGGTGAGTTGTATCTCCAGAGGAACATTTATAGTGGTGAGTTGTATCTCCAGAGGAACAGTTATAGTGGTGAGTTGTATCTCCAGAGGAACAGTTATAGCGTTGAGTTGTATCTCCAGACAGAGGAACAGTTATAGTGGTGAGTTGTATATCCAGACAGAGGAACAGTTATAGTGATGAGTTGTATCTCCAGACAGAGGAACAGTTATAGTGGTGAGTTGTATCTACAGACAGAGGAACAGTTATAGTGGTGAGTTGTATCTACAGACAGAGGAACAGTTATAGTGGTGAGTTGTATCTCCAGACAGAGGAACAGTTATAGTGGTGAGTTGTATCTCCAGAGGAACAGTTATAGTGATGAGTTGTATCTCCAGAGGAACAGTTATAGTGGTGAGTTGTATCTCCAGACAGAGGAACAGTTATAGTGGTGAGATGTATCTCCAGACAGAGGAACAGTTATAGTGGTGAGTTGTATCTACAGACAGAGGAACAGTTATAGTGGTGAGTTGTATCTCCAGACAGAGGAACAGTTATAGTGGTGAGTTGTATCTCCAGAGGAACAGTTATAGTGATGAGTTGTATCTCCAGAGGAACAGTTATAGTGGTGAGTTGTATCTCCAGACAGAGGAACAGTTATAGTGGTGAGTTGTATCTCCAGACAGAGGAACAGTTATAGTGGTGAGTTGTATCTCCAGACAGAGGAACAGTTATAGTGGTGAGTTGTATCTCCAGACAGAGGAACAGTTATAGTGGTGAGTTGTATCTCCAGACAGAGGAACAGTTCTAGTGGTGAGTTGTATCTCCAGACAGAGGAACAGTTATAGTGGTGAGTTGTATCTCCAGACAGAGGAACAGTTATAGTGGTGAGTTGTATCTCCAGACAGAGGAACAGTTATAGTGGTGAGTTGTATCTCCAGACAGAGGAACAGTTATAGTGGTGAGTTGTATCTCCAGACAGAGGAACAGTTATAGTGGTGAGTTGTATCTCCAGACAGAGGAACAGTTATAGTGGTGAGTTGTATCTCCAGACAGAGGAACAGTTATAGTGGTGAGTTGTATCTCCAGAGGAACAGTTATAGTGGTGAGTTGTATCTCCAGAGGAACAGTTATAGTAGTGAGTTGTATCTCCAGACAGAGGAACAGTTATAGTAGTGAGTTGTATCTCCAGACAGAGGAACAGTTATAGTAGTGAGTTGTATCTCCAGACAGAGGAACAGTTATAGTGGTGAGTTGTATCTCCAGACAGAGGAACAGTTATAGTGGTGAGTTGTATCTCCAGACAGAGGAACAGTTATAGTGGTGAGTTGTATCTCCAGACAGAGGAACAGTTATAGTGGTGAGTTGTATCTCCAGAGGAACAGTTATAGTGGTGAGTTGTATCTCCAGAGGAACAGTTATAGTGGTGAGTTGTATCTCCAGACAGAGGAACAGTTATAGTAGTGAGTTGTATCTCCAGACAGAGGAACAGTTATAGTGGTGAGTTGTATCTCCAGACAGAGGAACAGTTATAGTGGTGAGTTGTATCTCCAGACAGAGGAACAGTTATAGTGGTGAGTTGTATCTCCAGAGGAACAGTTATAGTGGTGAGTTGTATCTCCAGAGGAACAGTTATAGTGGTGAGTTGTATCTCCAGACAGAGGAACAGTTATAGTAGTGAGTTGTATCTCCAGACAGAGGAACAGTTATAGTGGTGAGTTGTATCTCCAGACAGAGGAACAGTTATAGTGGTGAGTTGTATCTCCAGACAGAGGAACAGTTATAGTGGTGAGTTGTATCTCCAGACAGAGGAACAGTTATAGTGGTGAGTTGTATCTCCAGACAGAGGAACAGTTATAGTGGTGAGTTGTATCTCCAGACAGAGGAACAGTTATAGTAGTGAGTTGTATCTCCAGACAGAGGAACAGTTATAGTAGTGAGTTGTATCTCCAGACAGAGGAACAGTTATAGTGGTGAGTTGTATCTCCAGACAGAGGAACAGTTATAGTGGTGAGTTGTATCCCCAGACAGAGGAACAGTTATAGTGGTGAGTTGTATCTCCAGACAGAGGAACAGTTATAGTAGTGAGTTGTATCTCCAGACAGAGGAACAGTTATAGTGGTGAGTTGTATCTCCAGACAGAGGAACAGTTATAGTGGTGAGTTGTATCTCCAGACAGAGGAACAGTTATAGTGGTGAGTTGTATCTCCAGAGGAACAGTTATAGTGGTGAGTTGTATCTCCAGAGGAACAGTTATAGTGGTGAGTTGTATCTCCAGACAGAGGAACAGTTATAGTGGTGAGTTGTATCTCCAGACAGAGGAACAGTTATAGTGGTGAGTTGTATCTCCAGACAGAGGAACAGTTATAGTGGTGAGTTGTATCTCCAGACAGAGGAACAGTTATAGTGGTGAGTTGTATCTCCAGACAGAGGAACAGTTATAGGGGTGAGTTGTATCTCCAGACAGAGGAACAGTTATAGTGGTGAGTTGTATCTCCAGACAGAGGAACAGTTATAGTGGTGAGTTGTATCTCCAGACAGAGGAACAGTTATAGTGGTGAGTTGTATCTCCAGACAGAGGAACAGTTATAGTGGTGAGTTGTATCTCCAGACAGAGGAACAGTTATAGTGGTGAGTTGTATCTCCAGACAGAGGAACAGTTATAGGGGTGAGTTGTATCTCCAGACAGAGGAACAGTTATAGGGGTGAGTTGTATCTCCAGACAGAGGAACAGTTATAGTGGTGAGTTGTATCTCCAGACAGAGGAACAGTTATAGTGGTGAGTTGTATCTCCAGACAGAGGAACAGTTATAGGGGTGAGTTGTATCTCCAGACAGAGGAACAGTTATAGTGGTGAGTTGTATCTCCAGACAGAGGAACAGTTATAGTGGTGAGTTGTATCTCCAGACAGAGGAACAGTTATAGTGGTGAGTTGTATCTCCAGACAGAGGAACAGTTATAGTGGTGAGTTGTATCTCCAGAGGAACAGTTATAGTGGTGAGTTGTATCTCCAGACAGAGGAACAGTTATAGGGGTGAGTTGTATCTCCAGAGGAACAGTTATAGTGGTGAGTTGTATCTCCAGACAGAGGAACAGTTATAGTGGTGAGTTGTATCTCCAGACAGAGGAACAGTTATAGGGGTGAGTTGTATCTCCAGACAGAGGAACAGTTATAGTGGTGAGTTGTATCTCCAGACAGAGGAACAGTTATAGTGGTGAGTTGTATCTCCAGACAGAGGAACAGTTATAGTGGTGAGTTGTATCTCCAGACAGAGGAACAGTTATAGTGGTGAGTTGTATCTCCAGAGGAACAGTTATAGTGGTGAGTTGTATCTCCAGACAGAGGAACAGTTATAGGGGTGAGTTGTATCTCCAGAGGAACAGTTATAGTGGTGAGTTGTATCTCCAGACAGAGGAACAGTTATAGTGGTGAGTTGTATCTCCAGACAGAGGAACAGTTATAGGGGTGAGTTGTATCTCCAGAGGAACAGTTATAGTGGTGAGTTGTATCTCCAGACAGAGGAACAGTTATAGTGGTGAGTTGTATCTCCAGACAGAGGAACAGTTATAGTGGTGAGTTGTATCTCCAGACAGAGGAACAGTTATAGTGGTGAGTTGTATCTCCAGACAGAGGAACAGTTATAGTGGTGAGTTGTATCTCCAGACAGAGGAACAGTTATAGTGGTGAGTTGTATCTCCAGACAGAGGAACAGTTATAGGGGAAGGGAAGCAGCAGAAATGGGTCACTTGGCAATGGGAATGTCATGCTAATGTTAAGTAAGAGTCTCTGTTGCAACATTGGTTGTATACCAAATGGCACCCTGTTCCCTATTATTTTATTATTTTTACAAATATCCCAATGCCCCAGGGCAGTGATCGGGGACATTGCCCTGTGTAGGGTGTCGTCTTTCAGATGGGACGTGAAACGGGTGTCCTGACTCTCTTTGGCCACTTAAGATCCCATGGCACTTATTGAAGGAGGAGTGGAGTTAACAACGGTGTCCTGGCTACATTCCCAATCTGGTCTTCATACCATCACGGTCACCTAATCATCCCCAGGTTACAACTGGCTCATTCATCACCACCTCCTCTCCCCTGTAACTATTCCCCAGGTCGTTGCTGTAAATGAGAATGTGTTCTCAGTCAACTTGCCTGGTAAAATAAGGGTTAAATAAATTAAAATCCTAAATGTGTGTGGAGAATTACTCCCTCCTGGTGGAGAACTGAGGAAGTGCACCTAAACCATCTAAACTAGCCACAGTATCATTACCGTCTGTTTGATATCAAATGGTTAATAGCAAAGTGTTGTTGAAGTGGTTGAAGACAGGTGCAGGTGTATAGAGCTGTAGTCAGTATTATATGAGAGGATCAGAGAGGGTTTTTGTAGAGCAGAGAGGGTATAGTGAAACACTGTGCTTCACTAGCAGCACAGAAATACACTGCACTGTCTTCAGCTCCTCTCAGTTTGGGAATATGTAGATACACCATTTTATTAGCTGCAGCATCTCCACTGACATTAAAACGCCCTTTAAAGGAATCTTCCACCGTTGGACTGGTGAATCTCACATACCCAATGAGTTTCAGAGCAGTGTTTTGGACTGACTGTTGGTACCACAGTATCATGTTGTAGCTTGGAACAGTGTGGCTGCAGTTGAGTTGAACTTTATCTTCAGGTCCTTTTAGTAATGCAGTAGGAGTCTGGTGAACTTTGTCTGTTTGTGACAGCCCTGTGGATGAAAACAGACAATATGAAATATACAGTATTACTCAGCATATTGACAGGAATATATTTCAGCAGTAAATCTATCTTTCATGAGGGATTTAGTACCTGTCACCCATAGCGGTAGAGTTGCTACATGTATGAGAAGCTTGATCATGTTGATGGTTCTGGAGAGAAGAGTCACATGGACAAGGAGAAAGGGCTTTCAGATAGTCAGAGATGTGATGTCATCTAGTGGGAGTGTCAAATGTATGTCAGCATCCCAAATGGCCCCCTATTCCTTTTCTAGTGCACTACTTTAGACCAGAGCCCATAGGGGGGAGAGGAGAATAAGTCAATAGTGACGGTGAGCTTAACTGAGCTGCCGGAGAGGAAGGAAATGACATCACTTTGACGTCAGAACTTATGTTGAAATTCAGGCAGATACCTTGTTCACCTACAGGTCTCCTGTTCAACTTAAAGGTGTATTGTGGAACATAACGGTATCAATGAGAGTTGAAAGTATTTGTCTATTTCAGTCTTTAGATTTGATCTGTGTTATAGATTCTGCAATCATCAAACTAGAAATAGGCTGTAGAAGATTTGAAGAAATAGCTGAACCGTTTCTTCAAGACAACAACATCAACCACATTATTTGGTATAGAGGTTTGATATCAACTTCCTCCATGTGCTCAGACATCTACAGCCGTGGATAGCAGGTGTGCTGGGTGTTGATGAACACTGCAGTTATGGAGTACAGGATCAGAAGGGGGTTTAGTAGAAGAGAGAAGGGAATCTACATCACTGTGTTGACTTCAGGTCAGAACAGTAATACACTGCACTGTCTTCAGGTCAGAACAGTAATACACTGCACTGACTTCAGGTCAGAACAGTAATACACTGCACTGTCTTCAGGTCAGAACAGTAATACACTGCACTGTCTTCAGGTCAGAACAGTAATACACTGCACTGTCTTCAGGACAGAACAGTAATACACTGCACTGTCTTCAGGTCAGAACAGTAATACACTGCACTGTCTTCAGGTCAGAACAGTAATACACTGCACTGTCTTCAGGTCAGAACAGTAATACACTGCACTGACTTCAGGTCAGAACAGTAAGGGAGAGGGGGGAGAGGGAGAGAGTGAGAGAGAGGGGAGATAGAGAGTAGTCATGTGAATCAGATCTATGCAGGGGGGAGTAATGGAATATGACATTGTAACATTGCATAATGTATGTTAATGAGTGATGACACTAAACTGTAAATACTGGTATACTGTACTAGGACAGATATCACCTTATTCCATCATCCATCTGTGTTTATTCACTGGCACTGAGTCAAAGTCAAACCTCAGATGCAGGTGTTCTGAGCCCTGGTCTAATATTACCATCAGACAGGGTTTTTGTAGAGGACAAGAGGAACTCTACATCACTGTGTTGGCTGGCTGCACAGTAATAAACTGCACTGTGTTCAGGTCCTCTCAGACTCACTAGATGAAGGTAAGCCTCTTTACCACCGTCTCCACTCACATTGAAGTGCTTTTCAAACGATTTCTCCATGGTTATTGACTTGGTATATGCATAACCAATGAGTTTCATAGCAGTGTCTCCTGTTGACTGTTTGTACCATAGTATCATGTAGTAGCTAGGGATAGTATGGCTGCAGGTGAGTTGAACGTTTCCTCCAGGTCCTTCTGTTAGTTCCACAGGCCTCTGATGAACCATGCTACTAAACGACTTCCCTGTGGACAGAGAGAGAGAGGAGAAAGGGAGAGAGAGAAGAAGGGAGAGAGAGAAGAGAGGAGAGAGGGAGAGAAGGAGACAGAGAGAGAGAGGAGATAAGGTGAGAAGGAGAGAGAAAGAAAGAGAGAGAAGGAGCGAGAGAAAGGATAGTTTATTCAGTTTGTTGACATTCGTAGTTTCGTTAGGCTTCTCATCGTAAGTGATTTAATACCTGTCACCCAGAGTGGTAGAGCTGCCAGGTGAATCAGAACTCTGAACATGATGATGAAGAAAAATATTATGATGATGATGAAGATGATGAATATGCTGAGGAAGACGATGATGATGAGGATGTGATATGAGTGTCTCCTGGATGAAGCTCTGAGGTGAAAGAGGAGATTGGCTGTTGTAGTAGCATGTTTCCTTCAGGGTGGTGGATAGTGACAGTGTTAGAGGGAGTGTCAGGAAGCCTGTACTGTAAAGCTTGCTCATAGGACCTCACTGTGAACATGACTGATTACATGATCATGACAATGAAAGCATCAGACATTAGAAGAACTAGAGTTAGAGGTCCCCCTACAGTATGTGATGAGACCATCTCTTTACATATTATATTACATCCTATTGAAATACTGGGGTTTTTGTACAGCTGTGCTTGTTGTCTGTATCACTGTGTTCACTCACAGCACAGAAGTACATTCCGCTGTCTCCTGTCTCCAACTTCTTCACTGTGAAAGATCCACTCTCAGCTAAAGTCTTGTTGGCTAAGAATTTGCCTGTACTAAAATCCCCTGAATACTCAGGACTGGAAGTGGTAGTGGTGAAGGCTACCTGCTTCATTCCCTCTCCTGGAAGCTGTCTGTACCAGTACATCTGGTTGTAGGTAAAATCCTTAGTGTGACTGCAGTTCATCTGAGCATCACTGTCTTTCAGTCCCCAGAGTATGGTGGGTGTCTGAGTGACTTCACTCCCCTCAACAAGACCTGTAAGGATACAGTGAGCATTAAATCAATAGAGTTAGGTACAGTTAGACCTGAATACATCAAGACTCAGGTGAAGTGAGCATACGCTTGGAAACATCAATATCTATAACTAGAGAAGACCGTCATTGTAAATAAGAATTTTGTTCTTAATTTTCCTGGTTAAATAAATGCAACATTATGAAACTGTACCTGCAGCACAGAGCAGTGAGACAGTAACAGTGAAGAGAAACGTGAACATGTTATGTTATGATCACGTTATGTGTGAGAGTGCTGGAAAGAGTCTGGCATCACTGTAAATAAAACAAGAGAAGTGTCACATAGATGAATAGATGCCAATCAGTCGACCACGGCAGGTTCCACCATATTCAACATGTCAGTGAAGTGGGAGGGACTGATGATCTGAATACATCATGTTAATTAGTGGTTCAGACTGTAGAGACATTCACATTATTAAAGTTAGAGGTCCCCCTACAGTCCATGATGAGACCATCAGCTCTTTACATATTATGTTCGCCAGGTTGTAGTCCTAAAACATTTAAATAAGTCAGCATTTTCTACCTCTGGTTTGTTGACCAATGCTATGAGAGAAATTAAGGGGGAAAGAATGGGGTTATGGGATATAAGGTCTGAAGTTAACACAGGCTTTGGAGATCTGATACATTTTGTTCTGTGCAATATCTTAAGGATCGGACACTTTTTTTCAAATCTCGCCTAAAATGACATACCCGAATCTAACTGCCTGTAGCTCAGGACCTGAAGCAAGGATATGCATTTTCTTGATACCATTTGAAAGGAAACACTTTGAAGTTTGTGGAGAATATAACACATTAGATCCGATAAAATATAATTGAAAAAAGCATGCGTTTCCCCCCAAAAAATAAATTTTCTTTGAAATGCAAGAGAAAGTCCAAACTTTCAGATAGGAGTCTAGGTGTAATTTAGATTTTGGCCAGCAGATGGCAGTAGTGTGTTTGCAAAGTTCCAGACAGATCCAGTGAAGAATTACATTACTGCACAATATTTTGTATCAATTCTGACACGAGTTTTCCCAAATGTGCCATTTTTGATCTATTGATACATTTTCAAGTACATAACTATAGAGAACATACAAAAATTATATGGTAATAACAAATTAAAGTTTACACACTCCCAGAAATGTCATACATGATAGATTATTAGCTCATACTGTCACATTCAGGCCTGATAGTTATAGGCTGGCGTGTTTAGTTTAGTTTTTGGTGTAGGGTTTTTTGTTCTAGGTGTTGTATATCTATGTTGGGGTAATGGTTCCCAATTAGAGGCAGCTGTGTGTCGTTGTCTCTAATTGGGAACCATATATATGTTTGAGGTTTTTCTATTGGATTTTGTGGGTTATTGTTTGTTTCATAGCGATAGTGTCTAGTCTATGTTATATGTTACGATATTCGTTTTCGTTCGTTTTGTTGTTTTGTGCCAGTTACGTTGATAAATAAAGCATGTATACTGGATACCTCGCTGCGCCTTGGTCTGTCCCTTCTGAAGATCGTGACACATACATTCGTTTTCACACCTCAAGATGGCCGGACGGGGTGGGTATGGAGCCAGAGACAGCAGTGGGATCAAACTTTAGAACCCAGTTCCTACATTTGAATATAAAACTGGATTTTATCAAATAAAACTATGCTACATTTTATCTCTGGTACCCTCAGGATGACAAATCAGAGCCAGATTACTGAATGTAAGTACATTATTTACCTTCAGAGGTGAATGTATCAAACCAGTTGCCATGATAAAAGTGTTTTGTAGTTGTGGACTCGCCTCAAACAATAGCAGGGTATGTTTTCACTGTAATAGCTACTGTTAATTGGACACTGCAGTTAGATTAACAATAATTTGAGCTTTCTGCCAAGATAAGACATGTCTTTGTCCCGGACGGTTGGGTGTTGTTTACAACGTCATTCAAGTCACATTAGCAACAACCGTCCCGGTTAAGGGACACCGATCCCATAGAGGATAATGTCAGTCAGTTAACATGACCTTTATGAATTGTGAAGCCTTTATGTGCTGAAAATAAGCAAGTTGCTGACGAGTCACTAACTGTCAGAGAAATCGAACTACCACATTAGTCACACTATTTTCACGTCAATACGCTGACCACGCAAGCTAGTCTTCTACAGTCCTCCAAAAAGCTAGTTAGCTTAGTTAGCTTTCTTCGAACGAAAACGCAAAGATGGTACTGTATACTGTTTTATTCCAGGATGCAACCATAACTCTCCAGAAGGAAGGTGCTCGTTTTATTGAATTATGATCAATAAAACCGGGTTTTGTTATATTTTATCAACACTGGGGGTTTAGTGCAGTTGTACTTGTTATATTATATCAACACTGGGGTTTAGTGCAGTTGTACTTGTTATATTATATCAACACTGGGGGTTAGTACAGCTGTACTTGTTATATTATATCAACACTGGGGGTTTAGTACAGCTGTACTTGTTATATTATATCAATACTGGGGGTTTAGTGCAGTTGTACCTGTTATGTTATATCAACACTGGGGGTTTAGTGCAGTTGTACTTGTTATATTATATCACCACTGGGGGTTTAGTACAGCTGTACTTGTTATATTATATCAATACTGGGGGTTTAGTGTAGTTGTACTTGTTATATTATATCAATACTGGGGGTTTAGTGCAGTTGTACTTGTTATGTTATATCAACACTGGGGGTTTAGTGCAGTTGTACTTGTTATATTATATAAATCAGCCGGCAAAGTCGGCATCTGAATTCCGGTAGACGGATACGGCCCGATGTACTTGTGCTGATTCCTCACCACTAGCTGGAATATCAGAGCAGCTTCAGTCTTTAGGTCTACCCCATCAAAGTAGATATATCAGAGCAGCTTCACCTGCTGATACCATCAGAACGCTGTAGCAGAGGAGTTCACTTGTTACAGAAGAGGAGAGAGAGACCTGTTTGTTATAACTACTGTAGTCATTCATACAGGAAAAATATGGAGTTACTTTCATACGTGAAAAATATCCTAAAGTTTAGGATTCTAAGTTCAACACTGAGTCAAGATGAACATTCAAAAGGACATGGATCTTCATCCCTCAGACTCCTTACTACACACCATAGTTTACTGAGGTACTGTGTCTGGTGAGTCCACATGGATCTGTTGAGCTAGAACTCCACCTATAGGAAAGATATGATATCATACCATACTGTATCATGGTCTCCTGTATATCAGAGGGAACCTCCCCTTTTTGTTAGACCAGCTGGTTAGTGTTTTGGCATTGAATCTGAGTCAGATACAGTGTGCTGTTAATACAGGTGTGATTAGTCTACAGTACACCAGGGAGGAGGTTTTTGTAGAGCAGAGAGGGAGGTCTGATGCACTGTGTAAACTAGCAGCACAGTAATACACAGCACTGCTATTTGGAGTGAGTTGATTGATGGTTAAGGTGCTGGTACCACCTGCACTAGCATCTCCTTCTATTTCAAATCCAGCCTCAGGAAATCCTGATGTCGCTGTCATGTATCCTGAAAGCACTAATTCTCTGTAGTTGGATTGCTTGTACCAGAGGATGACATTATAGCTTGATATACTATGTGAACACTCCATCTTAGCCGACTCTCCCTGGTTCTTGTACAGGGCTGCAGGTCTCTGGTGAACCTGGCTACTGAGAGAAGAACCTGGAGAGAGAGACAGAGAGAAAGAGAGAGAGAGAGACAGAGACATACAGAGAGAGAGGTGAAACAACAGGTGAAGAAACATATTCACCTGAAACATTAAAAACCATCAAATTAGGATATTAGTAGTTGATGAAATCAATGACCTGAATACCTGCAGCCCAGGCTGTGTAACCCATGGTGATGGAGATAAGAATTCTGATCATGTTGACTCACTGTTAAGGAGACAGAAAGAATGAGACAGACAAACCACTCCACATGAATTAGAGGTGGCTTCTCATCAACTCATCTCAGCGTTCATCTAGAGGGATGTTGCCTCCTTATGAGAACATCGAACACATCAGAGACCTGAGATGAACCCTGCAGGAGGAGTCTATGTGGGACAGGAAGCAGGGTTTTGTAGAGAAGAGAGGGAGATATGATGCTCTGCTATCTGGAGTTAGTTGATTGATGGTTAAAGGAAATATTCACCCATTTTGAATGTTATATTATTTTTGTGATTCTCTGAGTGACGTTCTATTGATTCCCTGGAACATGTCATGCTTTCATATGTATCTGAGTTATTTGCGTTCCATCAGTCAGAAATCCGTCCGGTATGACGTAGTACTGTGGTTAAGTCTCTCTCAGTGTGACGTAGTACTGTGGTAAAGTCTCTCTCAGTAGGATGTAGTACTGTGGTAAAGTCTCTCTCAGTATGACGTAGTACACTGAGGCCCCGGTGTTTGCACCGGGAGACCGGGTCTCGCTCTCGACCCGAAACCTGCCCCTCCGCCTGCCCTGCCGGAAGCGGGGCCTGCGGTTTGTGGGGCCATTCAAAGTCCTGAGGAGACTGAACGAGGCTTGCTACAGGTTACAGCTTCCCCCAGATTACCGTATTAACCCCTCGTTCCATGTGTCTCTCCTCAGGCCGGTGGCGGCTGGTCCACTCCAGGAGTCTGAGGTGCGGGAGGTTCCTCCGCCACCTCTGGACATCGAGGGGGCCCCGGCGTATGCAGTTCTAGCCATCCTGGACTCGAAGCGTCGGGCGAGGGGCCTTCAGTACCTTGTGGAGTGGGAGGGGTACTGTCCGGAGGAGAGCTGCTTGGTGCCGGTGGAGGACGTTTTGGACCCTTCGATGCTGCGGGAGTTCCATCGTCTGCATCCGGATCGCCCTGCGCCTCGTCCTCCGGGTCGTCCCCGAGGTCGGTGTCGGCAAGCTGCTGGAGCCGTGCGTAAAGGGGAGGGGGTACTGTCTCGACTTCCGCCGAAGTCTGTCCCTCTCCTTGTTCGGGCGGCGTTCGGCGGTCGACATCACCGGCCTTCTAGCCATCGCCAATCCACTTTTCATTTGTTTTGTCTTTGTTTTATACACACCTGGTTTCAAATCCCCAATTACATGTTCATTATTTAACCCTGTTTCCCCATGTTTGTGTGCGTTATTGTTCCTGTGGTTGTCAGTCCATATTTTGGTAGGCATGGTATTGTTTGGTACTTTGTTATTTCTATTGAGTAAACTACGTTGTGTTGCTCATCTCTGCTGTCCTGCGCCTGATTCAATTGCACCAGCTACACCCGGCACCTGACAACTCTGTGTGGCACATCGATCTGAGACTCCTGAACTGATAGTGCAGTTTGTTAAACTGATTTACAGCTAACTAGATAATTCACGTGCTGATAATGTATTTGGTATTATAGTGTGTAGCTGCGTTTGGTAGCTAGATAGCTAGCCAGGCTGCACATATACAGAGCATTTTGTAAGCGACTTGATCTGCAACACATTTCCACAACGATTTTCACATTTTGCTACCAACCTTATTATATTGTCAAAATAAAACATTTGTTCACAATATAGGAATGAGTGGTTTTGCGTGGATTGTTCCTTGGAAGTTATTCAGCTTCAATAATCAGATAACTTCTATAAACAGTCAGGCAAATGTCTTGGTTTTCTGGTTGTTTAAGATAAACTTGTGTATTGGATGTTGTTTTCTAGTCCATTATACCGTGCCAATTTTAAGTCTATATATATATTTTTTTAAATGAGGTTATGACATTATTCTCAAATGTGTATCCAAAAAATACTAATTTACAATTAATTTCCTAACAACTGTGTAATCCATGATTATGGTTGGCCCATGGTTATGGAGATCAGATTTTTAATCATGTTGTTTGCTTTCAGTGCTGAGGACAGTAAGAAGAATGAGACTGATTTGGTGACATTAATAATATTCATGGGTGGAATGTTATTAATATTTTCCATAAATAATAAACATATATTTTTTTATGCCGAACATCTGGTGATCCTCTGTTAAACATTTTTTGTTATATTTCAATCTTCTGTGATGTATATAAAGTGTAATATTGGGATGCAAACTCAAAATATCTGACATGGAACAAGTCCATAACCATGAGGTGTATACTTTTGTTTCAAGTAGATTTGTTTTAAGACTACCAAGAAACACTCGGTGTGACCCTGATTTAGCCCACTGCAGAAAAAGGTTGAAAGAAAGCAGGCCCCCTAGTGCCCTCCCATACGTCCAGCCGTGGTCCAGGCCCCCTAGTGCCCTCTCATACCACTGGTCCTGGACCAGGCCCCTCTCAAAATGCCGGCCCTGGCACAGGGCCCCTAGTGCCATCCCATTCTGCCGGCCCTGGCCCAGGCCCCCTTGTGCCCTCCCATACCACCAGCCCTGGCCCAGGCCCCATAGTGCCCTCCCATACCACCTGTCCTGGTTTAGGCCCCCTAATACCCTCCCATACTGCCGGCCTTGGCCCCCTAGGGCCCTCCCATACCACCAGCCCTGGTCCAGGACCCCTAGGGCCCTCCCATACTGCCGGCCTTGTTCCAGGCCCCCTAAGGCCCTCCCATACCGTCGGCCCTGGTCCTGGTCCAGGCCACCTAGTGCCATCCCATACAACTGTCCTTGTCCAGGCCCCCTAGGGCCCTCCCATACCACCAGCTCTGGCCCAGGCCCCATAGTGCCCTCACATATCACCTGTCCAGGTCCATGCCCGCTAGTGCCCTCCCAAACTGCCGGCCTTGGCCCCCTAGGGCCCTCCCATACCACCAGCACTGGCCCAGGCCCCATAGTAACCTCCCATACCACCTGTCCTTGTCCAGGCCCCCTAGTGCCCTCCCATTCTTCCGGCCCTGGCCAAGGCCCCCTTGTGCCCTCCCATACTGCCGGCCCTGGCCCCTTAGGGCCCTCCCATACCACCAGCCCTGAAGCATAATGTTTCCACCTCCATGTTTGACAGTGTGGATGGTGTTCTTGGGGTCATAAGCAGCATTCCTCTTCCTCCAAACACGGCGAGTTGAGTTGATGCCAAAGAGCTCCATTTTGGTCTCATCTGACCACAACACTTTCACCCAGTTGTCCTCTGAATCATTCAGATGTTCATTGGCAAACTTCAGACGGGCATGTATATGTGCTTTCTTGAGCAGGGGGACCTTGCGGGCACTGCAGGATTTCAGTCCTTCACGGCGTAGTGTGTTACCAATTGTTTTCTTGGTGACTATGGTCCCAGCTGCCTTGAGATCATTGACAAGATCCTCCCATGTAGTTCAGGGCTGATTCCTCACTGTTCTCATAATAATTGCAACTCCACAAGGTGAGATCTTGCATGGAGCCCCAGGCCGAGGGAGATTGACAGTTTTTTTGTGTTTCAAGAGTGTACTCTCTTCAAGAGTGTGTTCCTTTTAAGAGTGTGCTCCTCAGGCCAAGGGAGATTGACAGTTCTTTTGTTTCTTCCATTTGCGAAAAATCGCACCAACTGTTGTCACCTTCTCACCAAGCTGCTTGGCGATGGTCTTGTAGCCCATTCCAGCCTTGTGTAGGTCTACAATCTTGTCCCTGACATCCTTGGAGAGCTCTTTGGTCTTGGCCATGGTGGAGAGTTTGGAATCTGATTGATTGATTGCTTCTGTGGTGTGGTTTTGGAGATAAGATTTCTAATCATGTTGTTTGCTTTCAGTGCTGAGGACAGTGGTGATTTGGTGACATTAATAATATTCATGGCTGGAATGTTATTAATATTTTCCATAAATAATAAACATATATATTTTTATGCCGAACATCTGGTGTTCCTAAGTTAAACATTTTTTGTTATATTTCAATCTTCTGTGATGTATATAAAGTGTAATATTGGGATGCAAACTCAAAATTGAATATATTTCAATATCTGACATGGTACAAGCCCATAGCCATGAGGTGTATACTTTTGTTTCAAGTAGATTTGTTTTAAGACTACCAAGAAACACTCTGTGTGACCCTGATTTAGCCCACTGCAGTAAAAGGTTGAAAGAAAGCACCCACTCAATACATGACATACTCTTTTTGTCCAGACAGCATCAGATACATGGTCTACACATAACGAGACAGAGGGGCGATGTTTATCTCGATCGGATGCTTAATCTGAGATTGATGTCCAGGCCCCCTAGGGCCCTCCCATACCACCAGCCCTGGCCCAGGCCCCATAGTGCCCTCCCATACCACTGGTCCTGGTCCAGACCTCCTAGGGCCTTCTAATACCACCGGTTCTGGTCCAGGCCCCCTAATGCCCACCCATACTGACGGCCCTGGGCCCATAGGGCCCTCCCTACCAGCCCTTGTTGAGGCCCCCTTGTGCCCTCCCATACCACCAGCCTTGGTCCAGGCCCCCTAGTGCCCTCACAAAATGCCGGCCCTGGTCCAGGCCACCTTGTGTCCGCCCATATCAACAGCCCTGGTCCAGGCCCCCTAGGGCCCTCCCATACCGCTGGGCCTTGTCCAGGCCACCTTGTGCCCTCCCATACTGCAGGCCCTGGTCCAGGCCCCCTAGGGCCCTCTCATACCCCCAGCCCTGGTCCAGGTCTTGGCCTCCTAGTGCCCTCCCATACCACCGGTCCTGGTCCAGGCCCCTTAGTGCCCTCCCATTCTGCCGGCCCTGGTCCAGGCCCCCTAGGGCCCTCCCATACCGCTGGCTCTTGTCCAGGCCCCCTATGGCCCTCCCATACCACCAGCCCTGGTCCAGGCCCCCTAGGGCCCTCCCACACCACCAGCCCTGGTCCATGGCCCACACACTCATTTAGAAAGTGTTTTCATCCCAAGTGACACCCTATTCCCTATGTAGGGCACTACCTTTTACCAGGGACCATAGAGTGGCATTCTGCAGCCACTTCTAAATGTGTGTGGATAAACACTGCCTCCTGATGGAGAACTGAGGAAGTGCACTTAAACCATCTAAACTAGCCACAGTATCATTACCATCTGTTTGATATCAAATGGTTCATAGCAAAGTGTTGTTGAAGTGGTTGAAGACAGGTGCAGGTGTATAGAGCTGTAGTCAGTATTATATGAGAGGATCAGAGAGGGTTTTTGTAGAGGAGAGAGGGTATAGTGAAACACTTTGCTTCACTAGCAGCACAGAAATACACTGCACTGTCTTCAGCTCCTCTCAGTTTGGGAATATGTAGATACGCCATTTTCCCAGTTGCAGCATCTCCACTGACATTAAAACGCCCTTTAAAGGAATCTTCCACCGTTGGACTGGTGAATCTCACATACCCAATGAGTTTCAGAGCAGTGTTTTGGGCTGACTGTTGGTACCACAGTATCATGTTGTAGGTTGGAACAGTGTGGCTGCAGTTGAGTTGAACTTTATCTTCAGGTCCTTTTAGTATTGCAGTAGGAGTCTGGTGAACTTTGTCTGTTTGTGACAGCCCTGTGGATGAAAACAGACAATATGAAATATACAGTATTACTCAGCATATTGACAGCAATATATTTCAGCAGTAAATCTATCTTTCATGAGGGATTTAGTACCTGTCACCCATAGTGGTAGAGTTGCTACATGTATGAGAAGCTTGATCATGTTGATGGTTCTGGAGAGAAGAGTCACATGGAAAAGGAGAAAGGGCTTTCAGATAGTCAGAGATGTGATGTCATCTAGTGGGAGTGTCAAATGAATGTTAGCATCCCAAAAGGCCCCCTATTCCCTTTCTAGTGCACTACTTTAGACCAGAGCCCATAGGGGGGAGAGGAGAATAAGTCAATAGTGACGGTGAGCTGAACTGAGCTGCCAGAGGGGAAGGAAATGACATCACTTTGACGTCAGAACTTATGTTGATATTCGAGCAGATACCTTGTTCACCTAAAGGTCTCCTGTTCAACTTAAAGGTGTATTGTGGAACATACCGGTATCTACATCATTGAAAGTATTTGTCTTTTTCAGTCTTTAGATTTGATCTGTGTTATAGATTCTGCAGTCATCACACTAGAAATAGGATGTAATTTGAAGAAATCCCTGAACCGTTTCTTCAAGACAACAACATCAACCACATTATTTGGTATAGAGGTTTGATATCAACTTCCTCCATGTGCTCAGACATCTACAGCCGTGGATAGCAGGTGTGCTGGGTGTTGATGAACACTGCAGTTATGGAGTACAGGATCAGAAGGGGGTTTAGTAGAAGAGAGAAGGGAATCTACATCACTGTGTTGACTTCAGGTCAGAACAGTAATACACTGCACTGTCTTCAGGTCAGAACAGTAATACACTGCACTGTCTTCAGGTCAGAACAGAAATACACTGCACTGTCTTCAGGTCAGAACAGTAATACACTGCACTGTCTTCAGGTCAGAACAGTAATACACTGCACTGTCTTCAGGTCAGAACAGTAATACACTGCACTGTCTTCAGGACAGAACAGTAATACACTGCACTGTCTTCAGGTCAGAACAGTAATACACTGCACTGTCTTCAGGTCAGAACAGTAATACACTGCACTGTCTTCAGGACAGAACAGTAATACACTGCACTGTCTTCAGGTCAGAACAGTAATACACTGCACTGTCTTCAGGTCAGAACAGTAATACACTGCACTGTCTTCAGGTCAGAACAGAAATACACTGCACTGTCTTCAGGTCAGAACAGTAATACACTGCACTGTCTTCAGGTCAGAACAGTAATACACTGCACTGTCTTCAGGTCAGAACAGTAATACACTGCACTGTCTTCAGGTCAGAACAGTAATACACTGCACTGTCTTCAGGACAGAACATAAATACACTGCACTGTCTTCAGGTCAGAACAGTAATACACTGCACTGTCTTCAGGTCAGAACAGTAATGCACTGCACTGTCTTCAGGTCAGAACAGTAATACACTGCACTGTCTTCAGGTCAGAACAGTAATACACTGCACTGTCTTCAGGTCAGAACAGTAATACACTGCACTGTCTTCAGGTCAGAACAGTAATACACTGCACTGACTTCAGGTCAGAACAGTAAGGGAGAGGGGGAGAGAGGAGATGAGGTGAGAAAGAGAGAGAAAGAAAGAGAGAGAGAGAATGTAAGAGAGAAGGAGCGAGAGAAAGGATATTTTAATAATTTTGTTGACATTCGTAGTTTTGTTAGGCTTCTCATCGTAAGTGATTTAATACCTGTCACCCAGAGTGGTAGAGCTGCTAGGTGAATCAGAACTCTGAACATGATGATGAAGAATAATATAATGATGATGATGAAGATTATGAATATGCTGAGGAAGACGATGATGATGAGGATGTGATATGAGTGTCTCCTGGATGAAGCTCTGAGGTGACAGGAGATTGGCTGTTGTAGTAGCATGTTTCCTTCAGGGTGGTGGATAGTGACAGTGTTAGAGGGAGTGTCAGGAAGCCTGTACTGTAAAGCTTGCTCATAGGACCTCACTGTGAACATGACTGATTACATGATCATGACAATGAAAGCATCAGACATTAGAAGAACTAGAGTTAGAGGTCCCCCTACAGTATGTGATGAGACCATCTCTTTACATATTATATTACATCCTATTGAAATACTGGGGTTTTTGTACAGCTGTGCTTGTTGTCTGTATCACTGTGTTGACTCACAGCACAGAAGTACATTCCGCTGTCTCCTGTCTCCAACTTCTTCACTGTGAAAGATCCACTCTCAGCTAAAGTCTTGTTGGCTTAGAATTTGCCTGCACTGATATCCCCTGAATACTCAGGACTGGAAGTGGTAGTGGTGAAGGCTACCTGCTTCATTCCCTCTCCTGGAAGCTGTCTGTACCAGTACATCTGGATGTAGGAAGCTCCCTTAGTGTGACTGCAGTTCATCTGAGCATCACTGTCTTTCAGTCCCCAGAGTATGGTGGGTGTCTGAGTGACTTCACTCCCCTCAACAAGACCTGTAAGGATACAGTGAGTATTAAATCAATAGAGTTAGGTACAGTTAGACCTGAATACATCAAGACTCAGGTGAAGTGAACATACGCTTGGAAACCTCAATATCTATAACTAGAGAAGGCCATCATTGTAAATAAGAATTTTGTTCTTAATTTTCCTGATTAAATAAGTAAAACAATATGAAACTGTACCTGCAGCACAGAGCAGTGAGACAGTAACAGTGAAGAGAAATGTGAACATGTTTGATCACGTTATATGTGAGAGTGCTGGAAAGAGTCTGGTATCACTGTATATAAAACAAGAGGAGTGTCACATAGATGAATAGATGCCAATCAGTCGACCACAGCAGGTTCCACCATATTCAACATGTCAGTGAAGTGGGAGGGACTGATGATCTGAATACATCATGTTAATTAGTGGTTCAGACTGTAGAGACATTCACATTATTAAAGTTAGAGGTCCCCCTACATTCCATGATGAGACCATCAGCTCTTTAAATATTATATTCTATCCCAGAGAGCTCGACAGCTTGTAGTCCTAAAACACGGAAATGAGTCAGCATTTTCTGGCTCTGGTTCGTTGACCAATGCTATGGGAGAAATGAAGGGGTAAAATAATGGGGTTTTGGGATATAAGGTCTGAAGTTAACACAGGTTTTGGAGATTTGTTCTGTGCAATAATTTACGGATAGGACCCTTTTTTTCAAATTTCGCCTAAAATAACATACCCGAATCTAACTGCCTGTAGCTCAGGACCTGAAGCAAGGATATGCATTTCCTTGATACCATTTGAAAGGAAACACTTGGAAGTTTGTGGAAATGTGAAATTAATGTAGGAAAACCAAACAGAACTGGTAAAAGATCATTTAAAAAAAAATGCATTTTTCACATCAAAAAATGTATAATCTTTGAAATGCAAGAGAAAGGCCATACTTTCAGATAGGAGTCTATGTGTAATTTAGATTTTGGCCACCAGATGGCAGTAGTGTGTTTGCAAAGTTTCAGACGGAGCCAGTGAAGTATTACATTACTGCACAATATTTTGTATTAATTCTGACAGGAGTTTTGCCCAAATGTGTCATTTTTGGTCAATTGATATATTTTCAAGTAGATAACTATAGAGAATATACAAAAATATACGGTAATAACAAATTAAAGTTTACACACTCCAAGAGATGTCATACATGATAGATCATTAGCTCACACACTAACTTTCACACATCTAGATGGCCGGGCGGGGTGGGTGTGGAGCCACAGACAGCAGTGGGGTCAAACTGTAGAACATAAAACTGGATTTTATCAAACAAAACTATGCTACATTCTATCTCTGGTACCCTCAGGATGACACATCAGAGCCAGATTACTGAATGCAACTACATTATTTACCTTCAGAGGTGAATGTATCAAACCAGTTGCTGTGATGAAAGTGTTTTGTTGTTGTGGACTCTCCTCTAACAATAGCATGGTATTATTTCACTGTCATAGCTGCTGGTGAACAGGTGAAAGTGAGAGGTGCACGCTGGGATAGAGCGGCTGTATGGGAAGCAGGGTATTTGGAGCAGAGGTATGAATAGTTGAATGGGAGATGTTTTTGACCATTTCTAATTATTATTACTACATTTTATAGTTTGGGGAACACCAGTGAATTTAAGCATGAAGGTAATGTCATCTACAACCATAATTGGTTTCCATTAAGTGGAACAACGTCTGAGATTGAAGTAAGTGTTCCACCTGCTGATACCACAGTATGGTGTTGTAGCTGGGGAGAGTGTGTTCCACCTGCTGATACCACAGTATGGTGTTGTAGCTGGGGACAGTGTGTTCCACCTGCTGATACCACAGTATGGTGTTGTAGCTGGGGACAGTGTGTTCCACCTGCTGATACCACAGTATGGTGTTGTAGCTGGGGAGAGTGTGTTCCACCTGCTGATACCACAGTATGGTGTTGTAGCTGGGGAGAGTGTGTTCCACCTGCTGATACCACAGTATGGTGTTGTAGCTGGGGACAGTGTGTTCCACCTGCTGATACCACAGTATGGTGTTGTAGCTGGGGAGAGTGTGTTCCACCTGCTGATACCACAGTATGGTGTTGTAACTGGGGAGAGTGTGTTCCACCTGCTGATACCACAGTATGGTGTTGTAGCTGGGGACAGTGTGTTCCACCTGCTGATACCACAGTATGGTGGTGTAGCTGGGGAGAGTGTGTTCCACCTGCTGATACCACAGTATGGTGTTGTAGCTGGGGACAGTGTGTTCCACCTGCTGATACCACAGTATGGTGGTGTAGCTGGGGACAGTGTGTGAACAGGACAGGATAGCAGTTTCTCCAAAACTCTGAAATACTGAAGATGGAGACTGATGAACGCTGGAATAGAGGAGTTCACCTGTTACAGAAGATGAGAGAGAGACCTGTTTGTTATAACTACTGTACTCATTTATACATGACATATATGGAATTATAGATTATTTTAGACAGTTTCTAATCTGTGTTCAACTATAATGAAGAGATTCACTTTCAAAGGTGGAAAATATCCAACAGTGAAAGATTCTTAGTTCAACACTGAGTCCAGATGAACATTCAAAAGGACATGGATCTTCATCCCTCAGACTCCTTACTACACACCATAGTTTACTGAGGTACTGTGTCTGGTGAGTCCACATGGATCTGTTGAGCTAGAACTCCACCTACAGGAAAGATATGATACCATACTGTATCATGGTCTCCTGTATATCAGAGGGAACCTCCCCTTTCTGTTAGACCAGCTGGTGAGGGTTTTGGCATTGAATCAGAGTCAGATACAGTGTGCTGTTAATACAGGTGTGATTAGTCTACAGTACACCAGGGAGGAGGTTTTTGTAGAGCAGAGAGGGAGATCTGATGCACTGTGTAAACTAGCAGCACAGTAATACACAGCACTGCTATTTGGAGTGAGCTGATTGATGGTTAAGGTGCTGGTACCATCTGCACTAGCATCTCCTTCTATTTTAAATCCAGCCTCAGGAAATCCAGTTTTCAATTGCATGTATCCTAAAAACACCAATTCACTGTAGTTGGATTGCTTGTACCAGAGGATGAAATTATAGCTTGATATACTATGTGAACACTCTATCATTGCCGACTCTCCCTGGTTCTTGTACAGGGCTGCAGGTCTTTGGTGAACCTGGTTACTGAGAGATGAACCTGGAGAGAGAGACAAAGAGAGAGAGAAAGAGAGAGAGACAGAGAGAGAGACAGAGAGACAGAGAGAGCGAGAGAGAGAGAGACACAGAGAGAGAGACAGAGAGAGAGACAGAGAGAGAGACAGAGAGAGAGAGAGAGAGAGAGAGAGAGAGAGAGAGAGACAGAGAAAGAGACAGAGACAGAGAGACAGAGACAGAGAGAGAGAGACAGAGAGAGAGGTGAAACAACAGATAAAGAAACATTTTCACCTGAAACATAAAAACTATCAAATGAGGATATTATTAGTTGATGAAATCAATGACCTGAATACCTGCAGCCCAGGCTGTGTAACCCATGGTGATGGAGATAAGAATTCCGATCATGTTGACTCAGTGTTAAGGAGACAGAAAGAATGAGACAGACAAACCACTCCACATGAATTAGAGGTGGCTTCTCATCAACTCATCTCAGCGATCATCTAGAGGGATGCTGCCTCCTTATGAGAACATCTAAAACATCAGAGACCTGAGATGAACCCTGCAGGAGGAGTCTATGTGGGACAGGAAGCAAGGTTTTGTAGAGCAGAGAGGGAGATCTGATGCTCTGTTATATTAAGTCTCTCTCAGTATGACGTAGTACTGTGGTTAAGTCTCTCTCAGTATGACATAGTACTGTGGTAAAGTCTCTCTCAGTGTGACGTAGTACAGTGAGGCCCCGGTGTTCGCACCGGGAGACCGGGTCTGGCTCTCTACCCGAAATCTGCCCCTCCGCCTGCCCTGCTGGAAACGGGGCCCGCGGTTTGTGGGGGCATTCAAAGTCCTGAGGAGACTGAACGAGGTTTGCTACAGGTTACAGCTTCCCCCAGATTACCGTATTAACCCCTCGTTCCATGTGTCTCTCCTCAGGCCGGTGGTGGCTGGTCCACTCCAGGAGTCTGAGGTGCGGGAGGTTCCTCCACCCCCTCTGGACATTGAGGGGGCCCCGGCGTATGCAGATCGGGCCATACTGGACTCGAGGCGTCGGGCGAGGGGCATTCAGTACCTCGTGGAGTGGGAGGGGTACTGTCCTCGTCTTCCAGGTCGTCCCAGAGGTCGGTGTCGGCGCGCTGTTGGAGCCGCGCATCAAGGGGGGGGTACTGTCACGACTTCCGCCGAAGTCTGTCCCTCTCCTTGTTCGGGCGGCGTTCGGCGGTCGACGTCACCGGTCTTCTAGCCATCGCCAATCCACTTTTCATTTGTTTTGTCTTTGTTTTATTTTATTTTTTATTTCACCTTTATTTAACCAGGTAGGCAAGTTGAGAACAAGTTCTCATTTACAACTGCGACCTGGCCAAGACAAAGCAAATCAGTTCGACACATACAACAACACAGAGTTACACATGGAGTGAAAAAAAACATACAGTCAATAATACAGTAGGAAAAAAACAAATCTATATACAATGTGTGCAAATGAGGTAGGATAAGGAACATAAGGCAATAAATAGGCCATGGTGGCAAAGTAACTACAGTATAGCAATTTAACACTGGAATGGTAAATGTGCAGTAGATTAATGTGCAAAGTAGAAATACTGGGGTGCAAAGGAGCAAGATAAATAAATGACTATGGTAGGGGATGAGGTAGTTGGTTGGGCTATGTACAGGTGCAGTGATCTGTGAGCTGCTCTGACAGCTGGTGCTTGAAACTAGTGAGGGCGATAAGTGTCTCCATTTTCAATGATTTTTGTAGTTCGTTCCAGTCATTGGCAGCAGAGAACTGGAAGGAAAGGCGGCCAAATGAGGAATTGGCTTTGAGGGTGGCCAGTGAGATATACCTGCTGGAGCGAGTGCTACGGGTGGGTGCTGCTATGGTTACCAGCGAGCTGAGATAAGGCGGGGCTGTACCTAGCAGGGACTTGTAGATGACCTGGAGCCAGTGGGTCTGGCGACGAGTGTGTAGCGAGGGCCAGCCGACTAGAGCATACAGGTCGCAGTGGTGGGTAGTATATGGGGCTTTGGTGACAAAGCGGATGGCACTGTGATAGACTGCATCCAGTTTGCTGAGTAGAGTGTTGTATTTTGTAGATGACATTGCCGAAGTCGAGGATCGGCAGGATAGTCAGTTTTACTAGTGCAAGTTTGGCAGCATGAGTGAAGGAGGCTTTGTTGCGAAATAGAAAGCCGATTCTAGATCTAATTTTGGATTGGAGATGTTTAATGTGAGTCTGGAAGGAGAGTTTACAGTCTAGCCAGACACCTAGGTATTTGTAGTTGTCCACGTATTCTAGGTCAGAGCCGTCCACGGTAGTGATGCTAGTCGGGCGTGCGGATGCAGGCAGCGAATGGTTGAAAAGCATGCAGTTGGAGGCCACGGAAGGAGTGCTGAATGGCATTGAAGCTCGTTTGGAGGTTAGTTAACACAGTGTCCAAAGAAGGGCCAGAAGTATACAGAATGGTGTCGTCTGCATAGAGGTGGATCAGAGAATCACCAGCAGCACCAGCAGCAAAATTTGATTTGATTTGAGCAAGAGCGAAATCATTGTTGTATACAGAGAAGAGAGTCGGCCCAAGAATTGAACCCTGTGGCACCCCCATAGAGACTGCCAGAGGCCCCGGACAACAGGCCCTCCGATTTAACACACTGAACTCTGTCGGCAAAGTAGTTGGTGAACCAGGCGAGGCAATAATTAGAGAAACCAAGGCTGTTGAGTCTGCCGATAAGGATGTGGTGATTGACAGAGTCGAAAGCCTTGGCCAGGTCAATGAATACGGCTGCACAGTAATGTCTCTTATCAATGGCGGTTATGATATCGTTTAGTACCTTGAGCGTGGCTGAGGTGCACCCGTGACCAGCTCGGAAACCGGATTGCACAGCGGAGAAGGTACGGTGGGATTCGAAGTGGTCAATGATCTGTTTATTAACTAGGCTTTCAAAGACTTTAGAGAGGCAGGGCAGGATTGATATAGGTCTATAGCAATTTGGGTCTAGGCTGTCACCCCCTTTGAAGAGAGGGATGACCGCAGCAGCTTTCCAATCTTTTGGGATCTCGGACGACACCAAAGAGAGGTTGAGCAGACTGGTAATAGGAGTTGCAACAATGGCAGCAGATAGTTTTAAAAAGAGAGGGTCCAGATTATCTAGTCCAGCTGATTTGTACGGGTACAGATTTTGCAGCTCTTTCAGAACATCTGCTATCTGGATTTTGGTGAAGGAGAAGCTGGGAAGGCTTGGACAAGTAGATGCAGGGGGGGCGGAGCTATTGGCCGGGGGTTGGGGTAGCCAGGAGGAAAGCATGGCCAGCCGTAGAGAAATGCTTGTTGAAATTTTCGATTATCATGGATTTGTCGGTGGTGACCCTGTTACCTAGCCTCAGTGCAGTGGGCAGCTGGGAGGAGGTGCTATTGTTCTCCATGGACTTGACAGTGTCCCAAAACTTTTTGGAGTTAGAGCTACAGGATGCAAATTTCTGTTTGAAAAAGCTAGCCTTTGCTTTCTTGACTGATTGCGTGTATTGGTTCCTGACTTCCCTGAACAGTTGCATATCGCGGGGACTATTCGATGCAATAGCAGTCCGCCACAGGATGTTCTTGTGCTGGTCAAGGGCAGTCAGGTCTGGAGTGAACCAAGGGCTGTATCTGTTCTTAGTCCTACATCTTTTGAAAGGGGCATGCTTATTTAAGATGGTGAGGAAGTTGCTTTTAAAGAACGACCAGGCATCCTCGACTGACGGAACGAGGTCTATATCCTGCCAGCATTAGAAAGGCCTGCTCGCAGAAGTGTTTTAGGGAGCGTTTAACAGTGATAAGGGGTGGTCGTTTGACCGCGGGCCCATAGCGGATGCAGGCAATGAGACAGTGGTCGCTGAGATCCTGAAAACAGCAGAGGTGTATTTGGAGGGCAAGTTGGTCAGGATAATGTCTATGAGGGTGCCCATGTTTACAGATTTAGGATTGTACCTGGTGGGTTCCTTGATGATTTGTGTGAGATTGAGGGCATCTAGCTTAGATTGTAGGACTGCCGGGGTGTTAAGCATATCCCAGTTTAGGTCACCTAACAGAACAAACTCTGAAGATAGATGGGGGGCAATCAATTCACATATGGAGTCCAGGGCACAGCTGGGAGCTGAGGGGGGTCTGTAGCAGGCGGCAACAGTGAGAGACTTATTTCTGGAGAGATTAATTTTTAGAATTAGAAGTTCGAACTGTTTGGGCATAGATCTGGAAAGTATGACAGAACTATGCAGGCTATCTCTGCAATAGATTGCAAATCCTCCCCCTTTGGCAGTTCTATCTTGGCGGAAAATGTTGTAGTTGGGTATGGAAATCGCAGAATTTTTGGTGGCCTTCCTAAGCCAGGATTCAGACACGGCCAGGACATCAGGGTTGGCGGAGTGTGCTAAAGCAGTGAGTAAAACAAACTTAGGGAGGAGGCTTCTGATGTTAACATGCATGAAACCGAGGCTTTTACGGTTACAGAAGTCAACAAAAGACAGTGCCTGGGGCCTGGGAATAGGTGTGGTGCTGGGGGCTACAGGGCCTGGGTTTAACTCCACATCACCCGAGGAACAGAGGAGGAGCAGGATGAGGGTACGGCTAAAGGCTATCAGAACAGGACGTCTAGTGCGTTGGGAACAGAGAATAAAAGGAGCATATTTCTGGGCGTGGTAGAATAGATTCAGGGTATAATGTGCAGACAGGGGTATGGTAGGGTGAGAGTACAGTGGAGGTAGGCCCAGGCACCGAGTGGTTGCATCTCTGGAGGTGCTGGTAATACTGGGTGAGGTCACCGCATGTGTGGGAGGTGGGACAAAGGAGGAATCTGAGGCATGTATAGTGGGCCTAGGGGCTCCGCAGTAAACTAACACAATGATAACTACCCTAAACAACAGTAAACAGGGCATATTGACACTTGAGAGAGACATAAAGCAAGGCATAAAGCAAACACAGGTGTTGGTTGGGAGAGCTAGCTAGGACAACAAAGGGTAAGACCGCAACAGCTAATCAGCTAAGACGACATCAACAGGTAAACTGACGATGAATGGGCAGAGGGTTGGTTAGCAACACACAGGGCCTGAGTACACGGCTGGGGCTGACAGATAAATAAAATAAATAAAAATAAACAGAATGGAGTACCGTGATTAATGAATAGTCCAGCAGGCATCAGCTATGTAGCTGAGTGATCATAGGGTCCAGTGAACAGCAATAGATGGGACAGGGAAGCCGCGAGGTAGTCGTTACTACGCCGGCACGCAGGAGACACGCCGTTTAAAGTTAAGAGTTAGCAGGCCGGGGTTGGTAGAACCGTCTGCTGCGACGTCTGACGGAGGCCGGATGCAGGCAGAGCGGATGGAGTAATCGTCCGCAGACCAGTCGAGTTGGTACGATGGGGCGTCGTGACGAGAGGGAACCAAGCCAGATGGCGAGAGAGGTATTATTGTTGCTAGCCGGGAGATGTGCCTGGGTCGCGGATAGCTGGAGCTGGCTCCGGGGCAGGGGCGTTAGCCACTCGGTGGCAGCTAGCTAGCTGTGGAGATCAGGTGTAGTGGTCCAGGGTTTACGGCAGGGATCCGGCGTTGTGGTGGAGGAACAGTCCGATGGTGGTAGGCTGGCAAGTATTATCCGGGCTAAAAAAGGCTGGTGTCTGTGCAGTAGGTTAAAGGCCACTAGCGGTGGCTAACAGTGACTGAAATAGCTGGTTAGCTCGCTAGCTCCCTATGGAATTATACACACCTGGTTTCAATTCCCCAATTACATGTTCATTATTTAACCCTCTGTTTTCCCCATGTTTGTGTGCGTTATTGTTCCTGTGATTGTCAGTCCATATTTTGGTGGGCTTGGTATTGTTGGTACTTTGTTATTTCTATTGAGTAAACTACGTTGTGTTGCTCATCTCTGCTGTCCTGCGCCTGATTAAATTGCACCAGCTACTCCCGGCACCTGACAACTCTGTGAGGCACATCGATCTGAGATTGCAGACTCCTGAATTGATAGTGCAGTTTGTTTAGCTGATTTTACAGCTAACTAGATAATTCACGTGCTGATAATGTATTTGGTGTTATAGTGTGTAGCTGCGTTTGTTAGCTAGATAGCTAGCCAGGCTGCACATATACAGAGCATTGTGGATTTTGTAAGCGACTTGATCTGCAACACATTTCCACAACGATTTTCACATGTTGCTACCAACCTTATTATATTGTCAAAATGAAACATTTGTTCACAATATAGGAATGAGTGGTTTAGGGTGGATTGTTCCTTGGAAGTTATTCAGCTTCAATAATCAGATAACTTCTATAAACAGTCAGGCATATGTCTTGGTTTTCTGGTTGTTTAAGATAAACTTGTTTATTGGATGTTGTTTTCTAGTCCATTATACCTTGCCAATTTTAAGTCTATATATATATTTTTAAATGAGGTTATGGCCCACACATACATTTAGTTTTCATCCCAAGTGACACACTATTCCCTATGTAGGGCACTACCTTTGACCAGGGACCATAGAGTGGCATTCTGCAGCCACTACTAAATGTGTGTGGATAAACACTGCCTCCTGATGGAGAACTGAGGAAGTGCACTTAAACCATCTAAACTAGCCACAGTATCATTACCATCTGTTTGATATCAAATGGTTCATAGCAAAGTGTTGTTGAAGTGGTTGAAGACAGGTGCAGGTGTATAGAGCTGTAGTCAGTATTATATGAGAGGATCAGAGAGGGTTTTTGTAGAGCAGAGAGGGTATAGTGAAACACTGTGCTTCACTAGCAGCACAGAAATACACTGCACTGTCTTCAGCTCCTCTCAGTTTGGGAATATGTAGATACGCCATTTTCCCAGTTGCAGCATCTCCACTGACATTAAAACGCCCTTTAAAGGAATCTTCCACCGTTGGACTGGTGAATCTCACATACCCAATGAGTTTCAGAGCAGTGTTTTGGGCTGACTGTTGGTACCACAGTATCATGTTGTAGGTTGGAACAGTGTGGCTGCAGTTGAGTTGAACTTTATCTTCAGGTCCTTTTAGTATTGCAGTAGGAGTCTGGTGAACTTTGTCTGTTTGTGACAGCCCTGTGGATGAAAACAGACAATATGAAATATACAGTATTACTCAGCATATTGACAGCAATATATTTCAGCAGTAAATCTATCTTTCATGAGGGATTTAGTACCTGTCACCCATAGTGGTAGAGTTGCTACATGTATGAGAAGCTTGATCATGTTGATGGTTCTGGAGAGAAGAGTCACATGGACAAGGAGAAAGGGCTTTCAGATAGTCAGAGATGTGATGTCATCTAGTGGGAGTGTCAAATGAATGTTAGCATCCCAAAAGGCCCCCTATTCCCTTTCTAGTGCACTACTTTAGACCAGAGCCCATAGGGGGGAGAGGAGAATAAGTCAATAGTGACGGTGAGCTGAACTGAGCTGCCAGAGGGAAGGAAATGACATCACTTTGACGTCAGAACTTATGTTGATATTCGAGCAGATACCTTGTTCACCTAAAGGTCTCCTGTTCAACTTAAAGGTGTATTGTGGAACATACCGGTATCTACATCATTGAAAGTATTTGTCTTTTTCAGTCTTTAGATTTGATCTGTGTTATAGATTCTGCAGTCATCACACTAGAAATAGGATGTAATTTGAAGAAATCCCTGAACCGTTTCTTCAAGACAACAACATCAACCACATTATTTGGTATAGAGGTTTGATATCAACTTCCTCCATGTGCTCAGACATCTACAGCCGTGGATAGCAGGTGTGCTGGGTGTTGATGAACACTGCAGTTATGGAGTACAGGATCAGAAGGGGGTTTAGTAGAAGAGAGAAGGGAATCTACATCACTGTGTTGACTTCAGGTCAGAACAGTAACACACTGCACTGTCTTCAGGTCAGAACAGTAATACACTGCACTGTCTTCAGGTCAGAACAGTAATACACTGCACTGTCTTCAGGTCAGAACAGAAATACACTGCACTGTCTTCAGGTCAGAACAGTAATACACTGCACTGTCTTCAGGTCAGAACAGTAATACACTGCACTGTCTTCAGGTCAGAACAGTAATACACTGCACTGTCTTCAGGTCAGAACAGAAATACACTGCACTGTCTTCAGGTCAGAACAGTAATACACTGCACTGTCTTCAGGTCAGAACAGTAATACACTGCACTGTCTTCAGGTCAGAACAGTAATACACTGCACTGTCTTCAGGACAGAACAGTAATACACTGCACTGTCTTCAGGTCAGAACAGTAATACACTGCACTGTCTTCAGGTCAGAACAGTAATACACTGCACTGTCTTCAGGTCAGAACAGAAATACACTGCACTGTCTTCAGGTCAGAACAGTAATACACTGCACTGTCTTCAGGTCAGAACAGTAATACACTGCACTGTCTTCAGGTCAGAACAGTAATACACTGCACTGTCTTCAGGTCAGAACAGTAATACACTGCACTGTCTTCAGGACAGAACATAAATACACTGCACTGTCTTCAGGTCAGAACAGTAATACACTGCACTGTCTTCAGGTCAGAACAGTAATGCACTGCACTGTCTTCAGGTCAGAACAGTAATACACTGCACTGTCTTCAGGTCAGAACAGTAATACACTGCACTGTCTTCAGGTCAGAACAGTAATACACTGCACTGTCTTCAGGTCAGAACAGTAATACACTGCACTGACTTCAGGTCAGAACAGTAAGGGGAGAGAGGGGAGAGAGGAGATGAGGTGAGAAAGAGAGAGAAAGAAAGAGAGAGAGAGAATGTAAGAGAGAAGGAGCGAGAGAAAGGATATTTTAATAATTTTGTTGACATTCGTAGTTTTGTTAGGCTTCTCATCGTAAGTGATTTAATACCTGTCACCCAGAGTGGTAGAGCTGCTAGGTGAATCAGAACTCTGAACATGATGATGAAGAATAATATAATGATGATGATGAAGATTATGAATATGCTGAGGAAGACGATGATGATGAGGATGTGATATGAGTGTCTCCTGGATGAAGCTCTGAGGTGACAGGAGATTGGCTGTTGTAGTAGCATGTTTCCTTCAGGGTGGTGGATAGTGACAGTGTTAGAGGGAGTGTCAGGAAGCCTGTACTGTAAAGCTTGCTCATAGGACCTCACTGTGAACATGACTGATTACATGATCATGACAATGAAAGCATCAGACATTAGAAGAACTAGAGTTAGAGGTCCCCCTACAGTATGTGATGAGACCATCTCTTTACATATTATATTACATCCTATTGAAATACTGGGGTTTTTGTACAGCTGTGCTTGTTGTCTGTATCACTGTGTTCACTCACAGCACAGAAGTACATGCCGCTGTCTCCTGTCTCCAACTTCTTCACTGTGAAAGATCCACTCTCAGCTACAGTCTTCATGGCTGAGAATTTGTCTGCACTGAAATCCCATGAATACTCAGCACTGGAACTGGTCGAAGTGAAGGCTACCTGCTTCATTCCCTCTCCTGGACGCTGTCTGTACCAGTACATCTGGAAGTAGGTAGCTCCCTTAGTGTGACTGCAGTTCATCTGAGCATCACTGTCTTTCAGTCCCCAGAGTATGGTGGGTGTCTGAGTGACTTCACTCCCCTCAACAAGACCTGTAAGGATACAGTGAGTATTAAATCAATAGAGTTAGGTACAGTTAGACCTGAATACATTATGACTCAGGTGAAGTGAACATACGCTTGGAACATCAATATCTTTAAATAGAGAAGGCCGTCATTGTAAATAAGAATTTTGTTCTTAATTTTCCTGGTTAAATAAGTAAAACAATATGAAACTGTTCCTGCAGCACAGAGCAGTGAGACAGTAACAGTGAAGAGAAATGTGAACATGTTTGATCACGTTATATGTGAGAGTGCTGGAAAGAGTCTGGTATCACTGTATATAAAACAAGAGGAGTGTCACATAGATGAATAGATGACAATCAGTCAACAACGGCAGGTTCCACCATATTCAACATGTCAGTGAAGTGGGAGGGACTGATGATCTGAATAAATAATGTTAATTAGTGGTTCAGACTGTAGAGACATTCACATTATTAAAGTTAGAGGTCCCCCTACAGTCCATGATGAGACCATCTGCTCTTTACATATTATATTCTATCCTATAGAGCTCACCAGCTTGTAGTTAATGTCATGCATGATGGATCATTAGCTTATACACAAACTTTCACACATCTAGATGGCCAGACGGGGTGGGTGTGGAGCCAGAGACAGCAGGGGTTCGAACTGTCGAACCCAGTTCCGGCATTTTAACATAAAAATTGATTTTATGAAACCATTTTACATTCTATCTCTGGTACCCTCAGGATGACACATCAGAGCTAGATTACTGAATGCAACTACATTATTTACCTTCAGAGGTGAATGTATCAAACCAGTTGCTGTGATGAGAATGTTTTGTTTTTGTGGACTCTCCTCTAACAATAGCATGGTATTTTTTCACTGTAATAGCTGTTAATTGGAGACTGCAGTTAGATTAACAATAATTTAACGACTCAAATACCAGTGGGTCGCTAGCGGGATCATCCCGACACTACTAGCGCAAACCTGTAGCGCCAGATTTAAAATCCGAAAATTGAATTATTAAACATCCAGCTATATACAAGTGTTCCATACTCATCAAAAGCTCTGTTTCTAGGCAATATCACAGCGTTGTCAGATTTCAAATAGGCTTTACGGCGAAAGCAGCACATTCATTTGTTTGAGGCTAGCACCTCACATATTTTCCAATAGCCATGTATCGATTAGCAATCATGGCACACACATAACACATTTCACAGCGAAAACAAAGTAATTACCTGTTGAAGAACTTCTGCTGAGGTCTTCCTAAGTGTCCAACGAAGACAATCCATGGTTCTTTTGTTAGAAAAAGTAACGTCTTTTATCCATAAATCCTCCATTTGGTTCATGCTTATAATCAGAAACGACAGCCTCCATTACTCCTTTGAAACTGGCGCCGCCTCGTTAAAATTATACCTATAAACTTGTCCAAAAACAATCAAACATAGTTTTAAATGTATCCTTAGGAACCCTTTACGTATATGTACAATTATAAATCAGCCGGAATATAAACTGAACGCTAAAAACGATAAATAAGGCACAGCTACTGCCTCATGCACGCCAAGACTCTGAAGAGTTTTCATAACGTGGTCTCTCGTTCCAAGCTGTTTATCAATGGCGAAATTCCCCAAGATGGAGTAAAACACCGTCTCGTGGTTGATGACATCATAAGGAAGCGACGTGCACTGCGTTAACATGCCTATATATGGTCATTTTGGATAGGAGGGGCTCAAAATGAGCAATGTGTCAAAATGACTTTTTTCAGGACAGAGATTCCTCAGGGTTTTGCCTGCCAAATGCGTTCTGATTGACCCACAGACAAATGGTTAACAGTTTTGGAAAATTCAGAGTGTTTCCTATCCAATGGTACTAAATATATGCATATCCCATTTTCTGGGCCTAAATGGGAGGCATTTTACTTTGGGCACGCCAGGCTCTCCAAAACAGTCACCTTTGCTGCTGGAGCTTGTGAAGTTAATCTTTCTGTGCCACGACTTCAGCCGAAGTTGGTCCCTCTCCTTGTTCGGGCGGCTTTCGACGTCGCCGGTTTTCTAGCTGCCGCCGATCTACTTTTCATTTTCTATGTTTTTGTCTTCATTATACACACTTGGTTTCCAATCACTAATTACATGTTCCTTATTTAAACCTCTGCCCCCCCCCATGTCTTTGTGATTGATTGTTTGTTGTAACTCGGTCCGTCTTTGTGGGCACGTGAGTTTACCTGTTATTTTGTATTTTGAGTAAATGACGTTGATTACTCTATTCTGCTGTCCTGCGCCTGACTCTCTACACAGCTACATTCAGGACCATTACAAAAATATATATTTAGTCCATTTTGAATTCAGGTTCTTACACAACAAAATGTGGAATAAGTCAAGGGGTATAAATACTTTCTGAAGGCACTGTAGCTTTAACAATCAGTGCTATGGCATACATAACCATATCATCTGTATACAGATTAATACAATGACCAATATTATTTATATGAATAGTAAAGAGAACAGGTCCCAATACTGACCCCTGCGGTACACCTAATATCGAGGAAACTAGACTCAACACCATCAGAATGCACACATTGTGTTCTGTCTGTCAGATAGCTCTTAAACCATTTGCAAGGCTTGTTGTCCAGGACCATTTCAGGAGATAGGAATCCCATTGGTGTACCAAAACCCCCCACCCAGCAGACTATCAACCAATTGCGTTCATGTTGTCATGCTGCGTCACGTGGTTGCTAAATAAATCATCACGAAATCCCTTCTCAAAGTCAGGATATATGAGTCGAGAAACGTTCCTAATTTCCGAGAAAGTATGTAATGTCACGATTCCAAAGCTATACAACATTAGACATATCAAGTTAATTATCTGTAATGTTGTACTTCTTGTTGATGAAATTCATGCTTATGTATGCCCCATCATGGTCGATATCCCAGCTAGCACAATGGATCTGGGCCGATTCCGGCTGAGAGTCGGGGCACTCAGGTGAGAGTCAGACTCTGCCGACGCCATGTGGCCCGAGTCTGGGCCACCTTCGGCAGTATTACTTATGGCTAGGATGCGGGGATTGATCTCGGGCCGGTTCAGGTGCTGTTATCTGGCCCAAATGTATTACTTTTATTTCATTATTTATTTTCCCATATTTTCTCATTGTTTCTGTGATCAAAAAATACAATTAACATTTACATGAAATTCTTTGAGAGTCCTGTGTATTATTTTAGTATTTTGATACTGCGTTGCTACAGATGCTGGGTCGATACCTGTGCCGGCCGCCACCTGGAGACACATGAGGCGACACACTATTGTCTCAGTGTCGTCCTAGTTAGGGCAGGGATGTCCTTGTCCCATTGTGCTGTAGCGACTCCTGTGGAGGGCCGGGCGCATGCATGATGACACGGTCGCCAAGTGTACGGTGTTTCCTCTGACACACTTAATTTTTTTGTGGATGTGTATAACTTGTATGTATGAAATGTATAAAAGTAATATTCAAAATGACTAAATTGGATAATTTTGTAGACATTTATTTAAATTTGCATCGGGTCGCTTCTGGGGGGATTCTGGAAAGATGCCGGCAAAGTTCTCTTAATTCAGGTGGACGGATACGGCCCGATGTACTTGTGCCGATTCCTCACTGCTAGCTGGGATATCAGAGCAGCTTTAGTCTCTAGGTCTACCCCATCATGGAAGATATATCAGAGCAGCTTGGCCTGCTGATACCACAGTATGCTGTTGTGGCTGGGGAGAGTGTGTTCCACCTGCTGATACCACAGTATGGTGTTGTAGCTGGGGACAGTGTGTTCCACCTGCTGATACCACAGTATGGTGGTGTAGCTGGGGAGAGTGTGTGAACAGGACAGGATAGCTGTTTCTCCTGAACTCTGAATTACTGAAGATGGAGACTGATGAACGCTGGAACAGAGCAGATTACCTGTTATAGAAGAGGAGAGAGAGATCTGTTTGTTATAACTACTGTAGTCATTTATACTGGAAAATATGGAATTATAGATTATTTTAGATGGTATCTAATCTGTGTTCAAGAATAATGAAGAGATTCACGTTCGTAGGTGGACAATATCCAACAGTGAAAGATTCTTTGTTCAACACTGAGTCAAGATGAACAAAAGGATCTTCATCCCTCAGACTCCTTCTTACACACCATAGTTTACTGAGGTACTGTGTCTGGTGAGTCCTCATGGATCTGTTGAGCTAGAACTCCACCTATAGGAAAGATATGATATCATACCATACTGTATCATGGTCTCCTGTATATCAGAGGGAACCTCCCCTTTCTGTTAGACCAGCTGGTGAGTGTTTTGGCATTGAATCAGAGTCAGATACAGTGTGCTGTTAATACAGGTGTGATTAGTCTACAGTACACCAGGGAGGAGGTTTTTGTAGAGCAGAGAGGGAGATCTGATGCACTGTGTAAACTAGCAGCACAGTAATACACAGCACTGCTATTTGGAGTGAGTTGATTGATGGTTAAGGTGCTGGTACCACCTGCACTAGCATCTCCTTCTATTTCAAATCCAGCCTCAGGAAATCCTGATGTCGCTGTCATGTATCCTGAAAGAACGAATTCTCTGTATTTGGATTGCTTGTACCAGAGGATTTGATTATAGCCTGATATACTATGTGAACACTCAATCTTAGCCAACATTCCAGGTTTCTTGTACAGGGCTGCAGGTCTCTGGTCAACCTGGTTACTCGGAGAGGAACCTAGAGAGAGAGAGACAGAGAGAGAGAGAGAGAGAGGTTAAACAACAGATAAAGAAACATTTTCACCTGAAACATAAAAAACAATCAAATGAGGATATTAATAGTTGATGAAATCAATGACCTGAATACCTGCAGCCCAGGCTGTGTAACCCATGGTGATGGAGATAAGAATTGTGATCATGTTGACTCACTGTTAAATGAGACAGAAAGAATGAGACAGACAAACCACTCTACATGAATTAGAGGTGGCTTCTAATCATCTCATCTCAGTGATCTTCTACAGGGATGCTGCCTCCTTATGAGAACATCTAAAACATCAGAGACCTGAGATGAACCCTGCAGGAGGAGTCTATGGGGACAGGAAGCAGGGTTTTGTAGAGAAGAGTGGGAGATATGATGCTCTGCTATCTGGAGTTAGTTGATTGATGGTTAAAGGAAATATTCACCCATTTTGAATGTTATATTATTTTTGTGATTCTCTGAGTGATGTTCTATTGATACCCTGGGTCATGTCATGTTTTCATGTGTATCTGAGATATTGTCATTCCATCAGTCAGAAATCCGTCCAGTAAGACGTAGTACTGTGGTTAAGTAGCTCTCAGTATGACGTAGTACTGTGGTAAAGTCTCTCTCAGTATGACGTAGTACTGTGGTAAAGTCTCTCTCTGTGTGACGTAGTACAGTGAGGCCCCGGTGGTCGCACCGGGAGACCGGGTCTGGCTCTCGACCCAAATCCTGCCCCTCCGCCTGCCCTGCCGGAAGCTGGGCCCGCGGTTTGTGGGGCCATTCAAAGTCCTGAGGAGACTGAACGAGGTTTGCTACAGGTTACAGCTTCCCCAGATTACCGTATTAACCCCTCGTTCCATGTGTCTCTCCTCAGGCCGGTGGTGGCTGGTCCACTCCAGGAGTCTGAGGTGCGGGAGGTTCTTCCGCCACCTCTGGACATCGAGGGGTCCCCGGCGTATGCATTTGGAGCCCTACTGGACTCGAGGCGTTGGGCGAGGGGCCTTCAGTACCTCGTGGAGTGGGAGGGCTACGGTCCGGAGGAGAGCTGCTGGGTGCCGGTGGAGGACGTTTTGGACCCTTCGATGTTGCGGGAGTTCCGGGTCATCCCCGAGGTCGGTGTCGGCGAGCTGCTGGAGCCGTGCGTCAAGGGGGGGGGTACGGTCACGAGGCACATCGATCTGAGATTGCAGACTCCTGAATTGATAGTGCAGTTTTTAAACTGATTTACAGCTAACTAGATAATTCACGTGCTGATAATGTATTTGGTATTATAGTGTGTAGCTGCGTTTGTTAGCTAGATAGCTAGCCAGGCTGCACATATACAGAGCATTGTGGATTTTGTAAGCAACTTGATCTGCAACACATTTCCACAACGATTTTCACATGTTGCTACCAACCTTATTATATTGTCAAAATAAAACATTTGTTCACAATATAGGATTGAGTGGTTTTGGGTGGATTGTTCCTTGGAAGTTATTCAGCTTCAATAATCAGATAACTTCTATAAACAGTCAGGCATATGTCTTGGTTTTCTGGTTGTTTAAGATAAACTTGTTTATTGGATGTTGTTTTATAGTCCATTATACCGTGCCAATTTTAAGTCTATATATATATTTTTAAATTACGTTATGACATTATTCTCAAATGTGTATCCTAAAAGTAGTAATTTACAATGAATTTCATTACAACTGTGTAATCCATGATTATGGTTGGCCCATGGTTATGGAGATCAGATTTCTAATCATGTTGTTTGCTTTCATTGCTGAGGACAGTAAGAAGAATGAGACTGATTTGGTGACATTAATAATATTCATGGGTGGAATGTTATTAATATTTTCCATAAATAATAAACACATATATTTTTTTATGCCGAACATCTGGTGTTCCTCTGTTAAACAGTTTTTGTTATATTTCAATCTTCTGTGATGTATATAAAGTGTAATATTGGGATGCAAACTCAAAATTGAACATATTTCAATAGCTGACATGGTACAAGCCCATAACCATTAGGTGTATACTTTTGTTTCAAGTAGATTTGTTTTAAGACTATCAAGAAACACTCGGTGTGACCCTGATTTAGCCCACTGCAGTTAAAGGTAGAAAGAAACTACCCACTCAATACATGACATACTCTTTTTGTCCAGACAGCATCAGATACATGGTCTATACATACTGAGACAGAGGGGCGCTGTTTATCTCGATCGGATGCTTAATCTGAGATTGATGTCCAGGCCACCTAGGGCCCTCCCATGCCACCAGTCCTGGTCCAGGCCCCCTAGGGCACTCCCATACCACCTGTCCTGGTCCAGGCCCCCTAGGGCCCTCCCACACCACCGGTCCTGGTCCAGGCCACCTAGTGACCTCCCACACCACCAGCCCTGGACCATGGCCCATAAACTAATTTAGAAAACACTGCCTCCTGATGGAGAACTGATGAAATGCACTTAAACCATCTAAACTAGCCACAGTATCATTACCATCTGTTTGATATCAAATGGTTCATAGCAAAGTGTTGTTGAAGTGGTTGAAGACAGGTGCAGGTGTATAGAGCTGTAGTCAGTATTATATGAGAGGATCAGAGAGGGTTTTTGTTGAGCAGAGAGGGTATAGTGAAACACTGTGCTTCACTAGCAGCACAGAAATATACTGCACTGTCTTCAGCTCCTCTCAGTTTGGGAATATGTAGATACACCATTTTATTAGCTGCAGCATCTCCACTGACATTAAAACGCCCTTTAAAGGAATCTTCCACCGTTGGACTGGTGAATCTCACATACCCAATGAGTTTCAGAGCAGTGTTTTGGACTGACTGTTGGTACCACAGTATCATGTCGTAGCTTGGAACAGTGGCTGCAGTTGAGTTGAACTTTATCTTCAGGTCCTTTTAGTATTGCAGTAGGAGTCTGGTGAACTTTGTCTGTTTGTGACAGCCCTGTGGATGAAAACAGACAATATGAAATATACAGTATTACTCAGCATATTGACAGCAATATATTTCAGTAGTAAATCTATCTTTCATGAGGGATTTAGTACCTGTCACCCATAGTGGTAGAGTTGCTACATGTATGAGAAGCTTGATCATGTTGATGGTTCTGGAGAGAAGAGTCACATGGACAAGGAGAAAGGGTTTTCAGATAGTCAGAGATGTGATGTCATCTAGTGGGAGTGTCAAATGAATGTCAGCATCCCAAAAGGCCCCCTATTCCCTTTCTAGTGCACTACTTTAGACCAGAGCCCATAGGGGGGAGAGGAGAATAAGTCAATAGTGACGGTGAGCTGAACTGAGCTGCCAGAGGGGAAGGAAATGACATCACTTTGACGTCAGAACTTATGTTGATATTCGAGCAGATACCTTGTTCATCTACAGGTCTCCTGTTCAACTTAAAGGTGTATTGTGGAACATACCGGTATCTACATCATTGAAAGTATTTGTCTTTTTCAGTCTTTAGATTTGATCTGTGTTATAGATTCTGCAGTCATCACACTAGAAATAGGCTGTAATTTGAAGAAATCCCTGAAGCGTTTCTTCAAGACAACAACATCAACCACATTATTTGGTATAGAGGTTTGATATCAACTTCCTCCATGTGCTCAGACATCTACAGCCGTGGATAGCAGGTGTGCTGGGTGTTGATGAACACTGCAGTTATGGAGTACAGGATCAGAAGGGGGTTTAGTAGAAGAGAGAAGGGAATCTACATCACTATGTTGACTTCAGGTCAGAACAGTAATACACTGCACTGACTTCTGGTAGAAGTGAAGGCTACCTGCTTCATTCCCTCTCCTGGAAGCTGTCTGTACCAGTACATCTGGAAGTAGCCAGCTCCCTTAGTGTGACTGCAGTTCATCTGAGCATCACTGTCTTTCAGTCCCCAGAGTATGGTGGGTGTCTGAGTGACTTCACTCCCCTCAACAAGACCTGTAAGGATACAGTGAGCATTAAATCAATAGAGTTAGGTACAGTTAGACCTGAATACATCAAGACTCAGGTGAAGTGAACATACGCTTGGAAACATCAATATCTATATCTAGAGAAGGCCGTCATTGTAAATAAGAATTTTGTTCTTAATTTTCCTGGTTAAATAAGTAAAACAATATGAAACTGTACCTGCAGTGAGACAGTAACAGTGAAGAGAAATGTGAACGTGTTTGATCACGTTATGTGTGAGAGTGCTGGAAAGAGTCTGGTATCACTGTATATAAAACAAGAGGAGTGTCACATAGATGAATAGATGCCAATCAGTCGACCACAGCAGGTTCCACCATATTCAACATGTCAGTGAAGTGGGAGGGACTGATGATCTGAATACATCATGTTAATTAGTGGTTCAGACTGTAGAGACATTCACATTATTAAAGTTAGAGGTCCCCCTACAGTCCATGATGAGACCATCAGCTCTGCATATTATATTCTATCCCAGAGAGCTCGCCAGCAACAATTCAGGCTGATCCAGTGAGTAATTACATTACAGCACAATATTTTGCATAAAGTCTTCTGGGAGTTTGCCCAAATGTGCCATTTTTGGTCAATTTATACATTTTCAAGTACATAACTATAGAGAACATACAAAAATATATGGTAATAACAAATGTAAGTTTACACAGTTCCAGGAATGTCATGCATGATGGATCATTAGCTTTTACACAAAATTTCACACATCTAGATGGCCAGACTGGGTGGGTGTGGAGCCAGAGACAGCAGGGGTTTCGAACTGTCGAACCCAGTTCCGACATTTTAACATAAAAATTGATTTTATGAAACAAAACCATTTTACATTTTATCTCTGGACCCTCAGGATGTCAAATCAGAGCCAGATTACTGAATGTAAGTACATTCTTTACCTTCAGAGGTGAATGTATCAAACCAATTCCAATGATAAAAGTGTTTTGTTATTGTGCTCTCTCCTCAAACAATCGCATGGTATTTTTTCACTGTAATAGCTACTGTTAATTGGAGACTGCAGTTAGATTAACAATAATTTAAGCTTTCTGTGTCACGACTTCAGCCGAAGTTGGTCCCTCTCCTTGTTTGGGCGGCTTTCGGAGGTCGACATCGCCGGTTATCTAGCTGCCGCCAATCTACTTTTCAATTTTCTATGTTTTTGTCTTCATTATACACACCTGGTTTCCAATCACTAATTACATGTTCCTTATTTAAACCTCTGCCCCCCCCATGTCTTTGTGATTGATTGTTTGTTGTAACTCGGTACGTCTTTGTGGGCTCGTGAGTTTGTTATTTTGTATTTTGAGTAAATTACGTTGATTACTCTATTCTGCTGTCCTGCGCCTGACTCTATACACAGCTACACTCAGGACCATTACATTCTGCCAATATAAGACATGTCTATGTCCCGGAAAGTTGGCTGTTGTATACAACGTCATTCTAGTCACTTTAGCGCACGTTAGCAACCACCGTGTTATGTTTGGGGCAAATTCAATACAACACATTACTGAGTACAACTCTCCATCTTTTCAAGCATAGTGGTGGCTGCATCATGTTATGGGTATGCTTGTAATCATTAAGGACTGGGGAGTTTTTCAGGATAAAAATAAACAGTATGAAGCTAAGCAGTTGCAGAATCTTTGAGGAAAATCTGGTTCAGTCTGCTTTTCACCAGACACTGGGAAATTAAATGTACCTTTCAGCAGTACATTAACCTTAAACACAAGGCAAAATTTACACTGGAGTTGCTTTGCTTACCAAGAATACAGCGAATGTTCCTGAGAAGCCAAGTTACAGTTTTGACATAAATCTGCATGAAAATCTAAGGCAAGATCTGAAAACCGTTGTCTAGCATTGATTAACATGAAGAAGGTACAGTGATGCCGAAACATTGGTAATTCCCCAATAAATGACTGTGAGTTTATATATGGACTGTTCGACTCTCTTTATTTTGATAGTTTATAGCATTGATTAACAACCAATTTGACAGAGCTTGAAGAATTTAGAAAATAATAATGGGCAAATATTGCACATTCCAGGTGTGGAAAGCTCTTAGAGACTAACCTAGAAAGATTCACAGCTGTAATTGCTGCAAAAGGTGCTTCTACAAAGTATTGATTCAGGGGTGTAAATACTTATGTAAATGAGATATTTCTGTATTTGACTATCAATACATTTGCAAACATTCTAAAAACATGTTTTCACTTTGCCATTAAGGGGTAATGTGTGTAGATGGGTGAGAAAAAATATATATTTAGTCCATTTTGAATTCAGGTTCTTACACAACAAGATGTGGAATAAGTCAAGGGGTATAAATACTTTCTGAAGGCACTGTAGCTTTAACAATCAGTGCTATGGCATACATAACCATATCATCTGGTATACAGATTAATATGAAGGGATTTAATACAATGACCAATATAATTTATATGAATAGTAAAGAGAACAGGTCCCAATACTGACCCCTGCGGTACACCTAATATTAAGGAAACTAGACTCGACACCATCAGAAGGGACACATTGTGTCGTCTGTCAGATAGCTCTTAATTAACTACTTAGGGAGCAGTGGGGCGCCCCACTCCCGACACTACCCGGTGAAATATAAGGCACCAAATTCAAAATCCAAAAGTTGAATTATTAAACATTCATCAATATGCAAGTGTTGCATAGTCATCAAAAGCTCTGATTCTTGCCAATATCACAGTGTTGTCAGATTTCAAAAAGGCTTTACGGCAAAAGCACAACATTTGATTGTTTGAGGATAGCCCCTCTCATATTTTATGCATTAGCATAAATCCATAACCAACGCGGGTCTCAAAAAACGCATAAAATCGCTAATATAAAATCCCTAACCTTTGATGATCTTCTGCTGAGGATAGTCCGAAGTGTCCAAGCAAGACAATTCATACTTCATTTGTTAGAAAAAGTAATTGTTTATGTTCATAAATCTCTGTTTGGTTGGCGCGTCATATTCATAAAACACAGCGTCCACTCGCCCATTGAACCGTGAAGAGAACGCGTTCAACCTATACCTATACACTTGTCCAAGAACAATCAAACATCATTGATAATGTATCCTTAGGAACACTTTTATGTATATTTACTATAATATTTCAACCGGATTATGAACTGGACGATAGGAAAGGAAAAAACCACAGCGCGCGCGAGCCCGTGAACGCGCCTCCTCTTCTGTTTACATCCTGTAACTAGTTCGAAATTCTTCTTCTATTACCATCCAGAGCAACCTATTTTTATGATCTAGGCAATTTAACACATCTAAAATAAGCATAACAGCTGAAACAGAGTTGCCAAAGATATTAGAGAAAGGAGATAGGAATCCCATTGGTGTACCAAAACCCTCCACCCAGCAGACTATCAACCATTCGCGTTCATGTTGTCATGCTGCATCACGCGGTTGCTAAACGAATCATCACGCAATCCCTTCTCAAAGTCAGGATATATGAGTCGAGAAACGTTCATATTTTCCTCGAAAGTATGTAATGTCACGATTCCAAAGCTATACAACATTAGACATATCAAGTTAATTATCTGTAATGTTGTACTTCTTGTTGACGAAATTCATGCTTATGTATGCCCCATCATGGTCGATATCCCAGCTAGCACAATGGATCTGGGCCGATTCCGGGTGAGAGTTGGGGCACTCAGCTGAGAGTCAGACTCGGCCGACGTCATGTGGCCCGAGTTTGGGCCGCCTTCGGCAGTATTACTTATGGCTAGGATGCTGGGATTGATCTCGGGCCGGTTCCAGTGCTGTTATCTGGCCCAAATGTATTACTTTGATTTCACTATTTATTTTCCCATATTTTCTCATTGTTTCTGTGATCAAAAAATACAATTAACATTTACATGAAATTCTTTAAGAGTCCTGTGTATTAATTTAGTATTTGTATACTTTGTGCAAGGCAAATGATAAGCATTAAGAACTTTGCAGATGGAGGCTCCTGAGTGGCGCAGCGGTCTAAGACACTGCATCGTAATGCAAACTGCGTTGCTACAGATGCTGGTTCGGTACCTGTGCCGGCCGCCACCGGGAGACACATGAGGCGACGCACAATTGTCTCAGTGTCGTCCTAGTTAGGGATGTTGTTGTTGTCCCATCGTGCTGTAGTGACTCCTGTGGAGGGCTACAGCTTGTGTTTTGTGGATGTGTATAATTTGTATGTATATAATGTATAAAAGTAATATTTAAAATGACTAAATCGGATAAATTTGTATACATTTATTAACATTTGCTTCGGGTCACGTCTGGGGGGATTCTGGAAAGATGCCGGCAAAGTCGTCTTAATTCAGGTAGACGGATACGGCCCGATGTACTTGTGACGATTCCTCACTGCTAGCTGGGATATCACAGCAGCTTTAGTCTCTAGGTCTACCCCATCATGGAAGATATATCAGAGCAGCTTTAGTCTCTAGGTCTACCCCATCATGGTAGATATATCAGAGCAGCTTGGCCTGCTGATACCACAGTATGCTGTTGTGGCTGGGGAGAGTGTGTTCCACCTGCTGATACCACAGTATGGTGTTGTAGCTGGGGACAGTGTGTTCCACCTGCTGATACCACAGTATGGTGTTGTAGCTGGGGACAGTGTGTTCCACCTGCTGATACCACAGTATGGTGTTGTAGCTGGGGAGAGTGTGTGAACAGGACAGGATAGCAGTTTCTCCAGAACTCTGAAATACTGAAGATGGAGACTGATGAACGCTGGAACAGAGGCGTTCACCTGTTATAGAAGAGGAGAGAGAGATCTGTTTGTTATAACTACTGTTGTCATTTATACTGGAAAATATGGAATTATAGATTATTTTAAATGGTATCTAATCTGTGTTCAAGAATAATGAAGAGATTCACTTTCAAAGGTGGAAAATATCCAACAGTGAAAGATTCTTAGTACAACACTGAGTCCAGATGAACATTCAAAAAGACATGGATCTTCATCCCTCAGCCTCCTTCCTACACACCATAGTTTACTGAGGTACTGTGTCTGGTGAGTCCACATGGATCTGTTGAGCTAGAACTCCACCTACAGGATAGATATGATATCATACCATACTGTATCATGGTCTCCTGTATATCAGAGGGAACCTCCCCTTTCTGTTAGACCAGCTGGTGAGGGTTTTGGCATTGAATCAGAGTCAGATACAGTGTGCTGTTAATACAGGTGTGATTAGTCTACAGTACACCAGGGAGGAGGTTTTTGTAGAGCAGAGAGGGAGATCTGATGCACTGTGTAAACTAGCAGCACAGTAATACACAGCACTGCTATTTGGAGTGAGTTGATTGATGGTTAAGGTGCTGGTACCACCTGCACTAGCATCTCCTTCTATTTTAAATCCAGCCTCAGGTATTCCAGACGTCGCTGTCATGTATCCTAGAAACACCAATTCTCTGTAGTTGGATTGCTTGTACCAGAGGATGCGATTATAGCCTGATATACTATGTGAACACTCCATCTTAGCCAACTCTCCCTGGTTCTTGTACAGGGCTGCAGGTCTCTGATGAACCTGGTTACTGAGAGAAGAACCTGGAGATTGAGACAAAGAGAGAGAGAGAGAAAGAGAGAGAGGTGAAACAACAGATAAAGAAACATTTTCACCAGAAACATAAAAACTATCAATGGAGGATATTATTAATTGAATACCTGCAGCCCAGGGTGTGTAAACCATGGTGATGGAGATAAGAATTCTGATCATGTTGACTCACTGTTAAGGAGACAGAAAGAATGAGACAGACACACCACTCTACATGAATTAGAGGTGGCTTCTCATCAACTCATCTCAGCGATCTTCTAGAGGGATGCTGTCTCCTTATGAGAACATCTAAAACATCAGAGACCTGAGATGAACCCTGCAGGAGGAGTCTATGTGGGACAGGAAGCAGGGTTTTGTAGAGCAGAGAGGGAGATCTGATGCTCTGCTATCTGGAGTTAGTTGATTGATGGTTAAAGGAAATATTCACCCATTTTGAATGTTATATTATTATTGTCCATCACTTAGTGATGTTCTATTGATTCCCTGGGTCATGTCATGTTTTCATGTGTATCTGAGTTATTTGAGTTATTTCTCTCAGTATGACGTAGTACTGTGGTTAAGTCTCTCTCAGTATGACTTAGTACTGTGGTAAAGTCTCTCTCAGTATGACGCAGTACTGTGGTTAAGTCTCTCTCAGTATGACGTAGTACTGTGAGGCCATGGTGTTCGCACCGGGAGACCGGGTCTGGCTCTCGACCCAAAACCTGCCCCTCCGCCTGCCCGCGATTTGTGGGGCCATTCAAAGTCCTGAGGAGACTGAACGAGGTTTGCTACAGGTTACAGCTTCCCCCAGATTACCGTATTAACCCCTCGTTCCGTGTGTTTCTCCTCAGGCCGGTTTTGGCTGGTCCACTCCAGGAGTCTGAGGTGCGGGAGGTTCCTCCGCCCCCTCTGGACATCGAGGGGGCCCCGGCGTATGCAGTTCGAGCCAAACTGGACTCGAGGCGTTGGGCGAGGGGCCTTCAGTACCTCGTGGATTGGGAGGGCTACGGTCCGGAGGAGAGCTGCTGGGTGCCGGTGGAGGACATTTTGGACCCTTCGATGCTGCGGGAGTTCCATCGTCTACATCCGGATCGCCCTGCGCCTCGTCCTCCGGGTCGTCCCCGAGGTCGGTGTCGGCGCGCTGCTGGAGCCGTGCGTAAAGGGGGGGGTACGTTCACGACTTCCGCCGAAGTCTGTCCCTCTCCTTGTTGGGCGGCGTTCAGCGGTCGTCGTCACCGGCCTTCTAGCCATCGCCAATCCATTTTTCATTTGTTTTGTCTTTGTTTTATACACACCTGGTTTCAATTCCCCAATTACATGTTCATTATTTAACCCTCTGTTTTCCCATTGTCTGTGTGCGTTATTGTTCCTGTGATTGTCAGTCCATATGTTGGTGGGCTTGGTATTGTTTGGTACTTTGTTATTTCTATTGAGTAAACTATGTTGTGTTGCTCATCTCTGCTGTCCTGCGCCTGATTCAATTGCACAAGCTACTCCCGGCACCTGACAACTCTGTGAGGCACATCGATCTGAGATTGCAGACTCCTGAATTGATAGTGCAGTTTGTTTAGCTGATTTTACAGCTAACTAGCTAATTCACGTGCTGATAATGTATTTGGTATTATAGTGTGTAGCTGCGTTTGTTAGCTAGCTAGCTAGCCAGGCTGCACATATACAGAGCATTGTGGATTTTGTAAGAGACTTGATCTGCAACACATTTCCACAACGATCTGTTGCTACCAACCTTATTATATTGTCAAAATAAAACATTTGTTCACAATATAGGAATGAGTGGTTTTGGGTGGATTGTTCCTTGGAAGTTATTCAGCTTCAAAAATCAGATAACTTCTATAAACAGTCAGGCAAATGTCTTGGTTTTCTGGTTGTTTAAGATAAACTTGTTTATTGGATGTTGTTTACTAGTCCATTATACCTTGGCAATTTTAAGTCTATATATATATTTTTAAATGAGGTTATGACATTATTCTCAAACGTGTATCCAAAGAATAGTAATTTACAATTAATTTCCTAACAACTGTGTAATCCATGATTATGGTTGGCCCATGGTTATGGAGATCAGATTTCTAATCATGTTGCTTGCTTTCAGTGCTGAGGACAGTAAGAAGAATGAGACTGTTTTGGTGACATTAATAATATTCATGGGTGGAATGTTATTAATATTTTCCAGAAATAATAAACATGTATATTTTTTTATGCCGAACATCTGGTGTTCCTATGTTAAACAGTTTTTGTTATATTTCAATCTTCTGTGATGTATATAAAGTGTAATATTGGGATGCAGACTCAAAATTTACTATATTTCAATATCTGACATGGTACATGCCATGGGAGTGAGGTGTATACTTTTGTTCCAAGTAGATTTGTTTTAAGACTACCAAGAAATACATGGCCATGGCTTTCTATATAAAGCAGGCGGACAGGCATCATGGCATCAAGGCATTCAGTTACTGTTCGATTGAACGTTATTCGATTGAACACTCATGCACACCCAATCAATACATGACATACTCCTTTTGTCCAGACAGTATCAGATACATGGTCTACACACACGGAGACAGAGGGGCACTGTTTCAGTGTCCAGACAGCATCAGATACATGGTCTACACATACTGAGACAGAGGGGCGCTGTTTCTCTCGATCGGATGCTTAATCTGAGATTGATGTCCAGGCCACCTAGGGTCCTCCCATACCACCAGCCCATTGTCCAGGCCCCCTAGTGCCCTCCCATACCTCCAGCCCTGGCCCAGGACCCATAGTGCCACCCTGTTTGCACAACTTGCCCAGAAGACCCGCCGTCGGCCCCAAAGCGCCACTGTCTTGCGATCCCTTCAATCTCCTGGCTTGAAGCTCGCCAAATATGTCGTGGAAAAAATGATCTTCAAATTATGACATTCATACAAGAAACTTGTGAATTCAATAAGCCTTTAATTCAGAATAATTAAAGGGAGCTGACCTAGGAACCAGCTGACTCTGTGTCTCAGAGCACAGCCTTTATAGTATTCTCCCTCTATTCCATACATAGACCCCTCCCCAAGCTTTACAGCTTCCCATATGTCCTGTTTCTTTGTTACATTGCCTTCTGGCATCCTGCTTTTCCTCAGATCTTAATCAGTTCCAAATGGCCTTCCTGCTGGACACCTCCTCAGCTCTGTTTAATCAGTACCACATGTCCCTCTGCTGACCCTCTGCTCCTTAGGTCTGTTTGTTCAACTATTCAGCTTCAACAAATCCTATACATTATGTATGTCTTTCTGTCTTACTACTTCAAAGTAATCAATCAGAATACTGAAAATGTAATAATTGTAATGAGTTAATCTCGTTAATCTGCCGGTCTTGGTCCTCCCATACCATCAGCCCTGATCCAGGCCCCCTAGGGCCCTCCTATACCGCCGGCCCTTGTCCAGACCCCCTAGGGCCCTCCCATACCGCCGGCCCTGGTCCTGGTCCAGGCCACCTAGTGCCCTCCCATACCACCGGTCCTGGTCCAGGCCCCTTAGTGCCCTCCCATACCTCCGGCCCTGGACTAGGCCCCCTAGGGCCCTCCCATACCACCAGTCCTGGTCCAGGCCCCTTAGTGCCCTCCCATACCTCTGGCCCTGGTCCAGGCCTCCTAGGGCCCTCCCATACCACGGGCTCTGGTCCAGGCCCCTTAGTGCCCTCCCACACAACCAGCCCTGGTCCATGGCCCACACACTCATTTAGAAAGCGTGTTCATCCCAAGTGACACCCTATTCCCTATGTAGGGCACTACCTTTGACCAGGGACCATAGAGTGGCATTCTGCAACCCCTTCTAAATGTGTGTGGATAAACACTGCCTCCTGATGGAGAACTGATGAAATGCACTTAAACCATCTAAACTAGCCACAGTATCATTACCATCTGTTTGATATCAAATGGTTCATAGCAAAGCGTTGTTGAAGTGGTTGAAGACAGGTGCAGGTGTACAGAGCTGTAGTCAGTATTATATGAGAGGATCAGAGAGGGTTTTTGTAGAGCAGAGAGGGTATAGTGAAACACTGTGCTTCACTAGCAGCACAGAAATACACTGCACTGTCTTCAGCTCCTCTCAGTTTGGGAATATGTAGATACGCCATTTTATTAGCTGCAGCATCTCCACTGACATTAAAACGCCCTTTAAAGGAATCTTCCACCGTTGGACTGGTGTATCTCACATACCCAATGAGTTTCAGAGCAGTGTTTTGGACTGACTGTTGGTACCACAGTATCATGTCGTATCTTGGAACAGTGTGGCTGCAGTTGAGTTGAACTTTATCTTCAGGTCCTTTTAGTATTGCAGTAGGAGTCTGGTGAACTTTGTCTGTTTGTGACAGCCCTGTGGATGAAAACAGACAATATGAAATATACAGTATTACTCAGCATATTGACAGCAATATATTTCAGCAGTAAATCTATCTTTCATGAGGGATTTAGTACCTGTCACCCATAGTGGTAGAGTTGCTACATGTATGAGAAGCTTTATCATGTTGATGGTTCTGGAGAGAAGAGTCACATGGACAAGGAGAAAGGGTTTTCAGATAGTCAGAGATGTGATGTCAGCTAGTGGGAGTGTCAAATGTATGTCAGCATCCCAAATGGCCCCCTATTCCCTTTCTAGTGCACTACTTTAGACCAGAGCCCATAGGGGGGAGAGGAGAATAAGTCAATAGTGACGGTGAGCTGAACTGAGCTGCCGGTGGGAAAGGAAATGACATCACTTTGATGTCAAATCTTGTGTTGATATTCGAGCAGATACCTTGTTCACCTACAGGTCTCCTGTTCAACTTAAAGGTGTATTGTGGAACATACCGGTATCTACATCATTGAAAGTATTTGTCTTTTTCAGTCTTTAGATTTGATCTGTGTTATAGATTCTGCAGTCATCACACTAGAAATAGGCTGTAATTTGAAGAAATACCTGAAGCGTTTCTTCAAGACAACAACATCAACCACATTATTTGGTATAGAGGTTTGATATCAACTTCCTCCATGTGCTCAGACATCTACAGCCGTGGATAGCAGGTGTGCTGGGTGTTGATGAACACTGCAGTTATGGAGTACAGGATCAGAAGGGGGTTTAGTAGAAGAGAGAAGGGAATCTACATCACTGTGTTGACTTCAGGTCAGAACAGTAATACACTGCACTGTCTTCAGGTCAGAACAGTAAAGGAGAGGGGGGGAGAGGGAGAGAGGGAGAGAGAGGGGAGATAGAGAGTAGTCATGTGAATCAGATCTATGCAGGGGGGAGTAATGGAATATGACATTGTAACATTGCATAATGTATGTTAATGAGTGATGACACTAAACTGTAAATACTGGTATACTGTACTGGGACAGATATCACCTTATACCATCATCCATCTGTGTTTATTCTCTGGCACTGAGTCAAAGTCAAACCTCAGATGCAGGTGTTCTGAGCCCTGGTCTAATATTACCATCAGACAGGGTTTTTGTAGAGGACAGGAGGAACTCTACATCACTGTGTTGGCTGGCTGCACAGTAATAAACTGCACTGTGTTCAGGTCCTCTCAGACTCACTAGATGAAGGTAAGCCTCTTTACCGCCGTCTCCACTCACATTGAAGTGCTTTTCAAACGATTTCTCCATGGTTATTGACATAAAATTTGCATAACCAATGAGTTTCATAGCAGTGTCTCCTGCTGACTGTTTGTACCATAGTATCATGTAGTAGTCAGGGATAGTATGGCTGCAGGTGAGTTGAACGTTTCCTCCAGGTCCTTCTGTTAGTTCCACAGGCCTCTGATGAACCATGCTACTAAACGACTGCCCTGTGGACAGAGAGAGAGAGGAGAGAGAGAGAGAGGAGAGAGGAGAGAGAGGGAGAGAGAGAGGAGAGAGGGAGAGAAGGTGACAGAGAGAGGGGGAGAGAGAGAGGAGAGAGGGAGAGAGAGAAGAGAGGAGAGAGGGAGAGAAGGTGACAGAGAAGAAGCGAGAGAAAGGATAGTTTATTCATTTTGATTACATTTGTAGTATCGTTAGGCTTCTCATTGTAAGTGATTTAATACCTGTCACCCAGAGTGGTAGAGCTGCCAGGTGAATCAGAACTCTGAACATGATGATGAAGAAAAATATAATGATGATGATGAAGATGAATATGCTGAGGAAGACGATGATGATGAGGATGTGATATGAGTGTCTCCTGGATGAAGCTCTGAGGTGAAAGGAGATTGGCTGTTGTAGTAGCATGTTTCCTTCAGGGTGGTGGATAGTGACAGTGTTAGAGGGAGTGTCAGGAAGCCTGTACTGTAAAGCTTGCTCATAGGACCTCACTGTGAACATGACTGATTACATGATCATGACAATGAAAGCATCAGACATTAGAAGAACTAGAGTTAGAGGTCCCCCTACAGTATGTGATGAGACCATCTCTTTACATATTGTATTACATCCTATTGAAATACTGGGGGTTTTGTACAGCTGTACTCTTTGTCTGTATCACTGTGTTCACTCACAGCACAGAAGTACATTCTGCTGTCTCCTGTCTCCAACTTCGTCACTGTGAAAGATCCACTCTCAGCTACAGTCTTTATGGCTGAGAATTTGTCTGCACTGAAATCCCCTGAATACTCAGGACTGGAACTGGTAGAAGTGAAGGCTACCTGCTTCATTCCCTCTCCTGGAAGCTGTCTGTACCAGTACATCTGGAAGTAGCTAGAATCCTTAGTGTGACTGCAGTTCATCTGAGCATCGCTTTCTTTCAGTCCCCAGAGTATGGTGGGTGTCCCTCAACAAGACCTGTAAGGATACAGTGAGTATTAAATCAATAGAGTTAGGTACAGTTAGACCTGAATACATCAAGACTCAGGTGAAGTGAACATACGCTTGGAAACATCAATATCTATAACTAGAGAAGGCCATCATTGTAAATAAGAATTTTGTTCTTAATTTTCCTGGTTAATAAATGCAACATTATGAAACTGTACCTGCAGCACAGAGCAGTGAGACAGTAACAGTGAAGAGAAATGTGAACATGTTTGATAACGTTATGTGTGAGAGTGCTGGAAAGAGTCTGGTATCACTGTATATAAAACAAGAGGAGTGTCACATAGATGAATAGATGCCAATCAGTCGACCACGGCAGGTTCCACCATATTCAACATGTCAGTGAAGTGGGAGGGACTGATGATCTGAATACATCATGTTAATTAGTGGTTCAGACTGTAGAGACATTCACATTATTAAAGTTAGAGGTCCCCCTACAGTCCATGATGAGACCATCAGCTCTTTACATATTATATTCTATCCTATAGAGCTCGACAACTTGTAGTCCTAAAACACGGAAATGAATCAGCATTTTCTACCTCTGGTTCGTTGACCAATGCTATGGGAGAAATGAAGGGGTAAAATAATGGGGTTTTGGGATATTAGGTCTGATGTTAACACAGGCTTTGGAGATTTGTTCTGTGCAATAACTTACGGATCGGACCCTTTTTTTCAAATTTCGCCTAAAATAACAGACCCAAATCTAACTGCCTGTAGCTCAGGACCTGAAGCAAGGATATGCATTTTCTTGATACCATTTGAAAGGAAACACTTGGAAGTTTGTGGAAATGTGAAATTAATGTAGGAGAACATAACAGATCTGGTAAAAGATAAATTAAAAAAAACATGCGTTTTTCACCCCAAAAAATGTATAATCTTTGAAATGCAAGAGAAAGGCCATACTTTCAGATAGGAGTCTAGGTGTAATTTAGATTCTGGCCACCAGATCGCAGAAGTGTGTGCAAAGTTTCAGACTGATCCAGTGAAGTACAGTGAAGTACAGTGAAGTACTGGAGTTTTGCCCAAATGTGTCATTTTTGGTCAATTAAAGTTTACACACTCCAAGAGATGTCATACATGATAGATCATTAGCTCACACACTAACTTTCACACATCTAGATGGCCGGGCGGGGTGGGTGTGGAGCCACAGACAGCAGTGGGGTCAAACTGTAGAACATAAAACTGGATTTTATCAAACAAAACTATGCTACATTTTATCTCTGGTACCCTCAGGATGACACATCAGAGCCAGATTACTGAATGCAACTACATTATTTACCTTCAGAGGTGAATGTATCAAACCAGTTGCCGTGATGAAAGTGTTTTGTTGTTGTGGACTCTCCTCAAACAATAGCAGGGTATATTTTCACTGTAATAGCTACTGTTAACTACTTAGGGAGTGATTGTTTAAGGGTAGCACCTCCAATATTTTACCATTAGCATAAATTCATAAACCATCGCGGTTCACACAAAACACATTTCACAGCGAAAACAAATCTCTTACCTATTGAAGAACTTCTGCTGAGGGCTTCCCAAGTGTCCAACGAAGACATCCAATGGTTCCTTTGTTAGAAAAAGTAATTTATTATATCCATAAATCTCTGTTTGGTTGGCGCATTATGTTCATAAAATACAGCATCCACTCGCCCATTGAACCGTGAAGAGAACTCGTTTAACCTATACCTATACACTTGTCCAAGAACAATCAAAAATCATTGATAATGTATCCTTAGGAACACTTTTATGTATATTTACTATAAAATTTCAACCGGATTATAAACTGGACGATAGGAAAGGAAAAAAACACAGCACGCGCAAGCCCGTGAACGCGCATCCTCTTCTGTTTACATCTGGTGACCAGTTCGAAATTCTTCTTCTATTACCATCCAGAGCATTCTAACATCATCAAACACTGTCTAAAGACTGTTGACATCCAGTGGAAGCAATAGGTACTGCAATCTTACTCCTATATATAGCTGTTTTCAATAGGGAGGGGTTCAAAATGAGGCAATGTGTCAAATACACTTTTTCCTTGACAGAAATTCCTCGGGTTTTCACCTGCTATATCCGTTCTGTTATACTAACAGACAATATCTTAACACTCTTAGAAACTTCAGAGTGTTTCCTATCCAATAGTACTAATTATGTGCATATCCTATTTTCTGTGCCTGAATGGGAGGCATTTTACTTTGGGCACCCCAAACCATCACCTCGGGAGCCGCTCCCTAAGAAGTTAATTTGACACTATAGTTAGATTAACAATAATTTAAGTTTTCTGCCAACATAAGACATGTCTATGTCCTGGAAAGTTGGGTGTTGTTTACAACGTCATTCAAGTCACATTCCAGTGTTAAATTGCTATACTGTAGTTACTTTGCCACCATGGCCTATTTATTGCCTTATGTTCCTTATCCTACCTCATTTGCACACATTGTATAGAGATTTTTTATTTATTTTTTCCTAATGTATTATTGACTGTATGTTTGTTTTACTCCATGTGTAACTCTGTGTTGTTGTATGTGTTGAACTGCTTTGCATTATCTTGGCCAGGTCGCAGTTGTAAATGAGAACTGGTTCTCAACTTGCCTACCTGGTTAAATAAAGGTGAAATAAAATAAACATTAGCAACAACCGTCCCGGTTTAGGGACACCGATCCCATAGAGGATAATGTCAGTCAGTTAACATGACCTTTATGAATTGTGAAGCCTTTATGTGCTCAAAAAAAGCAAGTTGCTGACGAGTCACTAACTGTGAGAGAAATCGAACTACCACATTAGTCACACTATTTTCCCGTCAATACGCTGACCACGCAAGCTAGTCTTCTACAGTACTCCAAAAAGCTAGTTAGCTTAATTAGCTTTCTTCAAACTAAAACACAAAGATGGTACTGTATACTGTTTTATTCCAGGATGCAACCATAACTCATCTCCAATGGAAAGGTGCTCGTTTTATTGGATTATGATAAATAAAACCGGGTATGGTTATATTTTATCAACACTGGGGGTTTAGTGCAGATGTACTTGTTATATTATATCAACACTGTGGGTTTAGTGCAGATGTACTTGTTATATTATATCAACACTGGGGGTTTAGTGCAGTTGTACTTGTTATATTATATCAACACTGGGGGTTTAGTGCAGTTGTACTTGTTATATTATATCAACACTGGGGGTTTAGTGCAGTTGTACTTGTTATATTATATCAACACTGGGGGTTTAGTGCAGATGTACTTGTTATATTATATCAATACTGGGGGTTTAGTGCAGTTGTACTTGTTATATTATATCAACACTGGGGGTTTAGTGCAGCTGTACTTGTTATATTATATCAATACTGGGGGTTTAGTGCAGTTGTACTTGTTATATTATATCAATACTGGGGGTTAAGTGCAGTTGTACTTGTTATATTATATCAACACTGGGGGTTTAGTGCTGTTGTACTTGTTATATTATATCAACACTGGGGGTTTCGTATAGCTGTACTTGTTATATTATATCAATACTGTGGGTTTAGTGCAGTTGTACTTGTTATATTATATCAATACTGTGGGTTTAGTGCAGTTGTACTTGTTATATTATATCAACACTGGGGGTTTAGTACAGCTGAATGTGTTATATTATATCAACACTGGGGTTTAGTACAGCTGTACTTGTTATATTATATCAATACTGTGGGTTTAGTACAGTTGTACTTGTTAAATTATATCAATACTGGGGGTTTAGTACAGCTGTACTTGTTATATTATATCAATACTGGGTGTTTAGTACAGCTGTACCTGTTATATTATATCAATACTGGGGGTTTAGTGCAGTTGTACTTGTTATATTATATCAATACTGGGGGTTTAGTGCAGTTGTACTTGTTATGTAATATCAACACTGGGGGTTTAGTACAGCTGTACTTATTATATTATATAAATCAGCCGGCAAAGTCGGCATCTGAATTCCGGTAGACACATACGGCCCGATGTACTTGTGCTGATTCCTCATTGCTAGCTGGAATATCAGAGCAGTTTCAGTCTCTAGGTCTACCCCATCAAAGTAGATATATCAGAGCAGCTTCACCTGCTGATACCATCAGAACGCTGTAGCAGAGGAGTTCACTTGTTATAGAAGAGGAGAGAGAGACCTGTTTGTTATAACTACTGTAGTCATTCATACAGGAAAAATATGGAGTTACTTTCATACGTGAAAAATATCCTAAAGTTTAGGATTCTTAGTTAAACACTGAGTCAAGATGAACATTCAAAAGGACATGGATCTTCATCCCTCAGACTCCTTCCTACACACCATAGTTTACTGTGGTACTGTGTCTGGTGAGTCCACATGGATCTGTTGAGCTAGAACTCCACCTACAGGAAAGATATGATATCATACCATACTGTATCATGGTCTCCTGTATATCAGAGGGAACCTCCCCTTTCTGTTAGACCAGCTGGTGAGTGTTTTGGCATTGAATCAGAGTCAGATACAGTGTGCTGTTAATACAGGTGTGATTAGTCTACAGTACACCAGGGAGGAGGTTTTTGTAGAGCAGAGAGGGAGATCTGATGCACTGTGTAAACTAGCAGCACAGTAATACACAGCACTGCTATTTGGAGTGAGTTGATTGATGGTTAAGGTGCTGGTACCACCTGCATTAGCATCTCCTTCTATTTTAAATCCAGCCTCAGGATATCCTAAAGTCGCTGTCATGTATCCTGAAAGCACTAATTCTCTGTAGTTGGATTGCTTGTACCAGAGGATTTGATTATAGCTTGATATACTATGTGAACACTCCATCTTAGCCGACTCTCCCTGGTTCTTGTACAGGGCTGCAGGTCTCTGGTGAACCTGGCTACTGAGAGAAGAACCTGGAGAGAGAGACAAAGAGAAAGAGAGAGACAGACAGAGAGGTGAAACAACAGATAAACATATTCACCAGAAACATAAAAACTATCAATGGAGGATATTATTAATTGATGAAATCAATGACCTGAATACCTGCAGCCCAGGCTGTGTAACCCATGGTGATGGAGATAAGAATTGTGATCATGTTGACTCAGTGTTAAGGAGACAGAAAGAATGAGACAGACAAACCACTCCACATGAATTAGAGGTGGCTTCTCATCAACTCATCTCAGTGACCTTCTAGAGGGATGCTGCCTCCTTATGAGAACATCTAAAACATCAGAGACCTGACATGAACCCTGCAGGAGGAGTCTATGTGGGACAGGAAGCAGGGTTTTGTAGAGCAGAGAGGGAGATCTGATGCTCTGCTATCTGGAGTTAGTTGATTGATGGTTAAAGGAAATATTCACCCATTTTGAATGTTATATTATTATTGTCCATCACTTAGTGATGTTCTATTGATTCCCTGGGTCATGTCATGTTTTCATGTGTATCTGAGTTATATGGGTTCCATAAGTCAGAAATCCGTCCGGTATGACGTAGTACTGTGGTAAAGTCTCTCTCAGTATGACGTAGTACAGTGGTAAAGTCTCTCTCAGTATGACGTAGTACAGTGGTAAAGTCTCTCTCAGTATGACGTAGTACTATGGTAAAGTCTCTCTCAGTATGATGTAGTACTGTGATAAAGTCTCTCTCAGTATGACGTAGTACTGTGGTAAAGTCTCTCTCAATGTGACGTAGTACTGTGGTAAAGTCTCTCTCAGTATGACGTAGTACTGTGGTAAAGTCTCTCTCAGTGTGACGTAGTACTGTGGTTAAGTCTCTCTCAGTATGACGTAGTACTGTGGTATAGTCTCTCTCAGCATGACGTAGTACTGTGGTAAAGTCTCTCTCAGTATGACGCAGCACTGTGGTAAAGTCTCTCTCAGTGTGACGTTGTACTGTGGTAAAGTCTCTCTCAGTGTGACGTAGTACTGTGGTAAAGTCTCTCTCAGTATGACGTAGTACTGTGGTAAACTCTCTCTCAGTATGACGTAGTACTGTGGTAAAGTCTCTCTCAGTATGACGTAGTACTGTGGTAAAGTCTCTCTCACTACACTGGAAGTTAACAGGAATATGAATTGTAGATCACAAAAAACGTCTCTCATACATGTCAGATTACAATCCTGGCTGAATCCATAACTCAGGAGGATGTCTTCTCTACAATGAGCCATTGATCATATTGTTGCAATATTCCTACCTGGAGAAATGTGTAATTTAACGTGTAATTTCTCCTATTTCTCTGTCTCTTCAGTCCAGGGTGCATTGCATGGTGCCGCTGCCAAAATATTTTAGAGAAAGGAGACAGGATTCCCATTGGGCAATGAATGGAGGAACGTATAACGCCCCACCCTGCAGACTGTCGATCACACGCATTCATGTTGTCATGCTACGTCACGCGTTGCTAAACTAATAGTCACCCAGAGGAAATAGTCACCTCAAAGCCAGGATATGAGTCGAGAACCTTTCCTGTTTTCCTCTAAAGTATGTGATGTCACAATTCCAAAGCTATACAATATTACAGATATCAAGTTAATTATCTCACATCTCAGAAAAGTCTTGTAATGTTGTACTTCTTGTTGATGAAATGCATGCTTATTGTTAGATTTTTGACCTAGCGCCCAATTGACTCCTATTCACTCTTTGAAGGAGAGCCTTCCTTGTCCCAGAATCTCCCAGAAAGCGTTAAGCAAATTGACGTAGCATGGGCAACATACACAATAGGTTTTAATTTGATTGCCCCCAAAAAGTAGCTCTGCAGTTTCGATTGTCAGACTCCACTCTTGTCACGACTTCCTCCGAAGTCTGTCTCTCTTCTTGTTCGGGCGGCATTCAGCGGTCGACGTCACTGGCCTTCAAGCCATCGCCATACCACTTTTCTTTTTCCATTTGTTTTGTCTTTGTTTTATACACACCTGGTTTCAATTCCCCAATTACATGTTCATTATTTAACCCTCTGTTTACCCCATGTTTGTGTGCGTTATTGTTCCTGTGATTGTCAGTCCATATTTTGGTGGGCTTGGTATTGTTTGGTACTTTGTTATTTCTATTGAGTAAACTACGTTGTGTTGCTCATCTCTGCTGTCCTGCGCCTGATTCAATTGCACCAGCCACACCCGGCACCTGACAACTCTGTGAGGCACATCGATCTGAGATTGCAGACTCCTGAATTGATAGTGCAGTTTGTTTAGCTGATTTTACAGCTAACTAGCTAATTCACGTGCTGATAATGTATTTGGTATTATAGTGTGTAGCTGCGTTTGTTAGCTAGCTAGCTAGCCAGGCTGCACATATACAGAGCATTGTGGATTTTGTAAGCGACTTGATCTGCAACACATTTCCACAACGATTTCCACATGTTGCTACCAACCTTATTATATTGTCAAAATAAAACATTTGTTCACAATATAGGAATGAGTGGTTTTGTGTGGATTGTTCCTTGGAAGTTATTCAGCTTCAATAATCAGATAACTTCTATAAACAGTCAGGCATATGTCTTGGTTTTCTGGTTGTTTAAGATAAACTTGTTTATTGGATGTTGTTTTCTAGTCCATTATACCTTGCCAATTTTAAGTCTATATATATATTTTATTAAATGAGGTTATGACGTTATTCTCAAACGTGTATCCTAAAAATAGTAATTTACAATTAATTTCCTAACAACTGTGTAATCCATGATTATGGTTGGCCCATGGTTATGGAGATCAGATTTTTAATCATGTTGTTTGCTTTCAGTGCTGAGGACAGTAAGAAGAATGAGACTGATTTGGTAACATTAATAATATTAATGGATGGAATGTTATTAATATTTTTCATAATTAATAAACACATATTTTTTTTATGCCGAACATCTGGTGTTCCTATGTTAAACAGTTTTTGTTATATTTCAATCTTCTGTGATGTATATAAAGTGTAATATTGGGGTGCAGACTCAAAATTTACTATATTTCAATATCTGACATGGTACATGCCATGGGAGTGAGGTGTATACTTCTGTTTCAAGTAGATTTGTTTTAAGACTACCAAGAAATACATGGCCATGGCTTTCTATATAAAGCAGGCGGACAGGCATCAAGGCATTCAGTTACTGTTCGATTGTACGTTATTCGATTGAACACTCATGCACACCCAATCGATACATGACATACTCCTTTTGTCCAGACAGTATCAGATACATGGTCTACACATACTGAGACAGAGAGGTGCTGTTTCACTGTCCAGACAGCATCAGATACACGGTCTACACACACGGAGACAGAGGGGCACTATTTCTCTGTCCAGACAGCATCAGATACATGGTCTACACATACTGAGACAGAGGGGCGCTGTTTCTCTCGATCGGATGCTTAATCTGAGATTGATGTCCAGGCCACCTAGGGCCCTCCCATTCCACCAGCCCATGGTCCAGGCACCACTAGTGCCATCCCATACCTCCAGCCCTGGCCCAGGCACCCCTAGTGCCCTCCCACACCATCTGTCCTGGTCCAGGCCCACTAGTGCCATCCTATACCACTAGTCCTGGCCCAGAACCCCTAGGTCCCTCCCATACCGCCAGCTATGGTCCAGGCCCCCTAGTGATCTCCCACACCACCAGCTCTGGTCCAAGCCCCATAGGGCCCTCCCATACCGCCGGCCCTGGTCCAGGCCCGCTAGTGCCCTCCCACGCCAACAGGCCTGGTCCATGCCCCCTAGGGCCCTCCCATACCGCCGGCCCTGGTCCAGGCCCCTTAGTTCCCTCCCATACCGCCTGCCCTGGTCCAGGCCCCCTAGTGCCCTCCCACACCACCAGTCCTGGTCCATGGCCCACAGGCACATTTAGAAAGCGTTTTCATCCCAAGTGACACCCTATTCCCTATATAGGGCACTGCCTTTGACCAGGGACCATAGAGTGGCATTCTGCAGGCACTTCTAAATGTGTGTGGATAAACACTGCCTCCTGATGGAGAACTGAGGAATTGCACTTAAACCATCTAAACTAGCCACAGTATCATTACCATCTGTTTGATATCAAATGGTTCATAGCAAAGTGTTGTTGAAGTGGTTGAAGACAGGTGCAGGTGTATAGAGCTGTAGTCAGTATTATATGAGAGGATCAGAGAGGGTTTTTGTAGAGCAGAGAGGGTATAGTGAAACACTGTGCTTCACTAGCAGCACAGAAATACACTGCACTGTCTTCAGCTCCTCTCAGTTTGGGAATATGTAGATACACCATTTTATTAGCTGCAGCATCTCCACTGACATTAAAACGCCCTTTAAAGGAATCTTCCACTGTTGGACTGGTGTTACTCACATACCCAATGAGTTTCAGAGCAGTGTTTTGGACTGACTGTTGGTACCACAGTATCACGTAGTAGCTTGGAACAGTGTGGCTGCAGTTGAGTTGAACTTTATCTTCAGGTCCTTTTAGTATTGCAGTAGGAGTCTGGTGAACTTTGTCTGTTTGTGACAGCCCTGTGGATGAAAACAGACAATATGAAATATACAGTATTACTCAGCATATTGACAGCAATATGTTTCAGTAGTAAATCTATCTTTCATGAGGGATTTAGTACCTGTCACCCATAGTGGTAGAGTTGCTACATGTATGAGAAGCTTGATCATGTTGATGGTTCTGGAGAGAAGAGTCACATGGACAAGGAGAAAGGGCATTCAGATAGTCAGAGATGTGATGTCATCTAGTGGGAGTGTCAAATGAATGTCAGCATCCCAAAAGGCCCCCTATTCCCTTTCTAGTGCACTACGTTAGACCAGAGCCCATAGGGGGGAGAGGAGAATAAGTCAATAGTGACGGTGAGCTGAACTGAGCTGCCAGAGGGGAAGGAAATGACATCACTTTGACGTCAGAACTTGTGTTGATATTCGAGCAGATACCTTGTTCACCTACAGGTCTCCTGTTCAACTTAAAGGTGTATTGTGGAACATACGGGTATCTACATCATTGAAAGTATTTGTCTTTTTCAGTCTTTAGATTTGATCTGCGTTATAGATTCTGCAGTCATTACACTAGAAATAGGCTGTAATTTGAAGAAATCCCTGAACCGTTTCTTCAAGACAACAACATCAACCACATTATTTGGTATAGAGGTTTGATATCAACTTCCTCCATGTGCTCAGACATCTACAGCCGTGGATAGCAGGTGTGCTGGGTGTTGATGAACACTGCAGTTATGGAGTACAGGATCAGAAGGGGGATTAGTAGAAGAGAGAAGGGAATCTACATCACTGCACTGACTTCAGGTCAGAACAGTAATACACTGCACTGTCTTCAGGTCAGGACAGTAATACACTGCACTGTCTTCAGGTCAGAACAGTAATACACTGCACTGTCTTCAGGTCAGGACAGTAATACACTGCACTGACTTCAGGTCAGAACAGTAATACACTGCACTGACTTCAGGTCAGAACAGTAATACACTGCACTGACTTCAGGTCAGAACAGTAATACACTGCACTGTCTTCAGGTCAGAACAGTAATACACTGCACTGTCTTCAGGTCAGAACAGTAATACACTGCACTGTCTTCAGGTCAGAACAGTAATACACTGCACTGTCTTCAGGTCAGAACAGTAATACACTGCACTGTCTTCAGGTCAGAACAGTAATACACTGCACTGTCTTCAGGTCAGAACAGTAATACACTGCACTGTCTTCAGGTCAGAACAGTAATACACTGCACTGTCTTCAGGTCAGAACAGTAATACACTGCACTGTCTTCAGGTCAGAACAGTAAGGGAGAGGGGGAGAGAGGAGATGAGGAGAGAAAGAGAGAGAGAATGTAAAAAGATCCACTCTCAGCTGCAGTCTTCATGGCTGAGAATTTGTCTGCACTGAAATCCCCTGAATACTCAGTACTGGAACTGGTAGAAGTGAAGGCTACCTGCTTCATTCCCTCTCCTGGACGCTGTCTGTACCAGTACATCTGGTTGTAGGTAGAATCCTTAGTGTGACTGCAGTTCATCTGAGCATCACTGTCTTTCGGTCCCCAGAGTATGGTGGGTGTCTGAGTCACTTCACTCCCCTCAACAAGACCTGTAAGGATACAGTGAGTATTAAATCAATAGAGTTAGGTACAGTTAGACCTGAATACATCAAGACTCAGGTGAAGTGAACATACAGTGGGGCAAAAAAGTATTTAGTCAGCCACCAATTGTGCAAGTTCTCCAACTTAAAAGGTTGAGATAGGCCTGTAATTTTCATCATAGGTACACTTCAACTACGACAGACGAAATGAGAAAAAGAAATCCAGAAAATCACATTGTAGGATTTTTAATTTATTTATTTGCAAATTATGGTGGAAAATAAGTATTTGGTCAATAACAAAAGTTTATCTCAATACTTTGTTATATACCCTTTGTTGGCAATGACAGAGGTCAAACGTTTTCTGTAAGTCTTCACAAGGTTTTCACACACTGTTGCTGGTATTTTGGCCCATTCCTCCATGCAGATCTCCTCTAGAGCAGTGATGTTTTGGGGCTGTCGCTGGACAACACGGACTTTCAACTCCCTCCAAAGATTTTCTATGGGGTTGAGATCTGGAGACTGGCTAGGCCACTCCAGGACCTTGAAATGCTTCTACTGAAGCCACTCCTTCGTTGCCCGGGCGGTGTGTTTGGGATCATTGTCATGCTGAAAGACCCAGCCACGTTTCATCTTCAATGCCCTTGCTGATGGAAGGAGGTTTTCACTCAAAATCTCACGATACATGGCCCCATTCATTCTTTCCTTTACACGAATCAGTCGTCCTGGTCCCTTTGCAGAAAAACAGCCCCAAAGCATGATGTTTCCACCCCCATGCTTCACAGTAGGTATGGTGTTCTTTGGATGCAACTCAGCATTCTTTGTCCTCCAAACACGATGAGTTGAGTTTTTACCAAAAAGTTATATTTTGGTTTCATCTGACCATATGACATTCTCCCAATCCTCATCTGGATCATCCAAATGCTCTCTAGCAAACTTCAGACGGGCCTGAACATGTACTGGCTTAAGCAGGGGGACACGTCTGGCACTGCAGGATTTGAGTCCCTGGCGGCGAGTGTGTTACTGATGGTAGGCTTTGTTACTTTGGTCCCAGCTCTCTGCAGGTCATTCACTAGGTCCCCGTGTGGTTCTGGGATTTTTGCTCACCGTTCTTGTGATCATTTTGACCCCACGGGGTGAGATCTTGCGTGGAGCCCCAGATCGAGGAAGATTATCAATGGTCTTCCATTTCCTAATAATTGCTCCCACAGTTGATTTCTTCAAACCAAGCTGCTTACCTATTGCAGATTCAGTCTTCCCAACCTGGTGCAGGTCTACAATTTTGTTTCTGGTGTCCTTTGACAGCTCTTTGGTCTTGGCCATAGTGGAGTTTGGAGTGTGACTGTTTGAGGTTGTGGACAGGTGTCTTTTATACTGATAACAAGTTCAAACAGGTGCCATTAATACAGGTAACGAGTGGAGGACAGAGGAGCCTCTTAAAGAAGAAGTTACAGGTCTGTGAGAGCCAGAAATCTTGCTTGTTTGTATGTGACCAAATACTTATTTTCCACCATAATTTGCAAATAAATTCATTAAAAATCCTACAATGTGATTTTCTGGAATTGTTTTCCTAATTTTGTCTGTCATAGTTGAAGTGTACCTATGATGAAAATTACAGGCCTCTCTCATCTTTTTAAGTGAGAGAACTTGCACAATTGGTGGCTGACTAAATACTTTTTTGCCCCACTGTACGCTTGGAAACATCAATATCTATAACTAGAGAAGGCCGTCATTGTAAATAAGAATTTTGTTCTTAATTTTCCTGGTTAAATAAGTAAAACATTATGAAACTGTACCTGCAGCACAGAGCAGTGAGACAGTAACAGTGAAGAGAAATGTGAACATGTTTGATCACGTTATATGTGAGAGTGCTGGAAAGAGTCTGGTATCACTGTATATAAAACAAGAGGAGTGTCACATAGATGAATAGATGCCAATCAGTCGACCACGGCAGGTTCCACCATATTCAACATGTCAGTGAAGTGGGAGGGACTGATGATCTGAATACATCATGTTAATTAGTGGTTCAGACTGTTAGAGTTAAAGTTAGAGGTCCCCCTACAGTCCATGATGAGACCATCAGCTCTTTACATATTATGTTCGCCAGGTTGTAGTCCTAAAACATTTTAATAAGTCAGCATTTTCTACCTCTGGTTCGTTGACCAATGCTATGAGAGAAATTAAGGGGGAAAGAATGGGGTTATGGGATATAAGGTCTGAAGTTAACACAGGCTTTGGAGATCTAATACATTTTGTTCTGTGCAATATCTTAAGGATCAGACCCTTCATTTCAAATCTCGCTTAAAATGACATACCCGAATCTTTCTGTACCTCAGGACCTGAAGCAAGGATATGCATTTTCTTGATACCATTTGAAAGGAAACACTTTGAAGTTTGTGGAGAATATAACACATTAGATCCGATAAAAGATCATTTAAAAAAGCATGCGTTTTCCCCCCCAAAAAATCTATAATCTTTGAAATGCAAGAGAAAGGCCAAACTTTCAGATAGGAGTCTAGGTGTAATTTAGATTTTGGCCACCAGATGGCAGTAGTGTGTTTGCAAAGTTTCAGACGGATCCATTGAAGAATTACATTACTGCACAATATTTTGTATCAATTCTGCCAGGAGTTTGCCCAAATGTGCCATTTTTGATCTATTGATACATTTTCAAGTACATAACTGTAGAGAACATACAAAAATTATATGGTAATAACAAATTAAAGTTTACACACTCCCAGAAATGTCATACATGATAGATTATTAGCTCATACACTAGTTTTCACACCTCAAGATGGCCGGACGGGGTGGGTATGGAGCCAGAGACAGCAGTGGGATCAAACTTTAGAACCCAGTTCCTACATTTGAATATAAAACTGGATTTTATCAAATAAAACTATGCTACATTTTATCTCTGGTACCCTCAGAATGACAAATCAAAGCAAGATTACTGAATGTAAGTACATTATTTACCTTCAGAGGTGAATGTATCAAACCAGTTGTCATGATAAAAGTGTTTTGTTGTTGTGGACTCTCCTCAAACAATAGCAGGGTATATTTTCACTGTAATAGCTACTGTTAATTGGACAGTGCAGTTAGATTAACAATAATTTGAGCTTTCTGCCAAGATAAGACATGTTTTTGTCCCAGAAGGTTGGGTGTTGTTTACAACGTCATTCAAGTCACATTAGCAACAACCGTCCCGGTTTAGGGACACCGATCCCATAGAGGATAATGTCAGTCATGACCGTTATGAATTGTGAAGCCTTTATGTGCTAAAAATAAGCATGTTGCTGACGAGTCACTAACTGTCAGAGAAATCGAACTACCACATTAGTCATACTATTTTCACGTCAATACGCTGACCACACAAGCTAGTCTTCTACAGTCCTCCAAAAAGCTAGTTAGCTTAGTTTTTTTTTTAATTTCACCTTTATTTAACCAGGTAGGCAAGTTGAGAACAAGTTCTCATTTACAACTGCGACGCCAAGATAAAGCAAAGCAGTTCGACACATACAACAACACAGAGTTACACATAGAGTAAAACAAACATACAATCAATAATACAGTAGAAAAAAAAACAAATCTATATACAAAGAGTGCAAATGAGGTAGGATAAGGAAGGTAAGACAATAAATAGGCCATGGTGGCAGAGTAATTACAATATAGCAATTTAACACTGGAATGGTAAAAAATGTGCAGTAGATGAATGTGCAATGTAGAAAAACTGGGGTGCAAAGGAACAAGATAAATAAATAAATACGGTAGGGGATGAGGTAGTTGGTTGGGCTATTTACAGATGGGCTATAAACAGCTGCTCTGACAGCTGGTGCTTAAAGCTGTTGAGGGAGATAAGTGAAGTGTCTCCAGTTTCAGAGATTTTTGAAGTTCGTTCCAGTCATTGGCAGCAGAGAACTGGAAGGAGAGTCGGCCAAAGGAGGAATTGGCTTTGGGGGTGACCAGTGAGATATACCTGCTGGAGCGCGTGCTACGGGTTGGTGCTGCTAAGGTGACCAGCGAGCTGAGATAAGGCGGGACTTTACCTAGCAGGGACTTGTAGATGACCAGGAGCCAGTGGATATGGCGACGAGTGTAAAGCGAAGGCCAGCCTACGAGAGCGTACAGGTCGCAGTGGTGGGTGGTATATGGGGCTTTGGTAACAAAACGGATGGCACTGTGATAGACTGCATCCAGTTTGTTGAGTAGAGTATTGGAGGCTATTTTGTAAATTACATCATCAAAGTCGAGGATCGGTAGGATGGTCAGTTTTACGAGGGTATGTTTGGCAGCATGAGTGAAGGAAGCTTTGTTGCGAAATAGGAAGCCAATTCTATATTTAATTTTAGATTGGATATGTTTGATGTGAGTCTGGAAGGAGAGTTTACAGTCTAACCAGACACCTAGGTATTTGTAGTTTTCCACATAATCTAAGACAGAACCGTCCAGAGTAGTGATGCTGGACGGGGACAGGTGCGGCAGCGATCGGTTGAAGAGCATGCATTTAGTTTTACTTGCGTTTAAGAGCAGTTGGAGGCCACGGAAGGAGAGCTGTATGGCATTGAAGCTCGTCTGGAGGGTAGTTAACACAGTGTCCAAAGAGGGGCCGGAAGTATACAGAATGGTGTCGTCTGCATAGAGGTGACCTTCAGCTTTCTTAGAACGAAAACACAAAGATGGTACTGTATACTGTTTTATTCCAGGTTGCAACCATAACTCTCCAGAAGGAAGGTGCTTGTTTTATTGGATTATGATCAATAAAACCGGGTTTTGTTATATTATATAAACACTGGGGGTTTAGTGCAGTTGTACTTGTTATATTATATCAATACTGGGGGTTTAGTGCAGTTGTACTTGTTATATTATATCAACACTGGGGGTTTAGTGCAGTTGTACTTGTTATATTATATCAATACTGGGGGTTTAGTGCAGTTGTACTTGTTATATTATATCAATACTGGGGGTTTAGTACAGCTGTACTTGTTATATTATATCAACACTGGGGGTTTAGTACAGTTGTAGTTGTTATATTATATCAATACTGGGGATTTAGTACAGTTGTACTTGTTATATTATATCAATACTGGGGGTTTAGTGCAGTTGTACTTGTTATATTATATCAATACTGGGGGTTTAGTACAGCTGTACTTGTTATATTATATCAATACTGGGGGTTTAGTGCAGTTGTACCATGGATTAGTAGCACCATAGAGTTGTCCTACAGTATGTACCATGGATTAGATATCCATTAGTTCCTGCCAAGGCAGCAGCTACTGTTCCTGGGGTCCAAACACATCAAGGCACTTACATTACATATTTAAAAAAAGATTAAACATTACATCATATAACTATATTACACCAGAACAATACAAAATGTATAATACCACCATACTACAATCATACAATGTACATGTTTAGAGTGAGTGTGTGTATGCACTTGTCTGTACCTTTGTGTGTGTCTCTTCACAGTCCCCACTGTTCCATAAGGTTTATATTTATGTTTACAGAGAAAACCCGATCCATATCTAACTTCCTTCATCTGCATTAATCGGAGGACACGGGATAGTATTTCAATGAGATACTTAATTTCAACCAGTGGAGAATGTGAAACATTTTACTGAAAGAAGTTCATTATCCAGGTGTTATAAATACATAATACATGCATTATAATTATGATAAATGTAATATTATATTATAAACACAAGTTCAATCTGTACTTCAATGCACGAGGAATAAAGATGAGGTGGGGAGAGAGGTGTAGAAGACAGAAAGGGAAAGAGGTAAGAACAGCGGCAGACAGCATATGATTCAAGGATTACAGTGCTACCCTAATATTCTCTCAGTTCATCACAATTGCGGTGTCTTCTAACCAGCCTTGGGCCCCCAGTTGGCTCAAAGGTTATCTTAAGAGCGGGTGAGGTGGTGATGACCGGACTGGCTTTCTCTTTCACATCAAAACATACCTGCAGACGAGAGACGTGGATGGATATAGAGAGAGCGTGGAAGAGGGTGAGGAACGAGATGGGAACAACAACAATTTGTTGCAAGTATGGGAGGGGGGCTAATAGCTGAATAATAGACTGTTCCACCTTTATTAAAGAATAGTCTAAATAGCCGAGCTAGGTGTGAACCCCCCCTCCTATCACAGACCAGTTTTGCCCTAACGACCAAGGGGTAGCATGCTACTCAATGCAATAATGTAATGACTTTTCAAATAAGTTACCTTACACGTTATGCTGGCTGACAATTTGTTAGCTACGCTGTCCTTACGAACCACGTAGCATATCATTACAGCGGTATGTACCGGTATGTTAGCTACGCTGTCCTTACGAACCACATAGCATATGATTACAGCGGTATGTACCGGTATGTTAGCTACGCTGTCCTTACTAACCACGTAGCATATCATTACAGCGGTATGTACCGGTATGTTAGCTACGCTGTCCTTACTAACCACGTAGCATATCATTACAGCGGTATGCACCGGTATGTTAGCTACGCTGTCCTTACGAACCACATAGCATATCATTACAGCGGTATGTACCGGTATGTTAGTTACGCTGTCCTTACGAACCACATAGCATATCATTACAGCGGTATGTACCGGTATGTTAGCTACGCTGTCCTTACGAACCACATAGCATATCATAGCATTAGCATTACTATTGGAATAAATATCACTGATTTACAGAAATATTGGAACAAAGTTGTCTAACGAAGGCAAACTATTTAGAATCCTCCAATCCTGTAGCCTACTCCCGAACGTCACGTCGTACAGCGCCATATTTTCCATTCCATCCTAAGGGAAACCCTGAGGTTTTCGTTTTTCTCTGAATAGAAACACCATAATATTAATCAAATTAATTAAGCCAAATTTCTTAAAATCAATCCCATGTACTATGTTATTACAAAAAATGTTTTAAAATGGTAATGCCAATACAGAATACTATCAAATGCTTCTCAAATATGCCCTCTGGTGGTCAAACTAGCAATAACTTACATTAACATAAGAAATAGCTGAGAATTAAATGACGTGCCACAGAATGCTGAGGCAGCACGCAAGGTGTGCCGCAGTATGACGCAACCTTTAAAGGAGGAACCACTGTAGCACCAGTCCATATCTACAGTCCATATCTACAGGCCATATCTAGTCCATAGCACCAGCCCACAAGGCATGTCCACCTCCTCCAAAACCTCTGCAGCTTCCTCCAGAGGTATTGATGTAAAAGAAAAGTTGAAATGGGTTTTCATGAAACATGCTCTGTCTAACAATACCTTTTCTCTCAACTGCAGCACTGAAAATTAAGAGAAAAGCTCCACCGGCCACCTCTTTCACGCCACCCATGGGACCACCCTCGGGACCACCCATGGCACTACCCATGGCAGCACCCATGAGACCACCCATGGCACCACCCTCGGGACAACCCATGGTACCACCTATGGGACAACCCATGTCACCACCCATGGGACCACCCATGGCACCACTCATGGCACCACCCATGGTACCAACCATGTCACCACCCACGGGACCACCCATGGGACCAACCGCAGGTATTTCATAATCAGGGGCTTTTCTCCCTCAGTTGTATCAGTTACTACTGTTGCTGTAGTACTTCTCCATATTCAAACCATGTAAATTAATTTGATAGTTTTTTTTGTTTTTCAAATAAAATTAGACACCACCTGCTGGGCTCGCTGCAGGAAGCGTGATCCTCCTGCAGGAGTGTGAGTCTGAGGTGCATGGTGTGTTGTGACTTCTGCCAGCACTGGTTCCACTGCAGGAGTACGCTGTGACTTCTGCCAGCACTGGTTCCACTGCAGGAGTACGCTGTGACTTCTGCCAGCACTGGTTCCACTGCAGGAGTACGCTGTGACTTCTGCCAGCACTGGTTCCACTGCAGGAGTGTGCTGTGACTTCTGCCAGTACTGGTTCCACTGCAGGAGTATGCTGTGACTTCTGCCAGTACTGGTTCCACTGCAGGAGTGTGCTGTGACTTCTGCCAGTACTGGTTCCACTGCAGGAGTATGCTGTGACTTCTGCCAGTACTGGTTCCACTGCAGGAGTATGCTGTGACTTCTGCCAGTACTTATTCCACGGCAGGATTGTGCTGTGACTTCTGCCAGTACTGGTTACACTGCAGGAGTATGCTGTGACTTAGGGAGTATACTGTTATCTACTTTCTCAAACTGTAAGATTAATATGTAAAACAAATTATGAGATTATTTTGGGGTTGCGACACTGAAAAGGAGTCCAGAGGAGGGTTAAGCAATGAAAAGTTGACGGGCCAGTATAAAAATTCAACCGGAAGGCTAGCTAACTAGTAAACACTTCGGATGTGAGGTTGGTGTCTCTTATTTGAACAGATATACAGTTGAAGTGGCAAGTTTACATACACTTAGGTTGGAGTCATTAAAACTCATTTTTCAACCACTCCACAAATGTCTTGTTATTAACAAACTTGAGTTTTGTGCATGACACAAGTACATTTTCCAACAATTGTTTACAGACAGATTATTTCACTGTATCTGTCACGATCTTTGTATAGAGCGGACCAAGAAGCAGCGAGGATTCCAGTGTACATACTTTATTTACGTAGTGTTACTGACAAAACAATAAACAAATAAAGATCGTAACACTGATGTGGCCCAAAACGGGAACATCCAAAATACAACATACCAATAATCAATGACCCACAACCACAGTGAAGAAAAGAACAAACATATATATGGTTCCCAATTAGAGGGAACGACAATCAGCTGCCTCTAATTGGGAACCATCAACCCAACATAGAAATATATCACCTAGAACATAAAACCCCTCCTAACAAAACACAAAATGACACGCCAGCCTGCTATCCCAGGCCAGGACGTGACAGTATCACAATTCCAGTGGGTCAGAAGTTTATATACACTAAGTTGACTGTGACTTTAACCAGCTTGGAAAATTCCAGAAAATTATGTCACGGCTTTAGAAGCTTCTGATAGGCTAATTGACATAATTTGGTTCAATTGGAGGTGGACCTGTGGATGTATTTCAAGGCCTACCTTCAAACTCAGGGCCTCTTTGCTTGACATCATGGGAAGATCAAAAAAATCAGCCAAGACCTCAGAAAATAAATTGTAGACCTCCACAAGTCTGGTTCATCCTTGGGAGCAAACTCCTGAAGGTACCACGTTTATCTGTACAAACAATAGTACGCAAGTATAAACACCATGGGACCATGCAGCCGTCATACCGCTCAGGAAGGAGACGCGTTCTGTCTCCTAGAGATGAATGTACCTTGGTGCGAAAAGTGCAAATCAATCCCAGAACAACAGCAAAGGACTTTGTGAAGATTCTGGAGGAAACAGGTACAAAAGTATCTATATCCACAGTAAAACAAGTCCTATATTGACATAACCTGAAAGGCCACTCAGCAAGGAAGAAGCCACTGCTCCAAAACCGCCAAAAAAAGGCTGACTACGGTTTGCAAATGCACACGGGGACAAAGATCGTACTTTTTGGAGAAATGTCCTCTGGTCTGATGAAACAAAAATATAATTGTTTGGCCATAATGACCATCGTTATGTTTGGAGGAAAAAGGGGGAAGCTTGCAAGCCGAAGAACACCATCCCAACTGTGAAGCATGGGGGTGGCAGCATCATGTTGTGGGGGCGCATTGCTGCAGGAGGGTCTGGTGCATTTCACAAAATAGATGGCTTCATGAGGCAGGAAAATTATGTGGATATTTCAGGGATCAGCCAGGCTCCACCACCACACAATCACAGAGATCACTGTCACCTGAGTTCTCATCACCCACACCTGCACATAATTTGATCATCAGCACAGTCAGCATATAGGCACTCTCTCCACACAGTCACTTTGTCTGGTCTCGTTTGAGTAAGGACTCACTCCCGGTTCCTCTGACCTATACCTCTGATATCAGCATTATTTCATCTGCCTTCCAGTGTCTTCCTGGTTCCAGTTATCATCATCCGGCTACCTCCTTCAACTTCTACAAGAAAACTATAACCTGTCTGGATTTCCCATCGTCATCTAACAGAGACTTTCTCTACTACATTTTACCTCACCATCATTGTTTCATTAAACCTTTTTCTCTTTTGCAACCTTTTTGTCTTGAGTCTTTGTTCCATAACAGATATATTGAAGCAACATTTCAAGACATCAGTCAGGAGGTTAAAGCTTGGTCGCAAATGGGTCTTCCAAATGTACAATGACCCCAAGCATACTTCCAAAGTTGTTGCAAAATGGACTCAAAATGCCTCTCCTGTGATGTAGTGACATGCAACATACGCATAACTTCCTGAAACAGGTCACAAATGGATTCCTATTCTTACCTGAGATGAGAGAGAGAGATTAAGGAAAGCTTTGTCTATGTACAGACTCAGTGAGCATTACTATTGAGAGAGGTCGCCATAAGCAATAACCAAGAAAAGACAGGATATGTGCCAACGGTCCAGAAAATTAGGTGGAAACTGAGTTGCACTTCCTAACCTCCTGCCAAATGTATGACCCTATTAGAGACACATATTTACCACCACAGATCAATACAGACCCACAAAGAATTTGAAAACAAATCCACCGTTGATAAACACAGCAGCAAGATGTGACTCGTGGCCCGTTGCCATGACAAAAGGGCAACCAGTAGAGCACAAACAACATTTGTAAATACAACCCATATTTATGTGTTTATTTATCTTCCCCCACTATTCCTACTACAACTATTTGCACATTGCTAAAATACTGGACATAACTGATAATATAACGCCTGAAATGTCTATCTTTTTTAAACCTTTTGAGTGCAATGTTTACTGTTAATTTCCTCATATTTTTTTTTCTGATGTTGTTAAATTAGTTTCTTCTCACTTTTTTGTTTATTGTTTATTTGACTTTGCTCTGGCAATGTAAACATATGTTTCCCAAGGCCAATAAAGCCCATTTGAATTGAGAGAGAGAGAGGGGGCAGCTCTAGTGAACAGACAGACATAGGCTCAGACAGAGGAGGGGTTTTTGTAGAGGTGGTAGGGAGTCTGCTGCACTGTGGTAACGCTGCACAGAAATACACAGCACTGTCTTCTGGCTTCAGACCAGAGATAGAGAGGTTTCCATAACTACGGCCATCCCCTTGGATGCTGATCTTGCCTTTCACATGTTCTTCTGAATAGGCATAATTCAGATTGAGATATCCTAGTAGTTGGAGAGTCCTGTTTCTGTCTTGTTTGTACCAGAGCATGCGATCATAGTTGAGGATAGAGTGTGAACAGTGGATCTCCTGATCAACAGAGCTTCCATGGTTCTTGATAAGAGCAGAAGGAGACTGGTGAACTATACGTGCAGAGGAACCTGGAGAGAGAGAGAGTGAGAAGCCGTTTGAATTGAATTGAATTGAATTGAATTGAGAGAGATGGAGGGAGGGAGAGGGGAAGAGCAAGAGAAAGAGAAAGAGAGAAAGGAAATGAACAGAACAGAAGGAGGAGAGAAACAAGTATTTAACACTGGGGAAAACCATCAGTCCAATATCAATCTCTCTCATCTCACCATTCTCCTCACCCCTGGTCCATGGCAGATATAGAGAGCAGGTGAAGAAGACCTCAATGATCATGACGACGACAAATTTAATGATCATACAGTTGTAATTTGTATCTGTGAAAAGTTTTTTTTACTAGTCTTGTAATGTGCGACTAATATATCAGCTGCAGCTACAGTATCCGGCCCTGGGCGACAACTAAAACTCTGTGTTGTAAACAGAGGTGGCCGTTCTGGAACACACGGGCTGTGAATAGGCTACACGAACAAGGGAGGAGTCAGGAAGTGACGTCACAATGATTATAGACACACAGTTCCTTATCTTCCATCGGGTAAGGATGAGTCAGCTGGGTCAGGCCACACAGCACACAGAGACAGATGTGTTCCAACCTCCGTCTTCAATTCAATTCTATTAGCTTTTATTCCTGGGAGGGAACTTAACGTGTGGTGATGAATGGTACACGCAATACAACAACAGCATAGAACACTAGAACATGTAGGCTACAGTATAAAGGATTTGAAAAGCATTCTATGCAATCCCAGGGTATATACACATATACAGTATAAACAAATACAGATCAAAACTTCAAGAGTTAAGGAGTTTGATGAATGTTGGCACAAAACTAGAAGCTTTCTCTCTTAGATTTGAATGGGAGAGTTCTGTACCTGCACCCGGGGGAGTAGGGGTCTATACTGGTCTATACCTGGAGGGTAGGGGTCTAGACTGGTCTATACCTGGAGGGTAGGGGTCTATACTGGTCCATACCTGGAGGGTAGGGGTCTATACTGGTCCATACCTGGAGGGTAGGGGTCTATACTGGTCTATACCTGGAGGGTAGGGGTCTATACTGGTCTATACCTAGAGGGTAGGGGTCTATACTGGTCTATACCTGGAGGGTAGGGGTCTATACTGGTCTATACCTGGAGGGTAGGGGTCTATACCTGGAGGGTAGGGGTCTATACTGGTCCATACCTGGAGGGTAGGGGTCTATACTGGTCTATACCTGGAGGGTAGGGGTCTAGACTGGTCTATACCTGGAGGGTAGGGGTCTATACTGGTCTATACCTGGAGGGTAGGGGTCTATACCTGGAGGGTAGGGGTCTATACTGGTCCATACCTGGAGGGTAGGGGTCTATACTGGTCTATACCTGGAGGGTAGGGGTCTAGACTGGTCTATACCTGGAGGGTAGGGGTCTATACTGGTCTATACCTGGAGGGTAGGGGGCTATACTGGTCTATACCTGGAGGGTAGGGGTCTATACTGGTCTATACCTGGAGGGTAGGGGATTATACTGGTCTATACCTGGAGGGTAGTGGTCCATACTGGTCATTCAGTTTGTGTGTCGAAAGCTATTTTTTCCATTAGTTTTGACAGCTATTTTGTTTTATTCTAATTTGTATTGTTTCCTTTGTCAATATAACAATACAATTAGATTATACCAATCATGAACTTGACAAATATATAGTAGTATACAATACACAAGATAGAAGATTTCCCACCCACACCCCCACGCACACACTCACTCACGCATGCACATGCACACCCCCACACACCTCCACGCACGCGTGCACACACACACACCCACACACTCTCCGCAGCTCTGTGGCTGATTGCTTCTATAAGTTTTTTCAGGGCCCCAGGTGCAGGGTTCACTGGGTACCCTGTATGGCGCAGTAGTACACTGCACTGAGAGAGAGCTGAGTTTCGTCCACAGACAGAGTCAGAGAGGTTCCTCTCCTGTCTTCCCTGAAGCCTTCAGCCTCTACATCTACCATCAACACTGCATGGCCAAATGGAGAAGGTACTGAGAGACACACATTGAACCAGTTAGAGAAAGTATACGCTGTAAAGTTGGCTTGAATTAAATAACTATTTTGGTGAAATAAAACAGTTTTAACTCTTTTCCCTCAGGGGAATTGGCCTATATGGACAGGAACAAATGTTTCTAGCAGAAGATGCAGAGTTAGTCCACTTGTCCAGTAGTACATTCCTCTCTTCTGGTACCAGAACATGCCAGTCTTGGTAGTGTTGTCTTGAACACAACTTAGATTGACCGATTTCCCCAACTTTATTAGTACCTCAGGAGGCTGCTTCAGAGACAGGCCTTTTAGAGGGGGGGAATACAAACATAAGTTAAACCCTGAGAAAAACATTCAAGGGTTATGAATAGCACAGAATAGAATGGAAGATAATGATCAGATAGTACACAATGTAACTAAGAAAAAAACTTCATAATATCGTCATCATCGTAGTGGAATACACATGTTGTCAATGGGAATGTTTTACAAGACAGAATCAGCAGAACTAACATGATGTCACTCAGTGATGCAGATGATGAACGCCACTTTAATTATATATATATATATTTTATGTAATCTTTATTTAACTAGGCAAGTCAGTTAAGAACAAATTCTTATTTACAATCACGGCCTACCCCTGCCCAAATCCTAACCCGGACGACACTGGGCCAATTGTGCGCCGCCCTACGGGACTCCCAATCTCGGCCGGGTTGTGATACAGCCTGGATTAGAACCAGGGTGTCTGTAGTGACTCCTCTAACACTGAGATGCATTGCCTTAGACCCCTGCGCCACTTGGGAGTTTTGACGCATAGAGTATTATAACATCCCATTCATCTGTGTTTGAGGCATAAGGGTACATGTCGTTATGGCAAAATAGTATGTGTTCGAATGACTTACCTGGTTGAATAAAGGCCAAATAAAATAATGATATGATTAATGCATTTTTTTTTTTTTTATATATTTTTGTGTAGTTGTATTGTAGACTTGAAGCAGTGGGAGTTCTCCATAAGGGTACGTTAACAGTCCGTCAACAGAAGCGCCTCCTGGCGGAGATGTTGGCAAAGAGAGAGAGAGAGACAGAGAGAGAGAGAGAGAGACAGAGAGATTTGAAATTTGACCCTAACAATTCCAGAGGCATTTGTGTGAACAGTAACCTGGGGAAGGTTTTCTGTAGTATTCTAAATGTAAGAGTTCTAAACTTCCTTAATAAGCACAATGTCTTGAGTAAAAGCCAAATTGGATTTATACCAAAACATCGCACGACCGATCATATTTACACCCTACACACCCTGATAGATAAACATGTCCACCAAAATAATAGCAAAATATATGCTTGCTTTATCGACTTCCAAAAAGCATTTGATTATATTTGGCATACGGGACTGTTCTACAAAGTTATTGAAAGTGGTGTAGGGGGTAAAACATATGACATAATTAAATCAATGTATACTGGCAATATGTGCGCCATTAAAATTGGCAAGAAAAGAACAGAATTCTTTACCCAGGGGTGGGGCCTTCGCCAGGGTTGCAATCTGAGCCCTGCACTCTTCAATATTTACATCAACGAATTGGCCACTATTCTAGAAGAATCCTCTGCCCCTGGTGTTAGTCTCCACAATTCAGAGGTTAAATGCCTGCTCTTCAGAGATGACCTGTGTCTGCTGTCACCCACAGCACATGGCCTACAGCAGAGCCTGGACCTGCTAGAGCAGTACTGCCAGACCTGGGCCCTGGCAGTAAACCCCAGAAAGACTAAAATAATGATTTTTCAGAGAAGATACAGATCTCAGGGAATTAGACCAAAGTTCTCAATTGGTACAAAATATATAGAGTACTGCACACACTACAACTACTTAGGTTTAAAAATAAGCTCAACTGGACACCTTAATGAGGCAGTGAATGAACTGAGAGAAAAAGCATGCAGGGCATTCTACGCAATTAAAAAACTAATTCAAATTGAAATACCTATTAAAATTTGGCTAAAACTAATTGAATGTGTCATTGAACCAATTGCACTTTATGGCAGCGAGGTGTGGGGTCCACTTGCAAAACAAGATCTCACCAAATGGGACAAACACCCCATTGAAACCCTGCATGCTGAGTTCTGTCAGATTCTCCTACATGTCCAGAGGAAAACTACAAACAATGCATGCAGGGCAGAATTAGGCCAATATCCACTATTAATAAAAACTCAAAAAAGAGCAATTAAGTTTTGGAAACATCTAAAACTCAGTGACCCCCTCTCATATCATTACCAAGCCCTGCAATGCCAAGAGCTGAGCAAAGAAAAGAGTTCACTAACCTGTTCTACTAACACACTGAAGCCTCAGGACCAGAACATACAATCAATCAGAATAAAACAAATTACATCACAATTAAAACAAAACTACATTTCTCATTGGGAAACACAAGCACAAGCACAAAGCAAAATGCAGTGCTATCTGGTCCTAAATCGACAGTACACCATGGCAAACTATTTGACCATGGTTACTGATCAAAACCTTAAGAAAACCTTAACAAAATACAGGCTCAGTGAGCACAGCCTTGCCATTGAGAAGGGTAGACACAGGAAAACCCTGGCTCCCTGTAGAGGAAAGGCTGTGCAACCACTGCACCACAGCAGAACCTGAGACAGAGCTGCATTTCCTGACAAAATGTCAAAAATATAAAACAATTAGAGAGTGTAATTTCCCCAAATTTGAAACCCTTATTCAAGGTTTCAAAGACCTCCCTGATGAGAGTAGGCTACCCATCCTGTTGGGGGAGGAAGCAGAAAGCTGTGGGTTGGCAGCGCACTACATCGCTGCCTGCCATAAGATGAGGGACAGTGTCTGACAGACCAGTCAACCTGCACATGTCCTCTACTGTATGTTTGGTGTTATTGTTCAATGTGTGGTTATTTTGACCCTTGGTTATTGTTGTCCTGTTGACATATTTGATTGTTCTTATTTTCATATTGTAAATATCCCAAGTAAGCTTTGGCAATATGTACATTGTTACGTCATGCCAATAAAGCAAATTGAATTGAATTGAATTGAATTGAGGGAGAGAGAGAGAAAGGACATATCTGACTAGTTGTAAAGAAAATAGCTAAAAATACATGCAATACATTGGTTTATGTTTGAAACATCTGACGCGTCGGTCCACAAAGTCGGCGAGGAACAGGGAAACGGGAAGAATGCAGATGGTTGTACATGACACGTTTACACCAACAATGTGTTACCCGGAAGTGCTACATTTTGGCAACAAAAAAAAAATAACATTTCGAGCTTGGAAGCTATGAAGAATAACAGCTAAGTGCATTTAGTTTTGATACATTTAAAATAGATATATACATAATAATAATAATAATAGCTACATTGAAGAGTACGATATGAACAATACACTTTCTAGGAAATGACAACGTGGCAACAAAGACTTGTGATGGGAAGATCGTCTTATCTAATGTACTAACGTTATTAGTAGCTACTACCAGACGATGTTTAGATGGGATTTCTGCAAAAAGTAAAAACAAAAATCCGATTTAGCTGGATTGACACGATTGCATAAACGCACCGTGGTGTTCAAGGGTCAGCCCGGCGGTGCCTCGCCAACTCGGGGAGTTATTTTCGGACACCGAGGCTGCTGGACCTCTGGTGCAGCTCGTTGTTATCTCGCTGCCAACTCGATTCTCTTGTGATCGTGGGTTTGGTTTGGTATTTTAGTAGACTTACAATTTAAGTGCATTCGTTTTAATTAAGATAGCTAGGTGAGACGACAACAATAACAACAACAAAAAGCACAATCGTATCGTGTAACGTTACATTTTTCCCCCTCAACAAAGTATATATCACCAAAGTCGGTGCTAGTTGCAGAAAAGGATAAGTGCCTTTTATTTATTGTTATTTTTTATTTGATTTTTTACACTTGGCGTTATCTGTCTAGCAATCAAGCTTGCCAACCTATCTGGATCCAGACTAGTCTTGAGTCTATCTAGCTAGTCCGCTTCTGGATCCAGACTAGTCTTGAGTCTATCTAGCTAGTCCGCTTCTGGATCCAGACTAGTCTTGAGTCTATCTAGCTAGTCCGCATCTGGATCCAGACTAGTCTTGAGTCTATCTAGCTAGTCCTCATCTGGATCCAGACTAATCTTGAGTCTATCTAGCTAGTCCGTTTCTGGATCCAGACTAGTCTTGAGTCTATCTAGCTAGTCCGTTTCTGGATCCAGACTAATCTTGAGTCTATCTAGCTAGTCCGTTTCTGGATCCAGACTAGTCTTGAGTCTATCTAGCTAGTCCGCTTCTGGATCCAGACTAGTCTTGAGTGTATCTAGCTAGTCCGTTTCTGGATCCAGACTAGTCCTGAGTCTATCTAGCTAGTCCGCTTCTGGATCCAGACTAGTCTTGAGTTTACAGAGATCGCTACCACTTTGCAGTAGTCAGACTAATTGTTGCTAGCAAAGCACAGCTGCAACTATGTCAATGGACGACTTCACTTCGATCAGCCTGCTGTCCCTGGCAATGCTAGTGGGATGTTATGTGTCTGGCACCATTCCTCTGGCTGTCAACTTCTCAGAGGTGAGTAGCACTTCAAACGTACACCTTTGCTGAGTAACACAATTGAACTTGGAAGTGGAGTCTTCAGCTGTTGTCCTTGGCTACTGAGATTACTATGCGCACATTTGAGTGGTATCAATCAGACCGTTCTAACCTTCACGTACAATTCTACATCTTCAGTGATGTTAGCTAGGCTAATAATTGCTATTCCAGAGGCCAAAGTTCATGTGTTGACTATTGATCCTTACCCCCTCCCTCTGTCCTGGTTGTCCTCTCCGGCTGATGAACCCTCTGTCCTGGTTGTCCTCTCCGGCTGATGAACCCTCTGTCCTGGTTGTCCTCTCCGGCTGATGAACCCTCTGTCCTGGTTGTCCTCTCTGGCTGATGAACCCTCTGTCCTGGTTGTCCTGTCCGGCTGATGAACCCTCTGTCCTGGTTGTCTGGCCCTGCAGGAGAAACTGAAGCTGGTGACTGTCCTGGGAGCAGGGCTGCTGTGCGGTACTGCCCTGGCTGTCATCATCCCTGAGGGGGTCCATGCCCTGTATGAGGAGGTCCTGGAGGGTGAGACTCAAACTGTATACCAAATGGAACCATATTCCCTTTATAGGGCACTACTTTTGACCAGGGCCTATGGGGCTCTAGTCAAAAGTAGTGCACTTTGTAATGGTGATTGTCTGTTCTGCATGTGTTTGAGTGGCTGTGTCTGTAGGAAACGTTGGACCAGCGCTAGCTAACGTTGGACCAGAGCTCGCTAACGTTGGACCAGAGCTCGCTAACGTTGGACCAGAGCTCGCTAACGTTGGACCAGAGCTCGCTAACGTTGGACCAGAGCTCGCTAACGTTGGACCAGAGCTCGCTAACGTTGGACCAGAGCTCGCTAACGTTGGACCAGAGCTAGCTAACGTTGGACCAGCGCTAGCTAACGTTGGACCAGAGCTAGCCATTGATCACGACTCAGTTCCATTACATTACACATAATTCCGCCTAGAGTTTTAGAGAGATAGACCAGAGCTAGCTATCAAGCTTGTGTGTACAGAGCGGCACCAGAATTAAAATTAAAAAACACGTCTTACTTTTTTTTTGTAGTTAATAAATCCAATGTGATAACTATAGTATCCTTAACTAGCATTGAAAAAGTGAATACATTTTTCTCTAATTAAACGTCTCTCTAACTAATTTCTGAATCAGGCCTGTAACGTTGTCAGTAGATACAGTAGATTAGAAATGCTTCAGAGGGAGGGATGGGCAGGTAGACTACACACACACTGGCAAAGATGTTCAGCTGGCAGACAGACACTGGCAAAGATGTTCAGCTGGCAGACAGACACTGGCATAAGTTTCTGATTGACAGTAATGGCTTTCCATAGGCACTTTGTTTCGTTTTTTTGTGAGATGTGTAAAAAAGAAGAGTTTTTAACCGGTTCTCATCCTTTAAAAATATCGGTTCTGCTCCGGAATAGTATAGACCATTTTCATTCTCGGTTCTGTTAACCCCAGACAGTTGTTTTCTGGTTTTGGGTTCTGTTCCCCGAACTGGTTCCCCCGAACTGGTTCGAACTGGTACCAACCCCTGGTAGGAAGTGTCTGGGTTAGGCTCTCTGTCTCTACTGTCTGGGGTAGGCTCTCTGTCTCTAGTGTCTGGGGTAGGCTCTCTGTCTCTAGTGTCTGGGGTAGGCTCTCTGTCTCTAGTGTCTGGGGTAGGCTCTCTGTCTCTAGTGTCTGGGGTAGGCTCTCTGTCTCTAGTGTCTGGGGTAGGCTCTCTGTCTCTAGTGTCTGGGGTAGGCTCTCTGTCTCTAGTGTCTGGGGTAGGCTCTCTGTCTCTAGTGTCTGGGGTAGGCTCTCATACTCTCTCTCTTTGTAGGTGTGCACCACGCCCCTGGCCAGGTGGAGGGTGTGGGGGTGTCTGAGCCCAGGGAAGGTGTGGATGCAGCTCTGGGGGTCAGTGGGAAGCACAGCCACAGCCACGAGCACCTCCATGCCTACATCGGGGTTTCCCTGGTCCTGGGGTTTGTCTTCATGCTGCTGGTCGACCAGATAGGAAGCGCCCACGTACACAGCAGTGTTGACGGTCAGTCTACACACACACACACACACACACACACACACACACACACACACACACACACACACACACACACACACACACACAGCAGTGTTGACGGTCAGTCTGGACACACACACACAGCAGTGTTGACGGTCAGTCTACACACACACATACAGCAGTGTTGACGGTCAGTCTGGACACACACACACAGCAGTGTTGACGGTCAGTCTGGACACACACACACAGCAGTGTTGACGGTCAGTCTCCACACACACAGCAGTGTTGACGGTCAGTCTCCACACACACAGTAGTGTTGACGGTCAGTCTGGACACACACACAGTAGTTTTGACGGTCAGTCTGGACACACACACAGTAGTGTTGACGGTCCGTCTGGACACACACACAGCAGTGTTGACGGTCAGTCTGGACACACACACAGCAGTGTTGACGGTCAGTCTGGACACACACACAGCAGTGTTGACGGCCAGTCTGGACACACACACACACAGCAGTGTTGACGGTCAGTCTGGACACACACACACACACAGCAGTGTTGACGGTCAGTCTGGACACACACACACACAGCAGTGTTGACGGCCAGTCTGGACACACACAGCAGTGTTGACGGCCAGTCTGGACACACACAGCAGTGTTGACGGTCAGCCTGGACACACACACACACAGCAGTGTTGACGATCAGTCTGGACACACACACACAGCAGTGTTGACGGTCAGTCTGGACACACACACACAGCAGTGTTGACGGTCAGCCTGGACACACACACAGCAGTGTTGACGGTCAGTCTACACACACACACACAGCAGTGTTGACGGCCAGTCTGGACACACACAGCAGTGTACACTGCTGCTACTGTCTGTTTATTATCTATACATAGTCACTTTACCCCTACCTACATGTACACTGCTGCTACTGTCTGTTTATTATCTATACATAGTCACTTTACCCCTACCTACATGTACACTGCTGCTACTCTCTGTTTATTATCTATACATAGTCACTTCACCCCTACCTACATGTACACTGCTGCTACTGTCTGTTTATTATCTATTATACATAGTCACTTTACCCCTACCTACATGTACACTGCTGCTACTGTCTGTTTATTATCTATTATACATAGTCACTTCACCCCTACCTACATGTACACTGCTGCTACTGTCTGTTTATTATCTATACATAGTCACTTCACCCCTACCTACATGTACACTGCTGCTACTGTCTGTTTATTATCTATACATAGTCACTTCACCCCTACCTACATGTACACTGCTGCTACTGTCTGTTTATTATCTATACATAGTCACTTTACCCCTACCTACATGTACACTGCTGCTACTGTCTGTTTATTATCTATACATAGTCACTTCACCCCTACCTACATGTACAAATGACCTCGACTAACCTGTATCCCTGCACATTGACAGTGGCAGTCAGTGTGGGAGGAAGGCCGTTTCCCCCTGGACAGATTTAAGCCTTGTCCTGGACCAAGACACATGCTCCGTGGAGCATCACCAGGTCCTAATCTGTCCAGGGAAATCAGCCCTCAGGGTTCAAGATTTGTTACAACAAGATTATTCCACGGAGTGGTCTGTCTGATTTGCTGTGTGTGTGTGTTTAGATCCAGAGTCTGTGAGGGTTGCCAGCTCAAAGATCACCACCACCTTGGGACTGGTGGTCCATGCAGCAGGTAAACTGCCTTCATTATACAATGTTTCAGACCAAGATGTTTTAGGAACAAGAGAGCATGGAAGTCTATGGAGGCTTGTAGGTGGATCTCTGCGTCTTATCTACTGTACATACTGTATACGGATTGTCTTATTATTTTGGCTGTATATTCTGTTTATTATAGGTTCAAATTCATTAGGTCAAATTCCTGGTACGTAAACACTGACTATACCAAACATTAGGAACACCTTCTTAATATTGAGTTGCATCCCCCCCCCTTTTGCCCTCAGAACAGCCTCAATTCGTCGGGGTCATGGACTCTACAAGGTGTCGAAAGCGTTCCACAGGGATGCTGGCCCATGTTGACTCCAATGTTTCCCCACAGTTGTGTTCAAGTTGGCTGGATGTCCTTTGGGTGGTGGACCATTCTTGATACACACGGGAAACTGTTGAGCGTGAAAAACCCAGCAGCTTTGCAGTTCTGGACTCAAACCGGTGCGCCTGGCACCTACTACCATACCCTGTTAAAAGGCACACATACACAATCAATGTCTCTATTGTCTCAAGGCTTAAAAATCCTTCTTTAACCCGTCTCCTCCTCTTCATCTACACTGATTTGAAGTGGATTTAAGTGACATCGATAAGGGATCATAGCTTTCACCTGGATTCACCTGGTCAGTCTGTTGGAACTGTTAAATGATCATCTCAGTATGGAGGGAGGGACAGACCGTCTCGGCGTGGAGGGAGGGACAGACAGACCGTCTCGGCGTGGAGGGAGGGACAGACAGACCGTCTCAGTATGGAGGGAGGGACAGACCGTCTCAGTATGGAGGGAGGGACAGACCGTCTCGGCGTGGAGGGAGGGACAGACCGACCGTCTCGGCGTGGAGGGAGGGACAGACAGACCGTCTCGGCGTGGAGGGAGGGACAGACAGACCGTCTCGGCGTGGAGGGAGGGACAGACAGACCGTCTCGGCGTGGAGGGAGGGACAGACAGACCGTCTCGGCGTGGAGGGAGGGACAGACTGTCTCGGCGTGGAGGGAGGGACAGACAGACAGACTGTCTCGGCGTGGAGGGAGGGACAGACAGACAGACCGTCTCGGCGTGGAGGGAGGGACAGACAGACAGACCGTCTCGGCGTGGAGGGAGGGACAGACAGACAGACCATCTCAGTATAGAGCAGCAGTTCACAATGCCTGTTGGCCTATCATCTCATCATTGTAACTGTTTTATTGTGACAGGTCGGCCTACATTTGCTGCAGCCTATAGCCTAGGCTACATTAATATAAAGAATGAATGCCAATTACCCAACTTTAGAGCAGGTTTTCTCAAATGTTTTGCTGGGAAAATAAAGGTTGATTCTGATCTTCCAGTGGACGGCGTGGCTCTCGGAGCAGCTGCTTCCACCTCCCAGACCAGTGTTCAGCTCATCGTCTTCGTGGCCATCATGCTTCACAAGGTACCGTGACCATAACAACACTTTCATCTTCTTATCTACAATCTTGTGTTTTCAACAGTCCGTCTCAGTGTGACTTGTTTTAACAGCTTCCTTCCTTTCGATATTGGATCGTCGGTCTCTCAAACACACGTGACGCGACCACCGCCTTGAAAAAAACTAAAGCTGCCGATTTGACGGCACTAGGAGTTAAGTTTAACCAATTCAACTCCGTTTCATGTAACTGCCTAAATAATTATCTAAGCATTTCAGTAAATGAGTGATAAAGTATATTGAAAGCTTCCACACCGGTGTGGTTTTAAACACCCCTGAGAAGTAACTGAACAGAATGACCTCCGACCCGTAGCACTCACTTCCGTCGTTGTGAAGTGCTTCTAGACCAGGCCCGGGCAATCATTATCCACATTAGAATATATTTTTACCATCGCGGGCCAGAATCGTATTACAGGATTATACATCATGTGCATGACTGTTGACAGATATATCTACTGTAAATCACGTCCAGATATGCTACTTATTTTACTTATTTAACATGCACAGAAATGTACCACATTCATGTTCTCCTTTTTTGGTAGGCATTTCCATTTATTAAACAAGCAATGAACTACACGGAGGGAAAAGTACACTGTGCATTCAGCACCACGGACAGGACTCTTGTTAACGGGTAGTGCACAAAAACACAAGACAGAGAGAGAGAGAGAGAGAGAGAGACCTCAACATTACCTTTTAACTACTCAATCAGTGTGGGGAGTGAAGCCTCTGATGGGATTTCTGCATCTTATCTACTGACTAGAGCAGTGTAGTCCGGTCTAGTTTCTGGTGTCGCTATGAGCAGGATGGCCGAGAGGTGAGAGTCCGTAAAGAGATGATCTGTGCCTTGATTTTGTTACATTTCATCGCTTAAAAAATGTCTGTTCACATACATACACTACCGTTCCAAAGTTTGGGGTCGTTTACAAATGTCCTTGTTTTCCATGGAAAACCGTACATCAAATGAGTTGCAAAATGAATAGGAAATATAGTCAAGACGTTTTGTCAAGGTTATAAATTATTTTTAGTTGAAATAATAATTGGGTCCGTCAAACTTTGCTTTCGTCAAGGAATCCTCCATTTGCAGCAATTACAGCCTTGCAGACCTTTGGCATTCTAGTTGTCAATTTGTTGAGGTAATCTGAAGAGATTTCACCCCCATGCTTCCTGAAGCACCTCCCACAAGTTGGAACCGCTTGAAGGGCACTTCTTACGTACCACACGGTCAAGCTGCTCCCACAACCGCTCAATAGGGTTGAGATCCGGTGACTGTGCTGGCCACTCCATTAGTTTCTTGGCAATTTCTCGCATGGAATAGCCTTTATTTCTCAGAACAAGAATAGACTGATGAGTTTCAGAAGAAAGGTTTTTTGTTTCTTGCCATTTTGGGCCTGTAATCGAACCCACAAATGCTGATGCTCCAGATACTCAACTAGTCTAAAGAAGGCCAGTTTTATTGCTTCTTTAATCAGCACAACAGTTTTCAGCTGTGCTAACATAATTGCAAAAGGGTTTTCTAATGATCAGTTAGCCTTTTTAAAATTATGAACTTGGATTAGCTAACACAACGTGCCATTGGAACACAGGAGTGATGGTTGCTGATAATGGGCCTCTGTACTCCTATGTAGATATTCCATAAAAAATCTGCCGTTTCCAGCTACAATAGTCATTTAAAACATTAACAATGTCTACACTGTATTTCTGATAAATTTGATGTTATTTTAATGGACCAAAAATGTGCTTTTCTTTCAAAAACAAGGACATTTCTAAGTGACCCCCAAACTTTTGAACGGTAGTGTATGTTGACACAAACAGTACAAGCATCTTCTGAGCATGACTCCTGATCTTTGGAAAGTTTTGTTCATCGAGAGATGCATAGAACCTCGTCAGTGACATTGTTTTGAATAGTTCTCCAATCACTGCATCAGACTGAAGATGGATAAGCTCAAGTTGCAGGCCAGTGGGAGGGTTATCCACATTGAGATGAAAGGAGATGGATTAGCTCAAGTTGCAGGTCAGTTGGAGCGTGATCCACATTGAAGATGAAAGGAGATGGATAAGCTCAAGTTGCAGGTCAGTGGGAGGGTTATCCACATTGAAGATGAAAGGAGATGGATAAGCTCAAGTTGCAGGTCAGTGGGAGGGTTATCCACATTGAAGATGAAAGGAGATGGATTAGCTCAAGTTGCAGGTCAGTGGGAGGGTTATCCACATTGAAGGTGAAAGGAGATGGATTAGCTCAAGTTGCAGGTCAGTGGGAGGGTTATCCACATTGAAGGTGAAAGGAGATGGATAAGCTCAAGTTGCAGGTCAGTGGGAGGGTTATCCACATTGAAGATGAAAGGAGATGGATAAGCTCAAGTTGCAGGTCAGTGGGAGGGTTATCCACATTGAAGGTGAAAGGAGATGAAACCAACAGCATGTCATTTTCCAACACTTTGAAATCCTCAAAACGACGAGAAAACTCACCGTTCAAAGCACGCAGCAGCGATGGATACTTCTCCCGCTGGTCATCTGATAGGGAACAGACTAGTGGTGTCGGAAAGGTGGGTGAGATGGTTGGCTTCTACTTGGCGGGTCAGGAGGAGTAATTTTCCCTTGAAGGCTTTGACAAGGCTGTATATCTGATGTGCAAAAAGGCCCTTCCCTTGTAGTTTGGAATTCAGTTCATTCATGAGGGCCATGATGTCCACGGCGAAGGCAAAATCAGCCAACCATTCTTTATCTCCTGAAGTTGGGGGAAATCCACACTTTCATTTCATTTGCAAAAACTCCGCAATCTCCGACTTCAGGTCCCACACCCTTCTAAGCACCTTCCCCAAACTCAACCATCTCACATTTGTGTGGTAGGGGGAGATCTGCATGACCCGACTTGCTCTTCCAACAGTGAGACAAACTGGCTGTGGTTTAAAGCTCTTTATGAAGTTTACCACTTTAGTGACTGTATCCACATCATGGCTCATTTTCAGAACACATTTACAGACCACCTCCTGATGAATAATGCAATGCGGGAAAATCATTTTCTACTTGAACCTTGTATCCTTCTCAAAAAGCCCAACGTTTTTTTTTTTTTGCCTGTCAAGTTTGGGCACCGTGGTCACACTGGATAACTTTTCAAAACTCAGTCCCAGCTTTGCCACACACTTATTAACCTCCTCCAATACATATTTCCCTGTGGTCGTGCTCTTCATTGACTGCACTGAAGCAAGCTCCTCTGTCATTTCAAAGCCTGGTGTTTGTTCCTCGTAAGAATATCATCAACTGCGCCCGTGTCACGTGCATCACTGCTCTCCTCCAGGGCCAAGGAGAAACAGGTGAAATCCTGTACCTTGTCTTTCAACTGTTGTTCCATATTCTCCGCGATGTCCTCAACACGCCGTGTCACTGTTCCGTCTTGACAGGGAAACATTTTCAAACAGCTCTTTCTTGTCGGGGGGGAAAAGTATTGCTGCAGAGACAATTAAACATTTATTTAATGAATTCGCCCCCTCAGTGAATGCCTTGCTATGTTTAGCATTTTTGTGGGACAGCGCAGAGCTAGCTCTCGCAATTCCGTCGTTTTGCTGAATGCAGTTTTGTGAAAAGTCCTGGCTGCTTTTGCAACTGAGAAAGCAACTCTTTCGATGCACTTACCTCCTGCTCAGAAGACATATTCCTATATTTCTCTGCATGCTTTGTCTGGAAGTGTCGGGTCACCGTCTGTCCTCGTGCAGTTGTTATATATATATATATATATATATATATATATATATATATATATATATATATATATATATATATATATATATATACGTGCCTTCAAAATATATGTCCCACAAGCGGTGGGAGTTAAATCATTACACAAAGGCGAGTATTCATTGGGCTTTTCATTTGAATAACATACGTTTTTCAAAACTTTACTATCGCAAATACTTTGCTATCTGAGCATGATTCCGCGGGCCGTATTGAATCAGGGAGTGGGCTGCAAGGGAGGCCGGCTTTTGCCTGTTCTAGAGGCTAGTCAAAAACCATGTCACCTCCACCCTCTCCAGTCGCCTACCGACCTGACAGATCCACGGGAGACGCAGTCGCCATTGCACTGCCAGGCCTGGATTTTTGTGATTTTAGGGGGCAGGGACATTTGGCTTTCAAGAGGCCCAATCTGCCTGGGCAACAAGGCCATCTGCTAGAGCACCAAGGTCATTAACCAAAAAAAGCCAATTTTAAATTGTTTTGAAAACCGAAAAACACTAGCTATTCTGTTAAGAATGTATGGAAGTGTATATAAATGTACACAAACTTTTATTCGACTTTTAATCGGGAAAGTATTCAGACACCTATTTCCTCATTTTGTTACATTACAGCTTTATTCTAAAATGGATTAAATAAACATTTTCCCTCATCAATCTCCACACAATACCCCATAATGACATCACAATACCCCATAATGACATCACAATACCCCATAATGACATCCCAATACCCCATAATGACATCACAATACCCCATAATGACATCACAATACCCCATAATGACATCACAATACCCCATAATGACATCACATTACCCCATAATGACATCACATTACCCCATAATGACATCACAATACCCCATAATGACATCACATTACCCCATAATGAAAAAGTGAAAAACTTTGCAAATGTATTTCAAAACAAAAAAAACAGAAGAACCTTATTTTCAGACCCTTTGCTATGACACTTGAAATTGAGCTCAGGTGCATCCTGCTTCTGATGGTGATTGGGAGTCCCATAGGGCGGCGTACAATTGGCCCACTGTTGTACGGGTTTGGCTGCCATTGTAAATAAGATTTTGTTTTTAACTGACTTACCTAGTTAAATAAATAAAAGAAGTGTGGCATTTTGGCAGCCGGGAGAAGGGAATTGTAATGATTATTTCAGCCTAAGGACACAACGGCCACTTTTGGCCGCAAGGCATGGATTTTAAGGGCATTAAGGCCACTGGAAAATTCGAAGCCGGTGCACTACACATTGCCGTCACCCACCTGGATTAAAAGAATGCATATGTGAGGATGCTGTTCATCGACTACAACTCGGCCTTCAACACCATAGTGCCTCTAAGCTCACCACAAAGCTCACGGCCCTGGGACTTCCTCCCTATGCAACTGCCCTGGACTTCCTGACGGGTTAAGAAACATTACTACCTCGACACTGATTCTCAACACGGGGGGGGGGCTCACAAAGGTCCCCTCCTGTAATCCCTGTATACCCACGATAAGCTTTACGTATCGGCCTCACGTAACACTGCTCTTTAATAAGCATCTCCGAGGAGCTGAAATATCAAACCACCCAAAAGTCATGGTGAAAAAGGCACGACAGCAGCGACTCAAGATCAGGATGCTGAAGAAATGTGTCCCCCCCGAGGGCCCTCCGTGTTCTAACGGGCTGTTGGTACAGTAACTCCACCACCACAGACCGCAAGGCGCTACAGAGAGTGGAACGCTCAGCCCGACGCACCATTGGGCGCTCACTGCCTGCCCTCCAGGACAACTACCAAGACATCCGGTGTCGCAGGAAGGCCAAGAAGATCATTAGGGACCCCAGCCACCCGAGCTGCGGGTCTGTTCTCCCATCACTCAGACAGGGGCAGTACAGGAGCATCATGTCAGACGGGCCAATAGTTTCTACCTCCCAGATCATCAGGCTGCTGAATACCCACCGCTAGTCAACTACCTAATACCCCTACTCCCCTGATTTAAAAATCCTTCTTTAATCTGTCTCCTCCCCTTCATCTTCACTGATTGAAGTGGATTTAACAGGTGACGTCAATAAGGGATCATATCTTTCACCTGGATTCACCTGGTCAGTCTGCCATGGAAAGAGCAGGTGTACTTAGTGTTTGTTTGTGCCGTCTATATTTGTAGGTGTGTTTTTGTTCTTTGTTATTCCTCTTGTAATTAAACCATGTGTATTTTAAACCCTGTCTCTATCTTTCCTCCCAGGCCCCAGCAGCCTTTGGCCTGGTCTCATTCCTGATGCATGCTGGTCTGGAGAGGAACCGGATACGTAAACACCTGCTGGCCTTCGCCCTGGCAGCACCTGTCCTCGCCATGGTTACCTTCGTAGGACTCAGCCAGGTCAGTTGGTTGTCTATGACCTCTCCACTACCCCACTACCCCTTCTCCCCTCTACCACCTCCCCACTACCCCTTCTCCCCACTACCACCTCTCCACTACCCCACTACCCCTTCTCCCCTCTACCACCTCCCCACTACCCCTTCTCCCCACTACCACCTCCCCTCTACCACCTCCCCTCTACCACCTCCCCTCTACCCCTTCCCCTCTACCCCTTCTCCCCACTACCCCTTCTCCCCACTACTCCTTCTCCCCACTACCACCTCTCCAATACCCCTTCTCTCCACTACCCCTTCTCCCCACTACCACCTCCCCACTACCCCTTCTCCCCACTACCACCTCCCCACTACCACCTCCCCAATACCCCTCTACCACCTCCCCACTACCCCCTCCCCTCTACCCCTTCTCCCCACTACCCCTTCTCCCCACTACTCCTTCTCCCCACTACCACCTCCCCACTACCCCTCTACCACCTCCCCACTACCACCTCCCCACTACCCCTCTACCACCTCCCCACTACCACCTCCCCACTACCCCACTACTCCTTCTCCCCACTACCACCTCCCCACTACCCCTTCTCTCCAATACCCCTTCTCCCCACTACCACCTCCCCACTGCCCACTACTCCTTCTCCCCACTACCACCTCCCCACACCCCTTCTCTCCACTACCCCTTCTCCCCACTACCACCTCCCCACTCACCCCTTCTCCCCACTACCACCTCCCCAATACCCCTCTACCACCTCCCCACTACCACCTCCCCACTACCCCACTACCCCCTCCCCACTACCCCCTCCCCTCTACCCCTTCTCCCCACTACCCCTTCTCCCCACTACTCCTTCTCCCCACTACCACCTCCCCACTCACCCTCTACCACCTCCCCACTACCACCTCCCCACTACCCCTCTACCACCTCCGCACTGCCCCTTCTCCCCACTACCACCTCCCCAATACCCCTTCTCCCCACTACCCCTTCTCCCCACTACTCCTTCTCCCCACTACCACCTCCCCACTACCCTCTACCACCTCCCCACTACCACCTCCCCACTACCCTCTACCACCTCCAAGACTGCCCCTTCTCCCCACTACCACCTCCCCAATACCCCTTCTCCCCACTACCACCTCCCCAATACCCCTCTACCACCTCCCCACTACCACCTCGCAAATACCCCACTACTCCTTCTCCCCTCTACCACCTCCCCACTACCCCTCTACCACCTCCGCACTGCCCCTTCTCTCCACTACTCCCCAATACCCCACCCTATTCTAACAACCCCCAATGTGTTGTCCTGTCCCCCTCCAGAGCAGTAAAGAGGCACTGTCCGACGTGAACGCCACAGGCGTGGCCATGCTGTTCTCTGCCGGGACCTTCCTGTATGTCGCCACCGTACACGTTCTGCCCGAGGTGGGCGGGACCGGACACAGCCACTCCCCCACACCGGGGAAGGAAGCAGCCAAGGGACTGAGCAAAGTGGAGGTTGGAGCTCTGGTTCTGGGCTGTCTGATACCACTGGTGCTGTCTGTTGGACACCAGCACTAGACACGCACCGCTAGCAGACACAGAGGAGGGGAGGAAAGGAGGGATGTAGTAGAGAGGAAGAGCGGGTTTAGAGGGAAAGCAGCCTAACGGACACCTCTGTCACACATCTCAACATGTCTTATTTACCTGTTCTGTTGATGGGACTGCTGATCGGTTGGATTGCGGTTGTCGTGTCCTCGTTGCCTGGGACAACGACCTGCGGGTGGAAATCGGGAACCACACACTGGACAACACAAAAGGGATGATGATGATGACGACGTCATGACCATAGTAACAAGGACCTCCCACTTGTTCAACACATGCTGTCTGCTGATACTGATGACAAGACTGCTACCATGTTTTCTGCTTCTTTTAAGCGGACATTTCTTTTTCTATTTTGGGGTGGGTGTGGGGGGTGTGGGGGCGGGGGTCTCTCTAGGTGGGCTTTACAGATAGCAGGAGTTGATCATGGTTGTATCCTGTTTCAGTGCTACAGATGAACTGTCAACTCCTGAACTCATGTTAATGTACCTGTTTCTGTTGCTGTTGTTGTTGAGGACTGGGCTGTGAGATGTAGAGATATTTGTGACATCTTGCAGTGAAAGTAAAGTTTTTTTTTTTTTTTTTTTAAATCGGAGTGATATTTTTTTCACCATCGCTTGTTCTCAGAGCAATGTTTTACGTGCCATGTTGAGCTTGACGCGCACGCCCTTGCTCTCCGACACACAGGGCTCTTACTGCGAGACGACGAAATGTAGTCTGGATGTATATTCCTGCTAGTGGAATCAGTAACTATTTAGAAGTTTACATGTGAGTAGTTACATTTCTATGACCTTTGGCCTGATCTATAGGCTATTTATTTGTCTACCGTACTGTTAAAGGACATTGGACATCTGAGAGACATGTGGTCTATAAGACTGCATTCCACAGACTCTAGCTAACCTGTTAACAGAGGCTTAAAGGGGCAATCTGCAGTTCAAAAGTTATCCCCGCTGCCTTCTTGGGTAAACGGCTTAAAGGATGACTGTCTTGCTTCAGCCTCATAATGGAAGACCTGGCCCCAGGGCCAGCCTCTAAATTACACACCATAATGGAAGACCTGGCCCCAGGACCAGCCTCTAAATTACACACCATAATGGAAGACCTGGCCCCAGGACCAGCCTCTAAATTACACACCATAATGGAAGACCTGGCTCCAGGACCAGCCTCTAAATTATACACCATAATGGAAGTCCTGGCCCCAGGACCAGCCTCTAAATTATACACCATAATGGAAGACCTGGCCCCAGGACCAGCCTCTAAATTATGCACCATAATGGAAGACCTGGCTCCAGGACCTGGCCCCAGGACCAGCCTCTAAATTATACACCATTAGATCTAAACCTATATCAGCCCTTGAATTGCCCCACTTTTATTCACGTTCAGTTTTCAAAATGTGGTTCTCCCCAGACCTGTTTTTCTGACAGTATAGTTACTGGTGTATTTGATGGTGGTGGACTGGGTGATTGTAGAATAGCTACTGGTCTATTTGATGGTGGTGGACTGGGTGATTGTAGAATAGCTACTGGTCTACTTGATTGTGGTGGACTGGGTGATTGTAGAATAGCTACTGGTCTATTTGATGGTGGTGGACTGGGTTATTTGTAGGGTAGCTACTGGTCTATTTGATGGTGGTGGACTGGGTGATTTGTAGGGTAGCTACTGGTCTATTTGATGGTGGTGGACTGGGTGATTTGTAGGGTAGCTACTGGTCTATTTGATGGTGGTGGACTGGGTGATTTGTAGGGTAGCTACTGGTCTATTTGATGGTGGTGGACTGGGTAAATTGTACATTACATTTTTGCATTTTTCAGTGAGTAGTCAGACCGATAGAGGGACCAGCAATATGGAGTGTAGGGCGACAGACAGACAAACACCGGTAGATGTGCTATCTATGTGCAGACAGATAGCTTTGTCTGGACCACGTAGTGTCTGTCTGTGAAGAGGGACTTAGCTATTTGCATGTGGGACGAACAAAACAGCAGTTCTGACGTAATGGCTTTCGTTCTTTTTTTAAAAAATAATTAAATTTTGTTTATCTTCTGTCATTATCAATGTTATAAAGATCTCAGCAATAATAATGTTGATTTTGTGAGATCTGTTGTCCGTGTCTACCCACACAGAGTTATCCGTTATATTGACCAGGTGGTTGAGTGGCATCTCTAAATTTGTTTAACCAAATTTGACCCTCATTAAACCTCCGTACAAAACCTCCCGGCTTAGTGAGTGAAAAAAACGTAATAAACAATGCCACCTGCTGGAGAAGACAGATTTTGGGGCCCAGATATCCCTCTCGCTTCTCTTCTGGGGTTGGAGAGTGTAGAAGTGGTCGTGCAATGCAGTACCTTCAGCTGCAGACTGTTTATTTTCATGAGATTTCATGGAACAAACTGTAAGTCTGTTCTATAGGGATGACCTCCCTACTGGTTCTTAGCGAAAAGTGGATCTCGTGGAAGCCTCTTGGATCCAGTCGAGGGATGTGAATTCCTACCCTTCTGGATCTAGTCAAAAGATGTGTGTGTGTGTGTGTGTGTGAGAGAGAGTTGTTGAGAGGGTTCAGTGGTTAGCATGCTTCGGGGATTGTCATGTGTTCATTCCATAAGGATTCTGCCATTTTTCCATCTGTTGATAGTGAAAAGTTAAATCTGTTGCGAAACTGTGTTTTTATGATTTATTTAAATAAATACAAATGAATTGGTGCAATGTGTCCCGACTCCGGCTGTTTTGGTCACCTGTCCTGGCCAGATCAAACCCAGGCCCTGAGCATCTCCGGGGGGGGCAACCTGTCTCCCTCCTCTAACCTCTAACACGGCCTGCCCTCATCCTCAAGGAGCCATCCCTCCAACTGGGCACGCAGGGCTCTCCAGAGGGTGGTTCGGTCTGCCCACCGCATCACCGGGGCACACTGCCTGCCCTCCAAGACACCTACACCACCCGATGTCACAGGAAGGTCAAAAAGGTCAGTACAGGTGCATCAAAGCTGGGACTGAGAGACTGAAAAACAGCTTCTTTCTCAAGGCCATCAGACTGTTAAATAGCCATCCACTAGCGCGGAGAGGTTAAATAGCCATCCACTAGCACAGAGAGGTTAAACAGCCATCCACTAGCGTGGAGATGTTGATTTAGTCCACCCACACCAGACGCGACCAGGACACGCAGGCTGAAAGGCAGGCCCTACCTATGTGTTCTGGTGCCATAAATATTAAGACATTTTAAATTATTTATACTTTTTACTTTTGATACTGAAGTATTATTTTAAACCAAATGCTTTTAGACTTTTAATCAAGTAGAATATTACTGGGTGACTTTTACTTGAGTCATTTTCTATTAAGGTATCTTTACTTTTACTCAAGTAGGACAATTGGGTACTTTTCCCACCACTGCCATTAAGCCTACAGCATGTATATAATGAAAGACTGGGTCTCGGAGAACACTTGGATGTGTTATTTAACTATGAATCCACATAGCGGTCGTAACAGGATGGCTGCAGAGGCAGAGCTGGATATAGATTTGAATATCCTATCCACTCACACCCACACACACACCCACACTAATTGTGCCTACATGCTGTAACCATTCAGATGTATAATTCTGTAACGCCACAGTAAATATACACACAACATATCGCTCTCTCCATTGGACTATGTAACATGTCGCTCTCTCCATTGGACTATGTAACATATCGCTCTCTCCATTGGACTATGTAACATATCGTGCTCTCCATTGGACTATGTAACATATCGCTCTCTCCATTGGACTATGTAACATATCGCTCTCTCCATTGGACTATGTAACATATCGCTCTCTCCATTGGACTATGTAACATGTCGCTCTCTCCATTGGACTATGTAACATATCGCTCTCTCCATTGGACTATGTAACATATCGTGCTCTCCATTGGACTATGTAACATATCGCTCTCCATTGGACTATGTAACATATCGCTCTCTCCATTGGACTATGTAACATATCGCTCTCTCCATTGGACTATGTAACATATCGCTCTCTCCATTGGACTATGTAACATATCGCTCTCTCCATTGGACTATGTAACATATCGCTCTCTCCATTGGACTATGTAACATGCTCTTTGCTAGAAAGTAGCGTGCGTGTTCTTGTCGAGCGTCAGTTTACACTCCGAGCCCTGGTCAACAGCCCTGGTCAACAGTAGAATAGTGCCATTTGGGACGCATGCCTGCCCTACTTTGCTCTCTACAGGAAGCTGCTCTCTACAGGAAGGTGCTCTACAGTAATCTGAATAACAGATTTTACTAGCCTGCCTGTCAGAGAGAGAGTGAGAGAGAGAGAGATGTATTGACCTTGCAACAGATTTACTAGAACTCATTTCTAAAGTCTCTGCCTCACTCTCTCTCTCCTGCCCTCCCTCACCCATCTCTCTCTCCTGCCCTCCCCCACCCATCTCTCTCTCCTGCCTTCCCTCACCCATCTCTCTCTCCTGCCCTCCCCCACCCATCTCTCATCCTCTCTGCCCCTCCTCTCTGTCCGGTAGTCTGCCTCCAGCTGATGCTCGTATTGGCAGCTTCATCATTCCACCCCGCTGAGTTTGGTATCAGGATATATTTGTTACTTTGTCTGTGAGTGTGTGTCGTGTCCACAAGTGTGTGTGTGTGTGTGTATACGTGTCTGTGTGTGTTATTGGGTTTGTGTGTGTGTGTTATTGGGTGGGTGTGTGTGTGTGTGTGTATTGGGTGGTTGTGTGTGGCTTTTCTGTCTGTGTGTGTGTGTGTGTGTGTGTGTATACGTTTCTGTGTGTGTGTTATTGGGTGTGTGTGTGGCTGCTCTGTGTGTACTTCCTAGTTCCTCATTTCTATTTGTGTTCCATTGATATTTTGTCCAACTCCCCGCCCCTCTGTGGAAGGGTTAGCTGTAGCGATGTTCTCCTCGTCCTCCAAACCCTCTCTATTCTCCTACTGGACCTCCATGGAGCAGACGGACTCTGAAGTGCTGGACATTAGCACCAAGGTGCAGCTGCACGGGGTGCTCTGGAAGAGGCCCTTCGGACGGCCCTCCGCCAAGTGGTCCCGCAGGTAGGGCATGGCATTATCACCTGTCTAGTTAATTCTACCTAGCAGCAGGTAGAGCCTGCCTAGTTAATTCTACCTAGCAGCAGGTAGAGCCTGCCCAGTTAATTCTACCTAGCAGCAGGTAGAGCCTGCCTAGTTAATTCTACCTAGCAGCAGGGGCCTGCCTAGTTAATTCTACCTAGCAGCAGGTAGGACCTGGCATGGTGACACAAGTACTGGCAGTGTGTATAGAAGGGGGAAATGAATGACGACGTTGGTTTTACAGATGAACAACTTTAATCGTGAACAAAAAAAAGGGAAGTTTTACACAACAGCATAAAAACACGAATATATCTTGACTGGATAAGTGTTCATCCCCCTCAATGTTAGAAATACCTTTGGCAGCGAATACAGCTCTGGGTCTTTCTGAATACGTCTCTAAGAATGTTGCACACTTGGACGGTAAAATATTTGCAAATTATTCTTAAATAAATTCCTTAAACTCTGTCAAATTTGGTTGTTGATTATTGCTAGACCGCCATTTTCAAGTATTGCCATAGATTTTCAAGCTGGTTTAAGTCAAAACTGTAACTAGAATTTGTCTCCCAGTGTCTGTTGGAAAGCAGACTGAACTGGGTTTTCCCTTAGGATTTTGCCTGTGCTTTTTAATCCAAAGAAAAACATCATAACATGATGCAGCCACCACCGTGCTTGAAAATATGAAGAGTGGTATTTAGTAATGTGTTGTGTTTGATTTGCCCCGAAACACAACGCTTTGTATTCAGGACATAAAGTTCATTCAGGTTAGTATTGTGGAGTAACTATAGTAATGGTTCCCTTTCCTCTCCGACAACTGGGCTGCTGTGGGATTGGCCTCTTCCAAGTGCAGTACTGTCTGTGTCCCAAATGGCAGAATACTCTGTAGTGCTCTACTTCTGCCGTGATAAAGCTCACAGTCAAACCCTTGGCTCAGATCCATCATGATTACCCCCACTACAGTAAGTGCTATCTATGATCAACAATAAGAACAATCTAGTCCTGTTTCTCATTGGATCCCCCACCTAGCACTTAGCCTCGCACAGAATAGCACTAAAGCATCGCATCAATAAAACATTCCACACAATATCGGCATAAACAAAGACATCATAGCCGATGTGCAGAAACTGCTTACGGTCCCTTCGGGAAGTATTCACACCCCTTGACTTTTTCCACATTTTGTTGTTGTTACAGCCAGAATTTAAAATTGATTAAATTTTAGATTTTTTTTTTAATGTCTCTGACCTACACACAATACCCCATAATGTCAAAGTGGAAATTCTGTTTTATCAAATATTTTACAAATTCATTAAACATGAAAAGCTGAAATTTCTTGATTCAATAAGTATTCAACCTCTTTGTTATGCAGTGGCAGTTCTAGACCATTTCAACTGGGGGCAAGCTGGGGCCAGTTGTACTGTTAGAGGGGCCAGTTACATTAGACGTTATTGTTGTCATATCGTTTTCTTCACTACATTGCAGGCATTAGCAGGCAAAAGACCATGTCCCTCTAGTAAATGTGTGGGTTTAATTAGTGTTCCGTTGCCACTGTCTAATAACGGATGTAAAAAAAGAACGATAGCAAAAATGTGTTATGCAAAAGTTATTTCATACTCCACATTTAGGGGGGGCCACAAGGGGGTCCAAAATTGTTGTCACAGGGGCACTGGCCCCCATTGCCCCCAGAACCGCCAGTGTTGTTATGTCAAGCCTAAATAAGTTCAGGAGTAATAATTTGCTTAACAAGTCACATAATAAGTTGCATGGACTCACTCTGTGGCCAATAATAGTGTTTAACATGATTTTTGAATGACTATGTTCTCTCTGTACCCTACACATACAATTATCTTTAAGGTCCCTCAGTTTATTGAAAATGTAAAACTGAAACATCACATTTACATAAGGATTCAGTCCCTTTACCCTTTACTTTGTCGAAGCACCTTCGGCAGCGATTAAAGCCTCAAGTCTTCTTGGGTGTGACGCTACAATCTTGGCACACCTGTATTTGGGGAGTTTCTCCCATTCTTCTCTGCAGATCCTGTCAAGCTCTGACAGGTTGGATGGGGAGCGTTGCTGCTTAGCTATTGTCAGGTCTCTCCAGAGATGTTGGATTGGGTTCAAGTCCGGGCTCTGGCTGGGCCACTGAAGGACATTCAGAGACTTTTCCCGAAGCCACTCCTGCGTTGTCTTGGCTGTGTGCTTAACATCCCCACAGCATGATGCTGCCACCACCATGATATAATAGACAGCCAAGTGGTAAATAGCATTTTGTTCTAAAGAAAGAAGAAAACGTTTTGCTAATGCACCTCACAACCAAAATGACTCTACTAGTTGTATCTGATACAATAGATACAACTTTTCACATAACACATATCACCTGTTGTTGTTGATGAGGCCGTCTGTGCCATCAGAACAGTAACTAGGGTCACTATCAAAGGCCTCATGATGGCGTTGTCCTTTTCATAGGAGTCGAGGGAGACTCTGGCAACAACGGAATAGGTGTCACATGGGTACTTCTGTGGCATGACATTTTTATTCTGTCTTGCCTGACAAGCTGTAAAAACAGCAAGTGAAAAGTGAACTGGCTAAAATACGGTGGTTCCATTCATCTTAGTTAGCTGGCTAAAATACGCTGGTTCCATTCATCTTAGTTAGCGGGCTAAAATACGCTGGTTCCATTCATCTTAGTTAGCTGGCTAAAATACGCTGGTTCCATTCATCTTAGTTAGCTGGCTAAAATACGCTGGTTCCATTCATCTTAGTTAGCTGGCTAAAATACGCTGGTTCCATTCATCTTAGTTAGCTGGCTAAAATACGCTGGTTCCAATCATCTTAGTTAGCTGGCTAAAGTTCTACTGCATCTGAAGTCAATCTGGGGACGTCACAATGATGACAAAAGGTTTTCCTACTAAGTATTTATCTATTTTTTAAAAATGTTATCGTGTTTCAAGCCAAATCCAAGTATTGAGACAGGCTAACGTCAGCTATCTAGGTAGCTAGCTGACTAACGGCAGCTATGCTAACGATGATACTGAACAAAAATATAAACGCAACATGCAACAATTTCAATGATTTTTCTGAGTTACAGTTCATATAAGGATATCAGTCAATGGAAATAAATACATTAGGCCCTAATCTATGACTGAGCAGGGGTGCATGCATTGGTGGGCCTGGGAGGGCATAGGCCCACCCACTTTGGAGCCAGGCCCAGCCAATCAGAATCAGTTTTTCCCCAAAATGGCTTTATTACAGACATAATTACTCCTCAGCACCCCCCCTTCCCCAGATGATCCCGCTGGTGAAGAAGCCGGATGTGGAGGTCCTGGGCTGACGTGGTTTCACGTGGTCTGCGGTTGTGAGGCCGGTTGAACATACTGCCAAATTCTCTAAAACAACGTTGGAGGCGGCTTATGGTAGAGAAATGAACATTCCTGCAGTCAGCATGCCAATTGCATGCACCCTCAACTTGAGACATCTGTGGCATTGTATTGTGTGACAAAACTGTACATTTTAGAGTGGCTTTTTATTGTCCCCAGCACAAGGTGCACCTGCCTAATGATCATGCTGTTTAATCAGCTTCTTGATATGCCACACCTGTCAGGTGGATTATTGTGACAAAGGAGAAATGCTCACTAACAGGGAGATAAACACATTTTGTGCACAAAATGTCAGCGAAATAAGCTTTTTGTGCATATTGAACATTTCTGTGATCTTTTATTTCAACTCATGAAACATGTGACCAACACTTGCCTTGTTGCGTTTATATTTTTTGTTCAGTATAGCTACATAGCTAACCAGATGTAGTCTAAGTACCAGTATAATCACCACCAGTGGGGAAAAGACAAACTCCACCTATTCGGTATGTTAGGGAACTTCGGCACGGCATGCAAACCGTATATCCGTATCCAAACCATATAATCTAGCTAGCTATGGCTTTTCAGTCTCAAACTCCTGTGATCCTTTGTTTGAATGCATTGGGTGCGATGAAACAACAAAGTCCCATTCTATGAAGGGAAGCACCGTTGTGAAGCTAGCCACAATAAGGATTAGCTACAATAGTGGAATTTGCGGTACGCCTTCAATTGAAAGTGATGCAAATGGATACAAATAATGGAATCATGGCATATTTGGACTAGATAATGCTAAACAACGTTGGAATGTTGTTTTATATAAATCAGCAAAATAAATCTGTTGAAATCGCACTGTGGATGTATTAGACTTTGGAATTGCATTGGGGGCCGTACTTCTATTTCAATGTATAGCCTCCCCTGTGGATTGTGGATCCATTAAATAAGGTATCAGCCTACTCAGTGACACCCACAGAACACAACTGTGAGGAGTTTATTTAAGTGATAATGCCCGAAAAGCCGGGGTTTGGAGGATATACTGACATGGGTGCTGTTAAGCCCAAGACAAAGTCGAGAGCCGGCAAATCGTGCCAATATATCCTCCAAACACTGGCTTTGAGGACATTATCACTTTTATACGAGTTACCAACATATTCAAATAATGATTTCAATATTTTCATTAAAAACATTATTTGGATGAATTTATTCATACTATTTCATCCTTTCACAAGATATAGTCCAGACACAAATGTAGGGTTGCTACCCAAGCCGGCTGGTCGTTTGTTCTATTGGTTCGGTTGCCAGAGACCCAGTCGTTCGTTCTAAATGTTCCATTGTCATACTGGCTGGCAACAGTCTTATCCCTGGCTTGCTAACCAGCCAACTACAGCTAACTTACAGTCACGACAAACAGAGCATCCAGAATAACAACAGTAGCTGCATTTGCATTTGTTTAAGCTGTTTTCTCTTGACGTTTATTTGGATACGTTCATAACAATGAGCTAATGAAGTGCGAATTCACCTGGAATAGAAAATGTGCTCACTCATCAGGACACGGTTGTTCAGAGGAGCTAGCCAACAACACAGCTAACACAATCACTTCAAACTGAACCTGGAAAAACTGCAAACTAGCTGCACTTCATTTGACATTTTTTCAATTGACATTTCTTTGTATATATCCATAAAAATGATGACGGCTGATTCATGATTTTGACTGGCGGAGAAATGCTGCCTGTCTGTCTGTTTCATCCCGACTCCCGACACGTTCATTACTATGGGACAGCTGGAGATTGAATTTGAATATTGAAACAATGTTGCACATTTCGGAGAGACAGACATCAATGTTTATACAAATCTCCTCTGCTGAAAACTAAATGTCAGTCTAAAAGAAATGTGAGATAATGTCTAGATGCTTTTTATAGTGGAGTTCAAGTTCATAAATTGCCTGGCTGGGCTGATGAGACAGTGGATCGGCAGTCAGATGGAACCGAGTAAATAGGCATTTTAACATCATAGATTTATCCAGTGGCAACTTGTGGAATAGACACCGACTGGAATCCGGTTTTAACCAATCAGCATTCAGGATTAGACCCACCCATTCTATAAATAAAGATGAATGTCTCAGCTCTTTATTGCGGGACTTTGACTACCCCATTTCATTTATCCACAATCTACAGGTAAGACTGTACAGTCCAATAGGCTACATATACTGTAGGTTGACTGGTGAGCTTAATGTGGCTCCTTTCACATTACATTTACCAGTCAAATGAGGTCATGACGCTAATATTTGTGTAAACTCTTCACAATTGTGTTCTGTGGGTGTCACGGAGTAGACTATTACCTCATTTCATTGATCCACAATCCATAGGGGAGGCTGTACAGTGAAATATAAATATGCCCCAAATGCAATTCTGCAGTGTAATCCATCAGAGTGCGATTTATTTTATTTGTTTGTATTGCCTTTTTTGTTGATTTTATATAACAACATTCCAACCTGGTTTAGCATGATCTATTCAGTTATGGCATATTTCCACTATTTGTAAACATTTGCATCACTTTCAATTAGGGACTTATTATATGTTGAAGGCAACTGTAAATTCCACTATTGTGGCTAATCCTTATTGTGGCGAGCTTCATGTAGGTAAGGGAAGCGATGTGGTCTGTGGAGCGATTTGCACGTGGAGCTTGGCAAAACGCGGCATGATTTGTTGACATAATTGTAATCCAAAACCAAACCTTCATTTACTCGTTGTTGTTCATTTACTATGTTTTAGACTGACTCTGGGCTTCTGAGTGGCGCAGTGGTCTAAGGCACTGCATCTCAGTGCAAGAGGTGTCAATACAGCCCCTGGACGTTATTGGGAGTTCCAAAGGGAGGCGCACAATTGGCCCAGCGTCGTCAGTGTTTGGCCAGGGGGGGGTATGCCGTCATTGTAAATAATAATTTGTGCTTAAATGAAGATTCAGTAAAAAAATTACAAATTATCCTATTTCCACTTTGTAGTCCATGTTGACACTAGAGTAAATGTTTCTGACCCGTATCGATGCCACATGGGCCGTTTTCAAGGGGATTAGTCGTTTTTTTTAGGGACAGTGTAGGAGGCAAAGTTTCTAAGTTTAGTTTCAGCAAAGACAGTACAGTATGAACGCAGAAACTGCTTCTCCAATAGAAATCACTGATCACGCTTGTAGACGATGTTGGCTATTTAAGCTCATGGGCAGAAACACATCGTCGGGTCTAACGGTGGCATGGGTTAGCTAGTAAACCTCTGTCAGACTCTGCTGGGATGACTTGGTGTCGTGGGTTAGCTAGTAAACCTCTGTCAGACTCTGCTGGGATGACTTGGTGTCGTGGGTTAGCTAGTAAACCTCTGTCAGACTCTGCTGGGATGACTTGGTGTCGTGGGTTAGCTAGTAAACCTCTGTCAGACTCTGCTGGGATGACTTGGTGTCGTGGGTTAGCTAGTAAACCTCTGTCAGACTCTACTGGGATGACTTGGTGGTGTGGGTTAGCTAGTAAACCTCTGTCAGACTCTGCTGGGATGACTTGGTGTCGTGGGTTAGCTAGTAAACCTCTGTCAGACTCTGCTGGGATGACTTGGTGTCATGGGTTAGCTAGTAAACCTCTGTCAGACTCTGCTGGGATGACTTGGTGTCGTGGGTTAGCTAGTAAACTGCCTGTCTGTTTATTTACCTACATAGTTATCCAGATTGATTGAGTCAGCATGCAGTCTATGGGCTGCTACTTGTCTGTCTGTTTGTTTACCTACAGTCGTGGCCAAAAGTTTTGAGAATGACACAAATATTAATTTTCACAAAGTCTGCTGCCTCAGTTTGTTTGATGGCAATTTGCATGTACTCCAGAATGTCATGAAGAGTGATCAGATGAATTGCAATTAATTGCAAAGTCACTCTTTGCCATGCAAATGAACTGAATCCCCCAAAAACATGTCCACTGCATTTCAGCCCTGCCACAAAAGGACCAGCTGACATCATGTCAGTGATTCTCTCGTTAACACAGGTGTGAGTGTTGACGAGGACAAGGCTGGAGATCACTCTGTCATAATGATTGAGTTCGAATAACAGACTGGAAGCTTCAAAAGGAGGGTGGTGCTTGGAATGATTGTTCTTCCTCTGTCAAACATGGTTACCTGCAAGGAAACAAGTGCCGTCATCATTGCTTTGCACAAAAAGGGCTTCACAGGCAAGGATACTGCTACCAGTAAGATTTCACCTAAATCAACCATTTATCGGATCATCAAGAACAGGACGTCTCCTAAAGTTGATTCAGCTGCAGGATCGGGGCACCACCAGTACAGAGCTTGCTCAGGAATGGCAGCAGGCAGGTGTGAGTGCATCTGCACGCACAGTGAGGCGAAGAATTTTGGAGGATGGCCTGGTGTCAAGAAGGGCAGCAAAGAAGCCACTTCTCTCCAGGAAAAACATCAGGGACAGACTGATATTCTGCAAAAGGTACAGGGATTGGACTGCTGAGGACTGGGGTCAAGTCATTTTCTCTGATGAATCCCCTTTCCGATTGTTTGGGGCATCCGGAAAAAAGCTTGTCCGGAGAAGACAAGGTGAGCGCTACCATCAGTCCTGTGTCATGCCAACAGTAAAGCATCCTGAGACCATTCATGTGTGGGGTTGCTTCTCAGCCAAGGGAGTGGGCTCACTCACAATTTTGCCTAAGAACACAGCCATGAATAAAGAATGGTACCAACACATCCTCCGAGTTTAACTTCTCATCTTCCCATCCAAGAACAGTTTGGTGACGAACAATGCCTTTTCAAGCATGGTGGAGCACCTTGCCATAAGGCAAAAGTGATAACTAAGTGGCTCTGGGAACAAAACATCAATATTTTGGGTCCATGGCCAGGAAACTCCCCAGACCTTAATCCCATTGAGAACTTATGGTCAATCCTCAAGAGGCGGGTGGACAAACAAAAACCCACAAATTCTGACAAACTCCAAGCATTGATTATGCAAGAATGAGCTGCCATCAGTCAGGATGTGGCCCAGAAGTTAATTGACAGCATGCCAGGGCGGATTGCAGAGGTCTTGAAAAAGAAGGGTCAACACTGCAAATATTGACTCTTTGCATCAACTTCACGTAATTGTCAATAAAAGCCTTTGACACTTATGAAATGCTTGTAATTATACTTCAGTATTCCATAGTAACATCTGACAAAAATATCTAAAGACAATGAAGCAGCAAACTTTGTGGAAATTAATATTTGTGTCATTCTCAAAACTTTTGGCCATGACTGTACATAGTTATCCAGATTGATTGAGTCAGGATGCGGTCTATGGGCTGCTGCTTGTCTGTTTGTCTCAGTCTCTTTTTAGCCCAGTGTTGCAATACCTCTTTCTCCTCTAGCTAATGACACATTCTCCATCCTCCTAGATTCTTTATCATCAAAGACAGTTTCCTGCTCTACTATGCAGAGAATGAGAAGAGAAGCTTTGAGACCAACAGATACTTTAACATCCACCCCAAGGTGAGGCTTTACTCAACGTGTTAACCTCAAAAGGTCTGCAATATTACTACAACTATGAGAAGTTGATGCATCATGTTGTATTCATCCTGTCTGTCTGTCTCAGGGTGTGATCCCCTTAGGAGGCTGTGTTGTGGATCCGAAGGAAGACCAGGGCATGCCATTCGCCATGGTTATAAATCACGAGGACTTCACTGTAAGCACTTAGACAATACGGTTGCTTTATTAGTACTAGATACTTGATATCAGAATCTCTGTATTATTAGGCAGTTACTGTATATCTCATGTGATGATGCGTGCTACTGTTTGTGATGTGATATTTTTTTTAGTTACATTTTTTGTCATTTTGCAGACTCTTATTCAGTGCATACGTTTTCATACTTTTTGTTGTTGTTCGTACTGGTCCCCCCGTGGGAATCGAACCAACAACCCTGGCATTGTAAGGGCCATGCCCAACTGATCCACACGGGATGTATGCATGATGTGAAGATAATGTATGCTATTGTATATTATCATGTGATGATAATGTATGCTACTGTATATTATCATGTGACGATAATGTATGCTGCTGTATATTATCACGTGATGATAATCTATGTTACGGTCATGTGATGATAATGCATGTTACTGTATATTATTGTGTGATGATAATGTATGCTGCTGTATATTATCATGTGGAGATAATGTATGCTACTATATATTACCATGTGATGATAATGTATGCTACTGTATATTATCATGTGATGATGCTCTACTACTCCCTCAGGGTAACATTGTCCTGGCTGCAGAGAATGAGGCAGAACAAAACCAGTGGCTGGAGATGCTGCAGGAGTCTGGCAAAGTGTGAGTCACTATTTACTACATACAGCCTCTTCACATTAGCTGTACAAACTGCCTTTTTAAATCTAACTGTCAACAAACTGAAACTAAGCACTGCTTCTTTAAATCTAGCTAAACAAACTGCTTCTTTAAATCTAGCTAAACAAACTGCTTCTTTAAATCTAGCTGTACATACTGCTTCTTTAAATCTAGCTATACAAACTGCTTCTTTAAATCTAGCTATACAAACTGCTTCTTTAAATCTAGCTATACAAACTGCCTCTTTAAATCTAACTGTAAACAAACTGAAACTACATACTTCCTCTTTAACTCTAGCTGTAAACACACTACACACTTTCTCTTTAAATATTACTGACCACACTACATCTTTAAATCTAACTGTAAACACACTATGCACTGTCCCTTTAAATCTAACTGTAAACACACTACACACTGCCTCTTTAAATCTAACTGTAAACACACTACACACTGCCTCTTTAAATCTAACTGTAAACACTACACACTGCCTCTTTAAATCTAACTGTAAACACTACACACTGCCTCTTTAAATCTAACTGTAAACACACTACACACTGCCTCTTTAAATCTAACTGTAATCACACTATGCACTGCCTCTTTAAATCTAACTGTAAACACACTACACACTGCCTCTTTAAATCTAACTGTAAACACACTATGCACTGTCTCTTTAACTCTAACTGTAAACACACTATGCACTGCCTCTTTAACTCTAACTGTAAACACACTATGCACTGCCTCTTTAACTCTAACTGTAAACACACTATGCACTGCCTCTTTAAATCTAACTGTAAACACACTATGCACTGCCTCTTTAAATCTAACTGTAAACACACTATGCACTGCCTCTTTCAATATAACTGTAAACACACTATGCACTGCCTCTTTCAATATAACTGTAAACACACTATGCACTGCCTCTTTCAATATAACTGTAAACACACTATGCACTGCCTCTTTAAATCTAACTGTAAACACACTATGCACTGCCTCTTTAAATCTAACTGTAAACACACTATGCACTGCCTCTTTAAATCTAACTGTAAACACACTATGCACTGCCTCTTTAAATCTAACTGTAAACACACTATGCACTGCCTCTTTCAATATAACTGTGAACAAGCTACACACTCTTTAAATATAAATATTAAATATTCAAAAGTTTGTGGTCACTTAGAAATGTCCTTGTTTTTGAAAGAAAAGCAAACATTTTTGTTCATTAAAATAACATCAAATTGATCAGAAATACAGTGAAGACAATGTTGTAAATGACTATTGTAGCTGAAAACAGCTGATTTTTTTTATGGAATATCTACATCATGCCCATTATCAGAAACTAGCACTCCTGTGTTCCAGTGGCACGTTGTGTTAGCTAATCCAAATGTATCATTTTAAAAGGCTAATTGATCATTAGAAAACCCTTTTGCAATTATTTTAGTACAGCTGAAAACTGTTGTGCTGATTAAAGAAGCAATAAAACTGGCCTTCTTTAGACTAGTTGAGTATCTGGAGCATCAGCATTTGTGGGTTCGATTACAGGCTCAAAATGGCCAGAAACAAATAACTTTCTTCTGAAACTCGTCAGTCTATTCTTGTTCTGAGAAATGAAGGCTATTCCATGCGAGAAATTGCCAAGAAACTGAAGATGTCGTACAACGCTGTGTACTACCCCCTTCACAGAACAGCGCAAACTGGCTTTAACCAGAATAGAAAGAGGAGTGGGAGGCCAGGGTTAAGTCTATCAGTCTAACTCTAAGGGTCCACCTTAGAAGGGGGACTTTAGTCTCCTCAGACATGTATAGAGGAGCTGCACAGGTCTGCAATTGTATAGTGGAGTATGTGACCTACTGTTGTGTGGTCATGCTGCGATCATGCTGCGATCATGCTGTATTAAACCTGTTAAACACCTAGTGTCTAAAACCTCCAGCACCTGGAAGAACTCCCAACTGGGAGAAGCCATGATAGAGAGCCTGGAAGCCCAGGGACTGCAGCTGGCCAAGGAGAAGCAGGAGTACCTGGGTAAGAAGAGGGACTGTGGAGGCAGGAGGCATGAGGCCTAGTCCAGGGGAGACAGGAGGGAATGGGTGAGAGGGGACATGGGGAGGTATGGGTCAGGGTGGCAGGCTTGAGGGGCTGACAGTTCTTTGTTCTTTAGTTTGGATGCTTACAGTCCCACATGGACACAATGGCCATATACAACAAGTAATCAGGCTGTTTTGTCACCTCAGATAAGCTGATGGAGGAGACAGAAGAATTGAGCCTGCAGAGAGAACAGAAGGAGCAGCTGGAGCGTCTGAACCTGGTTCTGGAGGAGGAGAAGCAGAAGTTTGAGGAGCTGGTGACGGAGCTTAGAGCAGAGCAGGATCAGATCAAACTGTAAGAGAGAGAGATGGAGAACACAAACTGGGATCTTTACAATAATATATACAGTAATAGATAATATACAGTAATAAATAATATACAGTAATAGATAATATACAGTAATAAATAATATACAGTAATAGATAATATACAGTAATAGATAATATACAGTAATAAATAATATACAATAATAGATAATATACGGTAATACATAAAATACGGTAATAAATAATATACGGTAATAAATAATATACAGTAATAGATAATATACAGTAATAATAATATACAGTAATAATAATATACAGTAATAATAATAAACAGTAATGATAATATACAGTAATAGATAATATACAGTAATGATAATATACAGTAATAGATAATATACAGTAATAATAATATACAGTAATAGATAATATACAGTAATAGATAATATACAGTAATAATAATAATATACAGTAATAATAATAAACAGTAATAATAATAAACAGTAATGATAATATACAGTAATAGATAATATACAGTAATAATAATATACAGTAATAGATAATATACAGTAATAGATAATATACAGTAATAATAATAAACAGTAATGATAATATACAGTAATAGATAATATACAGTAATAGATAATATACAGTAATAATAATAAACAGTAATAATAATAAACAGTAATGATAATATACAGTAATAGATAATATACAGTAATAGATAATATACAGTAATAATAATAAACAGTAATAATAATATACAGTAATAATAATAAACAGTAATGATAATATACAGTAATAATAATATACAGTAATAATAATATACAGTAATAATAATATACAGTAATAATAATATACAGTAATAGATAATATACAGTAATAATAATATACAGTAATGATAATATACAGTAATGGATAATAAACAGTAATAATAAACAGTAATCCCCACAAACGAGTAAGAAAGATGCATGTAATACATTTAAAGTGCATTTAATATAAGGACTATAGCTCGTATCTCTGTCTTTATCCACTGCGGTAACTAAAATGCTGTGAAAACTCTTAGCCTTAAGACTCTGATCCTCGGGTCCGTCTGTTGTGACAGTGTGTTTGATGCTCTCTGAACTGGTCAGTCTGGAGAGTGTTGCTATTACACTGCACTGTGTGGTGTACCGTGTTGTTGACAGGGACTTGGACGGCACAGCACAGTCTCTGAAAGGTGTGGAGTCTGAAAAAGAGGAGCTGAACAGTTTAACAACACTTCTACAGAAATCTATTGAGGTATTTAACATTAATTTGAGGAGAAACACACACACACAAACACACACACACACTCAGGTACACACACACACCTTCATTACATCTGTGATCTGGTCCTCCAGGAGCTGTCCCATGAGAAGCAGCGAACCCTGGAGTTGCTGAGGGATAAGGAGCTTGAGCAGGGGGCTGAGCATCCAGAGCAGGAGGTGCAGCCTGGTGACACGGGACTGCGATCGGAGCTGAGACACATTGAAGAGCAGATGAGGGAACAGCAGAGAGAGAAGGAGCAGGCTGAGGAGAGGTGAGAGGACCAGCAACATGGCTCTTATTTCTGTCCAGCTTTTGTGAAAAGTTCAGAAGTTTGTAAAAATTAAAAAAAAATAAAAAGAAAAAACTTCTCCTAGTATATAAAAGACACATGAAGCAGCCGATTGGTTAGAGAGGATCTACCTCAGATCAGATGGAGCCTGCATGTGACCGGCTCGGCTGGTCCGCTGTCAGAAAGTTAGTGTGCCTGTGTCTGATCACAGCTGACTGTCCTGAGGCCGCCTACGAGTTTAACGAGGGTGAGAAACACCATTTGAAGTGGAAATGTGCATTGATTCCTCAACAGCCAAACCAACGACAAGCACATGTGACTGGGATCAGGATGTGATGGGAAACTGGTGTTGACCAGAGGGCATGAGTGTTGTATAAAAAAAAAAATATGCAGTGTATCTGTCAATGGCGGGCCCCACTGCAGAGCTCCGCCGTGAGGCCTACTGTGGGTATCTCTCAAGGCGGAGTCACATTGAAGAGCCCCATGGTGAGGCATATTGAGGGTTTCTCTCAATGAAAGGCCTCATTGCAGAGCTCCACCGTGAAGCCTAATGAGGGTGTCTCTCAATCAAGTGTCCCCACTGCAGAGCTCTGCAATTGTAATTTCCTACAGGGAATTTCCTGGAAATTAGGACCTACAGAACGACATTCTTCTCTTTATAACAGATCATTGTGAGCTTGTGTCTGATATAAACATCCCCTTGTGATACATTATCCTACCAAATTCCTTCATTAGGTTGGGTGAGCGGTTGGGTGAGCGGTTAGCGATCCAAATGCCCAGGGCAGAAGGCTTTTTAACACTTACCCTGGTATTGACCTGCTGTGGATGGGGATTGGTCTGCAGGATTGTGTTAGTGTGCACAGTACATTTCCTCTAACTGTGTCTGGCCGTGTGTGTGTGTGTGTGTGTGTGTGTGTGTGTGCGCTAGCTGCATGTTACTGTGTGTGTGTGTGTTTTGTACCTCTCCTCTGACTGACTGTGTGTGTGCGTGCAAGGCGAGCGTGCGCAGGTCTGTGTGTTCTCTGGCTCCCCCTGCAGGCTAACGGAGAATGAGCAGCGTCCACAGTTTTACATGACTGTGTGTGTTCTCTGGCTCCCCCTGCAGGCTATCGGAAAATGAGCAGCGTGCCACAATTCTGCAACAGGAGAGAGAGTTCTACTCCTGTCAGTCCAGGACTCTACAGCAATCCCTCACACAGCTCACTGTGGACAAGAAGCTGACTGAGGTGGAACTCAAGGTAAACCACACTGCCTCTCAAATGGCACCCTATTCTATACATAGTGCACTACCTTTGACCAGAGCTATGGGACCCTAATCCCTATATAGTGCTCTACTTTTGACCAGAGCTATGGGACCCTATTCCCTATATAGTGCACTACCATTGACCAGAGCTATGGGACCCTATTCCCTATATAGTGCACTACCATTGACCAGAGCTATGGGACCCTATTCCCTATATAGTGCACTACCATTGACCAGAGCTATGGGACCCTATTCCCTATATCAGAGCTCTCCAACCCTGTCCCAAATCTAGCCTTCCTGATTCTAATTATTAGCTGGTTGATAACTTGAATTAGGTTAGTTTATATTTTATTTTATTTAACCTTTATTTAACTAGGCAAGTCAGTTAAGAACACATTCTTATTTACAATGACGGCCTATCAAAAGGCAAAAGGCCTTCAGCAGGGATAGGGGCCTGGGATTAAAATAAATAAATACAATATAAATATAGGACAAAACACACATCACAACAAGAGAGACACAACACTACATAAAGAGAGACCTGAGACAACAACATAGCAAGGCAGCAACACATGACAACACAGCATGGTAGCAACACAACATAACAACAACATGGTAGCAACACAACATAACAACAACATGGTAGCAACACAACATGACAACAACATGGTAGCAACACAACATGGTACAAACATTATTGGGCACAGACAACAGCACAAAGGGCAGGAAGGTAGAGACAACAATACATCACACAAAGCAGGAAACTGTCAGTAAGAGTGTCCACGATTGAGTCTTTGAATGAAGAGATTGAGAGAACTGTCCAGTTTGAGTGTTTGTTGCAGCTCGTTCCAGTCGCTAAGCTGCAGCGAACTGAAAAGAGGAGCGACCCAGGGATGTGTGTGCTTTGGGGACCTTTAACAGAATGTGACTGGCATAACGGGTGTTGTATGTGGAGGATGAGGGCTGCAGTAGATATCTCAGATAGGGGGGAGTGAGGCCTTAGAGGGTTTTATAAATAAGCATCAACCAGTGGGTCTTGCGACGGGTACAGAGATGACCAGTGTACAGAGGAGTATAGAGTGCAGTGATGTGTCCTATAAGGAGCACTGGTGGAAAATCTGATGGCCGAATGGTAAAGAACATCTAGCCGCTTCGAGAGCACCCTTACCTGCCGATCTATAAATTACGTCTCCGTAATCTAGCATGGGTAGGATGGTCATCTGAATCAGGGTTAGTTTGGCAGCTGGGGTGACAGAGGAGCGATTACGATAGAGGAAACCAAGTCTAGATTTAACTTTAGCCTGCAGCTTTGATATGTGCTGAGAGTAGGACAGTGCAACGTCTAGCCATACTCCTTTAGCACCTCGGACTCATTGACTGCCTGCAGGGATAAACTTTGTAGCGGGTCAGGGGAAGAAGATGGAGAAGCATTGGGGATAGGGCAAGGAGGCATGGCTGAGTCAAATAGGAATCCTGACTTAATGAAGTGGTGATGAAAGAGCTCAGCCATGTGCTTCTTGTCAGTAACAACAATATCATCAACATTAAGGGACATGGGCAGCTGTGAGGAGGGTTTATTCTTCAGGTCTTTAACCTTTCCAGACCTTCTTGGGGTTAGACCCACAGAGAGAGAACTGCTCCTTAAAGTAACTTTGGCCTTCCGGATAGCCTTCCGGATAAATTTCTCATTTGCCTGAACGAGAGCCAGTCATTTTGAGTATGCGTGTGCCGAGGTGGAGTAACTCTGCAAGATCACGGTCGAACCAGGGGCTAAACCTGTTTTTAATTCTCATTTTCTTTATGGGGGCGTGTTTGTTAACAATATCACTGAAAATATCAAAAGATAAGGTCCATGCGTCTTCGACAGATGGGATCTGTCTGATTCTATACCATTTTACAGAGGCCAGTTCATGAAGGAAGGCTTGCTCATTAAAGTTTTTTTAGCAAGCGTCTATGACAAATCCGGACAGGTCCTTTCACTGAGCAGCCATGTGATAACTGGGGTTGGAGTGATAACCTGCAGTAGGGTATAGGAACAGGGTTGAAGAGCCCTGCCCTAAAGTGTACACTACTTTTGACCTGAGCCTCACACATTAGCATACACATTTTGACTAGAGCCTCATGGCATCCTATTCCCTATATAGTGCACTACTTTTGGCCAGAGCTATGGCACCCTATTCCCTATATAGTGTACTGCTTTTGGCCAGAGCTATGGCATCATAAAGGCTGGCCATGGCTCACATCAACACCTTCATCCCAGACACCCTGGACCCACTCCAATTTACATACCGCACCAACAGACCCAGTTTCTATTGCATAATAATAATAATAATGGCGTCAGAGAGGAGGGCTACAGTTTTACAGACTTCTAACCAGCTGTGTTATTTTTATTTGTAACTTATTTTGTACATAATGTTGCTGCTACCGTCTCTTATGACTGAAAAGAGCTTCTGGACGTAGGCGAGTGAGTAAATCACCACTGCCATCAGTTCTATTGGCAAATCACTGGAGAATAAACTGGATGATCTACCGTCCAGACTATCCTACCAACAGGACGTTAAAAACTGTAATATCTTATGGTTCACCGAGTCGTGGCTGAACGACGACACGGATAAAATAGAGCTGGCTGGGTTTTCTGTGCATCGGCAGGACGGAGCAGCTACGTCTGGTAAGACGAGGGGTTGGGGGTGTTTGTCTATTTGTCAATAACAGCTGGTGCGCTATGTCTAATATTAAAGAAGTCTCGAGGTATTTTGCTCGCCTGATAAGCTGTAGACCACACTATCTACCAAGAGAGTTCTTGCTAGATAGTAAGGGTAGGCAGCAACACATCTGCCATGCTGATCCTCAACACCGGTGCCCCTCAAGGGTGCGTGTTTAGTCCCCTCCTGTACTCCCTGTTCACCCACGACTGTGTGGCCATGCACGACTCCAACACCATCATTAAGTTTGCTGACGACACAACAGTGGTAGGCCTGATTACCGACAATGATGAGACAGCCTATAGGGAGGAGGTCAGGGACCTGGCAGTGTGGTGCCAGGACAACAACCTCTCCCTCAATGTGAACAAGACAAAAGAGATGATCATAGACTACAGGAAAAGGAGGGCCGAACAGGCCCCCATTAACATCGACGGGGCTGTAGTGGAGCTTGTCGAGAGTTTCAAGTTCCTTGGTGTCCACATCACCAACAAACTATCATGGTCCAAACACACCAAGACAGTCGTGAAGAGGGCACGACAACACCTTTTCCCCTTCAGGAGACTGAAAAGATTTGGCATGGGTCCCCAGATCCTCAAGGAGTTCTACAGCTGCACCATCGAGAGCATCACCGCCTGGTATGGCAACTGATCTGCATCCGACCGTAAGGCGCTACAGAGGGTAGTGCGTACGGCCCAGTACAACACTGAGGCCGAGCTCCCTGCCATCCAGGACCAATATACCAGGCAGGTTCAGAGGAAGACTCTAAAAATTGTTAAGGACTCCAGCCAGCCAAGTCACAAGCTGTTCTCTCTGCTACTACACGGCAAGCGGTACCGATGCACCAAGTCTGGAACCAACAGGACCCTGAACAGCTTCTACCCCCAAGCCATAAGACTACTAAATAGTTAAACAAAAAGCTACCCTGACTATCTACATTGGCTACAGTTACAGTAATTTTGGCATTCAAACAGGGCTCTAAATAAATAAAAAAGCTACCTCAATTACCACTGGTGCTCCCAAAAGTTCAGAGCACGGCATGAAATTTAGGAGCATTAGAAAATAAGGTTGTTTGGATTTATTGACATACATACAGCCTACACCGAGTGTACAAAACATTAGGACACCTTCGTAATATTGAGTTGCACCCCCTTTTGCCCTCAGAACAGTCTCATTTCATCGGGGCATGGACTCTACGAGGTGTTGAATGCGTTCCACAGGGATGCTGGCCCGTGTTGACACAAACGCTTCCCACAGTTGTGTCAAGTTGGCTGGTAGTGGATCTCTACTCCGAATTGCTTGTTCCATCTTATCCCACAGATGCTCAATTGGATTGAGATTGGTGACTGTGCAGGCCACTGCAGTAAGCTGAATTCACTGTCATGTTTGTGGAACCAGATCCTGGACAAAACCTAGCCTTGTGGCATGGGGCAAAACAAATATTTTGCATATGATACACTGCTGCCATGAAGGGATGAACCTGATTGGCCATGATGGTTAGATATCCTGTGGCATTCAACCGTCGGTCCACTTTTTTTTATCAAGGGGCCCAATATGTGCCATGAAAACACATCTAACACCATCACACCATCACCACCAGCCTGCAGTGTTGACACGCGGCATGATGGATGCATGTACTCGTGGTTTTCTCCGTACCCTACTTCTCCCATCAGCGTTAAAAAGCAGGAACCAGGATTCATCGCAACAGGCAATCTTTCTTCAATTCTCCAGTGTCCAGTGTTTTCATTCCTTAGCCCATTGCAAACGAGGTTTCTTCATTTTTGCTGCAAGAAGCGGAACTCTGTAAGGTCGTCGGCTGCCGTACCCCGTTTGTGTCAAGGTACGACGAGCTGTGCATTCCTCAGTGGGTCTTTGGGCACCAATGTTGTACTGGAATGTCAGTTGACCAACCATTCACCCTCTGAATGGCACACATACACAATTCATGTCTCAATTGTCTCAAAGCTTAGAATGATTAAAGAATGATTTTTAACTCCTCTCCTTCGTCTGATTGAAGTGGATTTAGATTAAATCAATAAGGGATCATAGCTTTCACTTGGTCAGTCAATGTCACGGAAAAATCACTGTTCAAGTTACCAGGTTGTTAGCTAGCTAGCCAATGAGGTAACATGGCTGATGTTTGATATACTGGTCAAGTTACCAGGTTGTTAGCTAGCCAGCCAGTGAGGTAACTGAACAAAAGTGGAAACAAATGGTTAACGACATGCAAGTAGTTTCCAAATTAAAGATGGGTCAGATCTTTTGACCTGGTTAAGCTACGCAACTAGCTCTCACAGTCTCATGTCAGAATTAGACGCTCATCCATGTTCAAGGTAACATTTCAAAGTGTTTAAGGTTAAGTTTACCTCCGAATGGTTAAGGTAAGGGTTAAGGTTTGAACTTGCAACTTTTGAAATCAGAGGCAGATGCTTACGCCCATCCACCATCCCCATCCACAAGGTAGGTATTGCACTCACTGTTGCCCCTAGTGTCTGGTTTCTACATCTCCTGACGTTCTCAGGCATGGATGGATGTCGAATACTGACTTGTATCACAGGTGATCTGGCTGGGGCTACAAGCAAGCCATTTTTACTGTAGTAATGGTGCAACCATGACGCTATCGAATCTGCACTCGTTTTCTTTTTTTCTAAGGCAGTCGGGAAATAAGGGTACAATGGAATTTTTCCTAGTCGCATAATGCTCCCAAAATTAAACTCCTGGTCGCACAGCTAAATATTTTGTTGCATACAGTGGTTCGTGCTTTAAAGGTTGCAGCGTACTGCAGCACAGCTTGTGTGGTGCCGCAGAATTCTATGGCACGTTATTTAAGTGTCAACCACTGCTCACATTAGTGCTAGTTTGACCACCAGAGAGCAACTTTGAGAAGCATTTGATAGCCTTCAATAGTGACTGTTCTAGAGAATCTAAGAACATAGTATATGGGACTGATTTTAAGAAATGTTCCTTAATTAATTTGATTAATATAATGGTGTTTCTATTCCAAGAAAAACAAAAAACCCTCTGGGTTTCCGTTAGGATGGAACGGAAAATATGGCGCTGTACAACGTGACGGTCGGGAGTAGGCTACACAGTACTAGGCTATTTCACTAAAGAATCCCTGTGTCGTGCAAGCAGGGCATGCGGGAGACCGGGGGTTCAATTCCCCGTCGGGGGAGGAAGGAGTAGTCTGTCCTTATAAATAATAATTTGTTCTTAACTTCACAAGCACCAGCAGCAGAGGTGACTGTTTTGGAGAGCCTGGCGTGCCCAAAGTAAAATGCCTCCCATTTAGGCCCAGAAAATGGGATATGCATATATTTAGTACCATTGGATAGGAAACACTCTGAATTTTCCAAAACTGTTAACCATTTGTCTGTGGGTCAATCAGAACGCATGTAGCAGGCAAAACCCTGAGGAATCTCTGTCCTGGAAAAAGTCATTTTGACACATTGCTCATTTTGGAACCCCTCCCTATCGAAAATGACCATATATAGGCCTATGAATGCAGTGCACGTCGCTTCCTTATGATGTCATCAACCACGAGACGGTGTTTTACTCCATCTTGGATTAATTTAGACCATTGATAAACAGCATGGCATGGGGACTCCACGTTCTGAAAACTCTTCAGATTGCGCGCGCACGAGAAGGCGCGCAGTGCCTTATTTATCGTCTTTAGCGTTCAGTTTATATTCCGGCTGATTTATAATAGTAAATATACGTAAAAGTGATCCTAAGGATACATTTAAAACTATGTTTGATTGTTTTTGGACAAGTTTATAGGTATAATTTGAACGAGTTGGCGCCGCGTTTCAAAGGAGGAGTGGAGGCTGTCGTTTCTGATTATAACGCGTGAACCAAATGGAGGATTTATGGATAAAAGACGTTACTTTTTCTAACAAAAGAACCATGGATTGTCTTCGTTGGACACTTAGGATGACCTCAGCAGAAGTTCTTCAACAGGTAATTGATTTGTTTTCGCTGTGAAATGTGTTATGTGTGTGCCATGATGGCTAATCGATACATGGCTATTGGAAAATATGTGAGGTGATAGCCTCAAACAAATGAATGTGCTGCTTTCGCCGTAAAGCCTTTTTGAAATCTGACAACGCTGTGATATTGCCAAGAAACAGAGCTTTTGATGAGTATGGAACACTTGTATATTGCTGAATGTTTAATAATTCAACTTTCGGAATTTGAATTTGGCGCTTTAGATTTTCGCTGGTAGTGTCGGGATGAGCCCGCTAGCGACCCACTGGTAGTTGAGATTAACTGACTTGCCTAGTTAAATAAAGGTTACACTAAAAGCATACAATTTCTACACCCTAATTGTATAGTTGTAGTCTAACCAATACCCAAACGGAGATTCAGTGAAAGTAAAAATCTCATTGATTTATCAAGACCAGTCCTCATGCTTGTCTCAGAGCAGCGCGAAACGGTGCTAAAATAGTTGTAGGCTATTGCTTCTAACGTCAATATGCTCTTTAAATAAATAAGGCCTACAACACTTTTAACAGCACATTACTCAACACTAGTGAGACTCAAGTCGCCTACTGTAGGCCTACAGTATATCGAAAAATATGACGTGACTCTCTGCCAATAGTTACATGTAGAGGATTGGAGGATTCTAAATTAAAACCAAAAGCCGCGTCATGGGTCTCCCGGTGGCGGCCGGCACGGGTATCGAACCTGCATCTGTAGCAACGCATTTTGCACTTCGCCACCCGGTAGGCCCCATCCACAAAGTATCAAAATACAGAGAGGTGTTGGTAAAGGTTATATTGTCCTGCTAATAGCCCATAATGGGCTATTATAATACTGTACATGGTGTCCAGGTCAGGATAACCAAAACATTTCTTTATTAAAGACCATCAGAAAGAATGTTGGTACTTATTTATTTTGATCCAAAGCCATGAATGAGTGAGTAACTCAGCTTTATGTAGGTGCCGGGCTATATGACTGTGCCATCAACTTCATAATATATAACGATATTTTGGAGGTTATTTCATTTTTCAAAAAAGTGAGCGATTGTAATCTGAATAAAGTCCAAAATTATATTTGTTTATTACACAGTACACCTTTATTACACAGTATGCCTTCACATTGATAGGCTATATACATTTAAAGAAAATGCACTGCAACCAAAATACCTTTTAGTCTTGGTGATCCTCTCAGCTCTGGCTCATTTTCATGTCCTCTCGTGGTTATTTTTCACGCCATTATTAATTACATTGTTTTAGTTTGAACGTGCTTGACCGGCACTAAGAACAGCGGGAACGTTTCCCTAGTCAGCGCCATTTATTAGTGCAATGCCCCTTAAAGTGTTACTCTGTGCTGCCCAGTGGGACTCCTCCCTTCCCCATGGGCTGAGTCTGTCTTCTGTAGTAATATATCTGTGAGAATATCCAAAGGCTTTTATATCATTCTAAATTAATAATAATAATACTAATCCCTTTGTTTAAAAAAAAAAAAAGTATAATATTTTGGAGATTATTTTGTTTTCAAATAACGCAAATGAGCGAGGGGGAAAAAGGCCATTCTTGAACATGGGGTGAGACGTCGTTACTAATTTGTACAGTAAATATGTCCAGTTTTGTTATTTTGAATTGTTTATTTCTTATTTTAGATGGAGAGAGAAACCAACAACAAAACCAACCAAAAGGAGGCGTGGAAGAGGGAGGGGGCGTGGAAGAGGGAGGGGGCGTGGAAGAGGGAGGGGGCGTGGAATAAGGAGGGGGCGTAGAATAGGGAGGGGGCGTGGAATAAGGAGGGGGCGTGGAAGAGGACAACAAATTTTTATTTTGTGGCTGGCTATTGGACCAACTTGTTGCGTAGATTGCAAGCTCTTCTGTATACAATGAGTGGTGGGTTCTTAAATTCTGCTGGCAGAGTAAGGTCAGATGACAGAATATGCCAGTGTTTTTTAATAGCAGCTCCCGCGTTCTGCGAGTAAAGGGTGTATGTGGTGGTGAACATTACTAAGTGTTCTTTAGCTCTTGGGGGGCCATACCAAGGATCTGCATTGCTTGGCTGTTTGGGGGTTTTAGGCTGGGTTTCAAAGTGTACAGCACTTTGTGACATCAGCTGATGTAAAAAGGGCTTTATAAATACATTTGATCATTTTGATCATTTTGCTATTTGATTTAGAATTTTAAGACCCCTTGAAGTATAAAACAAAATGCAGGAAAAATGTTCTGCTGTTAGCTCATAGAAACACATTGAATAACAGATTCACTACATGGAACAACAGATAGTCCTTACTGCTATTAGCCCATAGAAACACATTGAATAACAGATTCACTACATGGAACAACAGATAGTCCTTACTGCTATTAGCCCATAGAAACACATTGAATAACAGATTCACTACATGGAACAACAGATAGTCCTTACTGCTATTAGCCCATAGAAACACATTGAATAACAGATTCACTACATGGAACAACAGATAGTCCTTACTGCTATTAGCCCATAGAAACACATTGAATAACATTCACTACATGGAACAACAGATAGTCCTTACTGCTATTAGCCCATAGAAACACATTGAATAACAGATTCACTACATGGAACAACAGATAGTCCTTACTGCTATTAGCCCATAGAAACACATTGAATAACAGATTCACTACATGGAACAACAGATAGTCCTTACTGCTATTAGCCCATAGAAACACATTGAATAACAGATTCACTACATGGAACAACAGATAGTCCTTACTGCTATTAGCCCATAGAAACACATTGAATAACATTCACTACATGGAACAACAGATAGTCCTTACTGCTATTAGCCCATAGAAACACATTGAATAACAGATTCACTACATGGAACAACAGATAGTCCTTACTGCTATTAGCCCATAGAAACACATTGAATAACATTCACTACATGGAACAACAGATAGTCCTTACTGCTATTAGCCCATAGAAACACATTGAATAACATTCACTACATAGAACAACAGATAGTCCTTACTGCTATTAGCCCATAGAAACACATTGAATAACATTCACTACATAGAACAACAGATAGTCCTTACTGCTATTAGCCCATAGAAACACATTGAATAACATTCACTACATAGAACAACAGATAGTCAGTCCCCAAACATCTAAAGGAAGTGTGTTCTGAAGTGTCTGTTCTATATCTGAACAATATAAGAAAGATTAGGAAACATTTGCTAGGTGTTTTTTATTTTTTGACATGTAATTTAACCCCTTATTTTTGGCACTAAACCGTCTCCATAAACAGTATTCTGTACATCCATTCATTTTTTTCCAACTGGTGCCGGGGGACCTTCAGACGAGTCTTGTGAGGCCGGTGGGCGTCCTAAAGCAAAACCAACGTGTTCGTGAGAGTCTCACCTTTCCACAGAGGGGTCATGTTAGTGTGTAGCCCAAAATGTTCGGACGCTACAGACAGAAGTTGGCAGATCGGCTGTACCGACGTCAGACGAGACCCAGGACGTTTGTGGAGGTCTCTGCAGGCGATTTGTTTTTTGTGAGAAGACTGATTTTTCGGGATGTATCATGGTCTGACAAACCCCCCTCTGGCACCTCTCACCTTTCACTGCAGATGCTGAAGTGCGACATCGATGGATTGAAACGCATCCAATGCAACAAAAAAAACAGATAGCTTAAACTGACTGATTTCTTTTATGGGGATGTTTTCATTATACTAATTCGATTTTACAGCTCTTCTCTCGTTCCTCCCCGTAGACCCAAAAAAAATTACGTCAATGTATGGATTTAACTTTAAGATCCTATTCAAGAAGAGATTTTCATTTTCATTGTTAACAGAACACGTTATTATCAAAAATGGCTGATCCTAGATCAGGCATCCTACTCTGAGATGCTTTTGTGAATACGGGGCCCTGACCTGTGTTGTGTCCCAGGCGGAGATTGAGTCTCGTATGGAGCTGGAGCGGAGGCTGAAGCAGGCTGAGGAAGCTCTACAGAACCTGGAGAAAGGTCTGAGCTCTCTGGAACGCTCCAAAGAGAACGACCACAAGATGAAGGGAGACGTCAACAACCTCAGGAGTGAGTTACACTTACTGCACACACACACATGTGCACATATATACATGTACACACACATATGTACACACAAACACACACACACACATTCTTCATGAGTCATAGATAAACACACAGCCATAGACACTTCTACCCACGGGTTCAGCTAACCCAGAATGATTCATAAAGCAGTTCAGTTAACCCAAAGTAATTCATAAATGGCTAAATTAACCCAGAATAATTAATTATGGGTTTCAGTTAACCCAGAATAATTCATGAAGGGGTTCAGCTAACCCAGATTGATTCATGAAGGGGTTCAGCTAACCCAGAATGATTCATGAAGGGGTTTCAGCTAACCCAGAGTGATTCATGAAGGGGTTTCAGCTAACCCAGAGTGATTCATGAAGGGGTTTCAGCTAACCCAGAATGATTCATGAAGGGGTTCAGCTGACCCAGAATGATTCATGAAGGGGTTCAGCTAACCCAGAATGATTCATGAAGGGGTTTCAGCTAACCCAGAATGATTCATGAAGGGGTTCAGCTGACCCAGAATGATTCATGAAGGGGTTCAGCTAACCCAGAATGATTCATGAAGGGGTTTCAGCTAACCCAGAATGATTCATAATGTGAGTTGTTTGTGAGTTGCTTGCCTGCTTCCTTCTGGATAGAACAGGTTATAGCTACAGTATGTTATTTCTGTTATTTTTAGTGTCCTAGCGACTACTGAGTGCTGCAAGGAACATAACTACACTGAACAAAAATATAAACGCAACGTGGAACAATTTCAAAGATTTTACTGAGTTTCAGTAAATCAGTCAGTTGAAATGAAAGTATTCTGCCCTAATCTATGGATTTCACATGACTGGGAATACAGATATGCTTCTGTTATCACAACTCAGGCTAAGACCCAGATTGAGACACAGGAGGTGGATAGTACGTTTATTATAGTACAGGATGGCAGGCAAAATGTAAATCAAGGCAGGCAAAGAGTTGTAATCCAAATCAGGGTCAGGCAGGTACAGGACACCAGGCAGGATCAGGGTCAGGCAGGTACAGGACACCAGGCAGGATCAGGGTCAGGCAGGTACAGGACACCAGACAGGATCAGGGTCAGGCAGGTACAGGACACCAGACAGGATCTTATGGTAGAGAAATGGTAGAGAAATGAACATGAAATTATCTGGCAACAGCTCTGGTGGACTTTCCTGCAGTCAGCATGCCAATTGCACTCTCCCTAAAAACTTGAGACATCTGTGGCATTGTGTTGTGTGACAAAACTGCACATTTTAGAGTGGCCTTTTATTGTCCCCGGCACAAGGTGTTTAATCAGCTTCTTGATATGCCACACCTATCAGGTGGATGGCTTATCTTGGAGAAATGTTCACTAGCAGGGATGTAAACAAATTTGTGCACAAACTCAAAGCTTTTTTTTGTGCGCACGGAACATTTCTGGGATCTGTTCTATACCCTTTTACATGTTGTGTTTTATATTTTTTGTTCAGTGTAGCTACATGGATATGTGTGTGTTCTTCACCCAGAGTTCTTTGAGGAGTGTATCTCTGCTGCAGAGATCGAGGCCAAGCTCCCTTCTATAATGAAGAATGCTGTGTATCTCCACAAGGCTGCAGCGCGACGCATTAAGAGCTGCCGGATCCAGAGACGGGCCTCCAAACACCACTGGTGTAAGTACACACATACGCATGCACAGTGGAGGAGGCTGCCGAGGGGAGGACGGCTCATAATGTCTGGAACGGAGCGAATGGAATGGCATCATTTCACTAATTTCCCTCCAGCCGTTTACCACAAGCCCCGTCCTCCCCAATTAAGGTGCCACCAACCTCCTGTGACTCACACACACACACAATCACTCATGGCTTTTCCTCTGCAGTGAAACACTCCCAGTCATTCGTGGTTGCCCGTGGCGACAGCGCCAGCATGGAGGACCTGAGGGAGACTGCCCGGCGACTGACCTCCGACAGCTGCTTCAGGAAGAGCGTCTACAAGATCATCACGCGCCACGACCAGGAGGCCTCCGCCAAGAAAGATGACTGACAGAGAGATGGGGAGGGATGGATTGCGTTTGTGTTTGTGTGTGAGAAAGACAGAGGGAGAGAGAGAACTAGAGACAGAGCGAGAGAGAGGGAACGAGAGAGAGTGTTTCTGTGTGAGTGAGACTGAGGGAGAGGGAACGAGAGAGAGAGTTTCTGTGTGAGTAAGACTGAGGGAGAGGGAACGAGAGAGTGTTTTTCTGTGTGAGTGAGTGCGACATAATTTGTGAGTGAGTGAGGCTGTTTCCTCAAGAGAAGTAGAGGGCCGTAGCTTTACCTCAGTGTCAATTCCTGTCATCTGCTCCCACGGTGTCGTCACTGGGTCAGGACTGTTTTAAGGATGTCATCTCTTCAACGGGCATAGCCTGGTTGTAATTTAAACTGCATTTACAAGAGTTTTATTAAAGTCATTTTTATTCAAACTAAAATTAATGTTTATTGCAAAAGCTATAGCAGCTCTCTTTACTGTCCTACAGCTTTAAGGACGGTTGGAAAAATAATGGAAGTAGTTATTGAGCCAACACGAAATGCCGCTGTGACAATGTGATGGTTTAAAGTACAGCACAGGCAGAAGCCTGAAACCTGACCCTGTGTGACACTAAAGATGTACTCTTAAAATAGGAATTCAATTGTAAATCAACCATATAGTCGACACACACACTGCAAGTCGACACACACACTGCAAGTCGACACACACACACTGCAAGTCGACACACACACACTGCAAGTCGACACACACACACACACACACACACTGCAAGTCGACACACACACACACCGCAAGTCGGAATATTTGACTTATTTTTCTCGTCTTTGATTGTTGATTGTATTTACACAGACAGCTTTGGTTCATTTAAAAACTGTTATTTATTTGCAGGTTGATGAAACTGATCCATATTATGTGTGCGTTTTTATCTCATATGAATCCAGGTTAGCCAGGTCCCAGATCTGTTTGTGGTGTCTTGCTTGACAATGACCATAGGAGTTGGCAAGACAACACAAACAGCTCTGGGACCAGGCTAGGTAATGACCATAGGAGTTGGCAAGACGGCACAAACAGATCTGGGACCAGGCTAGGTAATGACCATAGGAGTTGGCAAGACAACACAAACAGATCTGGGACCAGGCTAGGTAATGACCATAGGAGTTGGCAAGACGGCACAAACAGATCTGGGACCAGGCTAGGTAATGACCATAGGAGTTGGCAAGACAACACAAACAGATCTGGGACCAGGCTAGGTAATGACCATAGGAGTTGGCAAGACAGCACAAACAGATCTGGGACCAGGCTAGGTAATGACCATAGGAGTTGGCAAGACAGCACAAACAGATCTGGGACCTGGCTAGGTAATGACCATAGGAGTTGGCAAGACGGCACAAACAGATCTGGGACCAGGCTAGGTAATGACCATAGGAGTTGGCAAGACGGCACAAACAGATCTGGGACCAGGCTAGGTAATGACCATAGGAGTTGGCAAGACGGCACAAACAGATCTGGAACCAGGCTCTGGGACCTCATCACTATAAACAACATCTCACTGGAAATGATAGAAATGAATCAATAGAACTCAACACGTGGTCCTGTTGAAAAGATGTCCTCATGTATTAGGGCAGGGAAACAATATAATTTGGAACCTAATATTGTTGTAGTAATGAAACGGAAATGCCTTGTTGTTATTAAAGCTGTGTTCAACCTTGTTCTGGTCTGGTACAATACACTAGAGCTCTATATGACCCCCTACATTAGACCCTTATATGACCCACTACATTATACCCCTATATGACCCCCTACATTAGACCCTTATATGACCCCCTACATTATACCCCTATATGACCCCTACATTAGACCCTTATATGACCCCCTACATTAGACCCCTATATGACCCCCTACATTAGACCCTTATATGACCCCCTACATTAGACCCTTATATGACCCCCTACATTAGACCCTTATATGACCACCTACATTAGACCCCTATATGACCCCCTACATTAGACCTCTATATGACCCCCTACATTAGACCCTTATATGACCCCTACATTAGAGCCCTATATGACCACCTACATTAGACCCCTATTTGACCACCTACATTAGAGCCCTATATGACCCCCTACATTAGACCCTTATATGACCCCCTACATAAGATCCCTACGTTAGACCTCTATATGACCCCCTACATTAGACCCTTATATGACTCCCTACATTAGATCCTTATATAACCCCCTACATTAGAGCCCTATATGACCACCTACATTAGACCCCTATTTGACCACCTACATTAGAGCCCTATATGACCCCCTACATTAGACCCTTATATGACCCCCTACATAAGATCCCTACGTTAGACCTCTATATGACCCCCTACATTAGACCCTTATATGACTCCCTACATTAGATCCTTATATAACCCCCTACATTAGAGCCCTATATGACCCCCTACATTAGAGCCCTATATGACCCCCTACATTAGATCCTTATATAACCCCCTACATTAGACCCTTATATGACCCCCTACATTAGACCCCTATATGACCCCCTACATTAAAGTCACCATTATTAGTCAGTTGTACAACCGAATGCCTTCAACCGAAATGTTTCTTCCGCATTTAACCCAACCCCTCTGAATCAGAGAGGTGCGGGGGGCTGCCTTAATCGACATCCACGTCTTCGGCGCCAGGGGGGAAATAAGTATTTGACCCCCTCTCAATCAGAAAGATTTCTGGCTCCGAGGTGTCTTTTATACAGGTAATGAGCTGAGATTAGGAGCACACTCTTTAAGGGAGTGCTCCTAATCTCAGCTTGTTACCTGTATAAAAGACACCTGTCCACAGAAGTAATCAATCAATCAGATTCCAAACTCTCCACCATAGCCAAGACCAAAGAGCTCTCCAAGGATGTCAGGGACAAGATTATAGACCTACACAAGGCTGGAATAGGCTACAAGACCATTGCCAAGCAGCTTGGTGAGAAGGTGACAACAGTTGGTGCGATTATTCGCAAATAGAAGAAACACAAAAGAACTGTCAATCTCCCTCGGCCTGGGGCTCCATGCAAGATCTCACCTCGTGGAGTTGCAATGATCATGAGAACAGTGAGGAATCAGCTCAGAACTACACGGGAGGATCTTGTCAATGATCTCAAGGCAGCTGGGACCATAGTCACCAAGAAAACAATTGGTAACACACTACGCCGTGAAGGACTGAAATCCTGCAGCGCCCTCAAGGTCCCCCTGCTCAAGAAAGCACATATACATGCCCGTCTGAAGTTTGCCAATGAACATCTGAATGATTCAGAGGACAACTGGGTGAAAGTGTTGTGGTCAAATGAGACCAAAATGGAGCTCTTTGGCATCAACTCAACTCGCCGTGTTTGGAGGAGGAGGAATGCTGCCTATGACCCCAAGAACACCATCCCCACCATCAAACATGGAGGTGGAAACATTATGCTTTGGGGGTCTTTTTCTGCTAAGGGGACAGGACAACTTCACCGCATCAAAGGGACGATGGACGGGGCCATGTACCGTCAAATCGTGGGTGAGAACCTCCTTCCCTCTGCCAGGCCATTGAAAATGGGTCGTGGATGGGTATTCCAGCATGACCCAAATGACCCAAAACACACGGCCAAGCATGACCCAAAACACACGGCCAAGGCAACAAAGGAGTGGCTCAAAAAGAAGCACATTAAGGTCCTGGAGTGGCCTAGCCAGTCTCCAGACCTTAATCCCATAGAAAATCTGTGGAGGGAGCTGAAGGTTCGAGTTGCCAAACGTCAGCCTCGAAACCTTAATGACTTGGAGAAGATCTGCAAAGAGGAGTGGGACAAAATCCCCCCTGAGATGTGTGCTAACCTGGTGGCCAACTACATTAAACGTCTGACCTCTGTGATTGCCAACAAGGGTTTTGCCACCAAGTACTAAGTCATGTTTTGCAGAGGGGTCAAATACTTATTTCCCTCATTAAAATGCAAATCAATTTATACAATTTTTCACATGTGTTTTTCTGGATTTTTTGTTGTTGTTATTCTGTCTCTCACTGTTTAAATAAACTGACCATTAAAATTATAGACTGATAATTTCTTTGTCAGTGGGCAAACGTACACAATCAGCAGGGGATCAAATACTTTTTTCCCTCACTGTAGGTCACTGTTCTGTAGGACAGGGTATTGTCTTGGATGTAGGTCACTGTTCTGTAGGACATTCAGGACTGTTCTGTATGGCATCATGGTAGGAGGCAGGGTTCTATTGGCGGTAGGTCATTGAAAGAGTGACTGTAGTGTTCTGGAGGACATTGTAGGTGGTGGTGGGGCCAGCAGGTTGGTGGAGGAAGTCATCGCCCTCGCCAGGATCTGTAACGCATCAACACATCATTATGACATTTAATAGTGAAGACAACATAAAGATGCTCACTTTAAATATATATATTTTTCTCACAGGCAGAGAAAAAGCTCACGTTCGTAATTCTTCCAGCTCACCTCACCTCACCTATGGCTAGCTAAAGAAAACCCTATTCCCTACATAGTACACTACTTTTGATTAGAGCCTAATGGGCGCTGGACAAAAGTGGTGCACTAAATGTGGTTTGATTTGGGACGTAGACAGAGATCTGTGTTCATTGCAGTAAGCCTAGCACAGTCCTCTCTGCCAGGCCGACCTAATGCTACCAGGGAACAGCTCAAAAACCTTTTTGGGCAGATACATCTCAGTATTTAGAATGTTGATAACGGTTGGCAGATTTTCTGTTCTGTTAAAAAGCATCGCGACCAAATAGTACAGGACAGGTGCCAGTCGAACCTGTGGGAAGAGTAAAGCTGGAGAGAGAAAGAGAGAGAGAGAGAGACGGGCAGGGAAATAGACAATAGAGGGGGGTCTGTGCAGAGAGAGAGAGATCACAGAGAGGCCGATTGGTTCTCTTGGTTATGGTTTCATGGGATTTAAAACCTACACTCTGAACCCTGTCCAGGAATGGGCAGAAAGCTCTGCAGTAATGTCCCTCCCTGCTCCACACACAGCAATATGATTATTGCACTATAAGCTTGGCTTGTCTCCAATAAATGTCCTTTAGGAATCTGCTAGCTATGGCTGTGTCCCAAATGGCACCCTATTCCCCATATAGTGCACTACTTTTGACCAGAGTCCCATTGGCCCTAGTCAACAGTAGTGCACTATGTAGAGAATAGGGGGCCTCTTGGGGCGCTAGCTAGATTAGAGAAATCTGCAGCTGTAGGCCAGATGGGAGGAGAAGCACACATTCTGCTGTGTGCTGAAATGATATGCCCTCCCTCTCTTTCCAGCCTGCCAGGCTCTAGCCTTTTTGGGGCCCTAAGCAAGATTTGGTTGGGGGGCCGCCCCACCAAGCGGGCATATTTTCTATGTTTTAAAGTAAATTTCCTGCAATTCAACACATTTTGCCATGGGGCATAGAGAACATGTTGCAGTTTTAAAGCAATTCGACATATTTTGAGTTTCCAATATATATATGTGCGTGTTTTCTGGTCTGGGGACCCTCTGAAGCCTATTGGCTACAATGTGTGTGTGTGTGTGTGTGTGTGTGTTTGGTCAAGAATATAGTGAGGGTGAGGAGGCTGACGCTGCCTGTCTGGAGGGCTCCGAAGCTGGGTCTGGGTGAATGGTCTGGGAGGCCTGGCCTCCTGTCCAACCGGGTGAGGGGCTGCCATCCTCTCCCCCAGCCTAGAGTGTATGGATGTGGTCACTGCCACCCACACCCTCGCCCTCGCCCTCCTCTGTTGCTTTTTCATCACCATGGTCTGGTAGTCTGGTGGGTGCAGAGGGCTGGTCTGGTAGTCTGGTGGGTGCAGAGGGCTGGTCTGGTAGTCTGGTGGGTGCAGAAGCCTGGTCTTCCGGAGGACGTCTTCCAACCTATAAGAGCTCTTGCAGCATGAACTGACATGTTGTTGACCCACTCAAAGGATCAGAGAATGAATCTAGTACTGAAAGCATAAGCTACAGCTAGCTAGCACTGCAGTGTTTTAAATGTGGTGAGTAGTTGACTCAGAGAGAGAGAAAGACAATAGTTTAACAGTTTTGAACAAATTCTTGAAGGAGAAACAAGAGAGATGGAGAGCTAGCTATATTTCGTTGTCTTTATTTCTATTTCTCCTTGCTTAGCTAGCGAATGGAGCTAGCTAGTTTAGCCTACTCAAACATCCAGCTTAAACAGAGAGGGATGCTATGCTAGCTAACTGGCTATGGCTATCCAACACTTGAAGTCTTCCAAGTCAAGGTCATCTTTTGGTTTTATTCATTTATTGCCACCGGGGCCCGCTGGTAACTGCTTGCTGTACTCAAATCAAATCAAATTGTATTGGTCACATACACGTGGTTAGCAGATGTTAATGCGAGTGTAGCGAAATGCTTGTGCTTCTAGTTCCGACCATGCAGTAGTGTCTAACAAGTAATCTAACAAATTCACAACAACTACCTTATACACACAAGAGTAAAGGAATGAATACGAGTATGTACATATAAATATATGGATGAGGGATGGCTGACCGGCGTAGGCAAGATGCAGTAGATGGTATAGAGTACAGTATATACATATGAGATGAGTAATGTAGGATATGTAAACATTATATAAATGCATCGTTTAAAGTGGCTAGTGATACATTTATTTCATCCAAGTTTTTATTATTAAAGTGGCTAGAGATTTGGGTCGATGGCCGAACGGCATAGGCAAGATTCAGTAGATGGTTTAGAGTACAGTGTATTCATTTGATATGAGTAATGTCGGATATGTAAACATTATATACAAAATTGTTTAAAGTGGCTAGTGATGCATTTGTTACATCCAATTCCTATTATTTAATATGGCTAGAGATTTTAGTCAGTATGTTGGCAGCAGCCACTCAATGTTAGTAGTGGCTGTTTAACAGTCTGATGGCCTTGAGATAGAAGCTGTTTTTCAGTCTCTAGGTCCCAGCTTTGATGCACCTGTACTGACCTCGCCTTCTGGATGATAGCGGGGTGAACAGGCAGTGGCTCGGGTGGGTGAGGCTATGACCACTACTCTCTACTGCTTGATTGTAGCGGGTTTACTAACACGTTAGTTCTAGTAGCTATGTTGACTATGACGTTAGCTAATATGGTGACAAAGATGTAGGCTGTGTGTAGCACTTAGCAGTTACGATATGAAGGTTTGGCTTTGATTTTCTGAAATCAGATCACTACCTCTACTGTCAATCTGAATCAGGGTGTGGCTATGACCTGAAAGCTGAAAGCAGACCACTACCTCTACTGTCTTCTGAATCAGGGTGAGGCTATGACCTGAAATCAGACACTACCTCTACTGTCAATCTGAATCAGGGTGTTGCTATGACCTGAAAGCTGAAAGCAGATCACTACCTCTAATCTAACTCTTTAAAAAATATTATTGACGCAAGCTGATTATTTGGTAAGGTTAAAGGTCAACACAGGCACATACATAACATATCCTCTTAAGGATCGGACCCTTTTTTTTCAATTGTCGCCTAAAATGACAGACCCAAATTTAACTGCCTGTAGCTCAGGACCTGAAGCAAGGATGTGCATATTCTTGATACCATTTGAAAGGAAACACTTTCAAGTTTGTGTAAATGTGAAATTAATGTAGGAGAATATATATAACACATTAGATCTGGTAAAAGATAATACAAACAAGAAAACACGCGTTTTTCCCAAATATAATATTGCAGTTTAGGCGCAATTCAGATGTTGGCCACTAGATGGCAGTCGTGTGTGTGTGCACATTTTCAGATTGATCCAGTGAAGCATTGCATTACTGGCAATATTTTGTATCAAGTCTGCCCAAATGTGCCAAATTGGTCAATTGATACATTTTCAAGTGCATAACTATAGAGAACATACAACAATGATATGGTAATACAAATGTAAGTTTACACACTCCCAGGAATGTCTTACATGATGGATCATTAGCTTATACATTAACTTTCACACATCTAGATGGCCAGACGGGGTGGGTGTGGAGCCAGAGACAGCAGTGGGTTCAAACTGTAGACCCCAGTTCCTACATTTGAATATAAAAAATGATTTTATCAAACACAACACTGCTACAATTTATCTCTGGGACCCTCAGGATGACACATCAGAGCAAGATGACTGAATGTAAGTACATTATTTACCTTCAGAGGTGAATGTATCAAACCAGTTGCCGTGATAAAACTTTGTTGTTGTTGTGCTCTCTCCTAAAACAATAGCATGGAATTATTTCACCGTACTAGCTACTGTAAATTGGACACTGCAGTTACAGTAACACGAATTTAAGCTTTCGGCCCTTAAAAGACATGTCTATGTCCTGGAAAGTTTGCTGTAACTGTCATGCTAATCACATTAGCTCAACCGTCCAAGGACACCGATCCCATAGAGGATATGCACCATACACACACGTACACATGGATTTTCTGTTGTAGATACTCTAAACGTATGTGGACACCTGCTTGTCCAACATCTCATTCCAAAAAATCATGGCATTAATATGGAATTGCCCTCCCCCCTTTGCTGCTATAACAGCCTCCACTCTTCTGGGAAGGCTTTCCACTAGATGTTGGAACATTGCTGAGGGGACTTGCTTCCATTCAGCCACAAGAGCATTAGCGAGGTCGGGCACTGATGTTGGGGGATTAGGCCTGGCTCGCAGTCAGCATTCCAATTCATCCCAAAGGTGTTCGATGGGGTTGAGGTCAGGGCTCTGTGTAGGCCAGTCAAGTTCTTCCACTCCGATCTCGACAAACCATTTTTGTATGGACCTCACTTTTGTATGGACCTCACTTTGTGCACAGGGGTATTGTCATGCTGAAACAGGAAAGGGCCTTAACCTTTTACATTACGTTTTACATACATGTTTTACGTACATCATTTTTATTTTTATTTAACTAGGCAAGTCAGTTAAGAACAAATTCTTATTTACAATGACGGCCTACACCGGCCAAACCCAGATGATGCTGGACCAATTGTGCACTGCCCTATGGGACTCCCAATCACGGCCGGATGTGATACAGCCTGGATGGTACTTTTATATACAGCAATCACATATCAATAATACATTACCAAACATAAGCTCTTTAATCCCACCTTTCAGCCACTCTCAGCCCATCCCACCTATCACCATAGACCACCCTCGTTTGGTTTCCATGTGACATATATTTTTTAATTGTGCTGTGATGTTTTACATGATTTCTGAACCTTTCTAATCGCATAGTGTCCACAGACTGTGAGCTAAAGTTCATAAAATTGATTGACTACGGTTTTCCAAATCGCCCAACACTACTATTTTTAAGGTTAATTTTAAGTGAATGTTTTTTAACCATTCCTGAACCCATGACCAGAAACCAGCTACAGTTGAAGTCGGAAGTTTACATACACCTTACATTTAAACTCAGTTTTTCACAATTCCTAACATTTAATCCTAGTAAAAATTCCCTGTCTTAGGTCAGTTAGGATCACCACTTTATTTTAAGAATGTGAAATGTCAGAATAACAGTAGAGAGAATGATTTATTTCAGCTTTTATTTCTTTCATCACATTTCCAGTGGGTTTGCATACACTCAATTAGTATTTGGTAGCATTGCCTTTAAATTGTTTAACTTGGGTCAAACGTTTCCGGTAGCCTTCCACAACCTTCACACAATAAGTTGGGTGAATTTTGTCCCATTCTTCCTGACAGACCCTTTTTCAGTTCTGCCCACAAATGTTCTATAGGATTGAGGTCAGGGCTTTGTGATGGCCACTCCAATACCTTGACTTTGTTGTCCCTAAGCCATTTGCCACAACTTTGGAAGTATGCTTGGGGTCATTGTCCATTTGGAAGACCCATTTGCGACCAAGCTTTAACTTCCTGACTGATGTCTTGAGATGTTGCTTCAATATATCCACATAAATTTCCTTCCTCATGATGCCATCTATTTTGTGAAGTGCACTAGTCCCTCCTGCAGCAAAGCACCCCCACAACATGATGCTGCCACCCCCGTGCTTCACGGTTGGGATGGTGTTCTTCGGCTTGCAAGCCTCCCCCTTTTTCCTCCAAACATAACGATGGTCATTATGGCCAAACAGTTCTATTTTTGCTTCATCAGACCAGAGGACATTTCTCCAACAAGTACAATCTTTGTCCCCATGTGCAGTTGCAAACCGTAGTCTGTCTTTTTTATGGAGGTTTTGGAGCAGTGGCTTCAATACTTTTGTACCTGTTTCCTCCAGCATCTTCACAAGGTCCTTTGCTGATGTTCTGGGATTAATTTGCACTTTTCACACCAAAGTACGTTCATCTCTAGGAAAGATGAACGAGAGGTATGACGGCTGCGTGGTCCCATGGTGTTTATATTTGCATACTATTGTTTGTACAGATGAACGTGGTACCTTCAGGCTTTTGGAAATTGCTCCCAAGGATGAACCAGACTTGTGGAGGTCTACAATTTTTTTTTCTGAAGTCTTGGCTGATTTCTTTTGATTTTCCCATGATGTCAAGCAAAGAGGCACTGCGTTTGAAGGTAGACAATGAAATACATCCACAGGTACACCTCCAATTGACTCATATTATGTCAATTAGCCTATCAGAAGCTTCTAAAGCCATGTCATAATTTTCTGGAATTTTCCAAGCTGTTTAAAGGCACAGTCAACTTAGTGTATATCAACTTCAGACCCACTGTAATTGTGATACAGTGAATTATAAGTGAAATAATCTGTCTGTAAAAAGATTGTTGGAAAAATTACTTGTTTCATGCACAAAGTAGATGTCCTAACCGACTTGCCAAAACTATAGTTTGTTAACAAGACATTTGTGGAGTGGTTGAAAAACGAGTTTTAATGACTCCAACCTAAGTGTATGTAAACTTCCGACTTCAACTGTAATACCATAATAATTGATCTAGTGATTCTGTCTCTTCGCAGTGAAATCTACAGAGCTGAGATTGTTGTTTGCCCCATAATCATTGAAAAACTTGAAGTGTTGAATCAAGTGTTGTTTTTTTGTATCAGTTTTTATACCATGTGCCATGGAATTGGTACATTCAAAATCTCTTTCCATTTATTTTGTACCTTCATGGCGCAGCTGTCAACATTTTTGTCCTCAACTGAATCAGGTATATTTTTCTATTTATGCCAATTCTTGTCAGACAATTTGTATCTTTAATATATGGCAGACAAACAAGTTCCCTACCTTCTCCCATTTCCACTTGCCTCTTCCATTTCTCTGGTAATGCTGCAATCAGTTGGTTGTAATTTTGGATTGAGCAGAGGTTCCCATATATTTTCGATAGCTGCATATGTGACATAGCTCCACCATTGCTATTAATCATATCATTAATAAATATAAAAGCATTTTGAAACATTTATTCCATAAAGAATGTTTTTTTTTAAATATTTGTTATATGTTTTCTCGACAATAAAATGTAAATTGTGAGCAGCTTTGTATGGCTTGTTTAAGAAATGAAAAATTGGCAATTTTTGAGCAAAGTATTAAACTTTCTTAAAAATCTACTGGAGAACCATTTGGGGTTTAAGTATAACTTATGTATGAATAGAAATTTCGCTGAGAGGTTTAGTGCTGTTATATGTAATAGTTTTAGCCCCCCAAACTCATATATACAGTATAAATATTTTTTCTGGATTACCATTCCAAATAAAACAAATTTTTTTTTGCATACGATTTAAAAAACGAGTCGTCTGGAGTAGGCAGGGCCATTAGTCAATCAGTAAACTGTGATAGGACCATTAGTAAGTCAGTAAACTGTGATAGGACCATTAGTAAGTCAGTAAACTGTGATAGGACCATTAGTAAGTCAGTCAACTGTGATTGGACCATTAGTAAGTCAATAAACTGTGATAGGACCAAAGAGTTAATCAATGTGATTTTTCCATTAATAGACAAGTATTTACTTCTCCATGGTAGCAGAATCTTATCTATTTTTGCTAACTTTCTATTGAAATTGATTTGAAGTTTGTTTATATTTTTTGAGGTATGAATGCCAAGTATGTCTACTTCACCATCTGCCCGTTTTATTGGTAAACTACAAGGAAGTGTAAACACTGTCTTTTAATAACGATCCAATACATAATACATTGACACTTTTGTTTTCAACCCCTGGATTTCTAACCCCTTGATGTTCTTGTTGGATCTACTTTTAATAGCAAGCATTTCGATGGTATAATAATAATAAGTCAATATCAGCAGACGGCCTCAATAAAAAAGCTCAATAATAATTTCCACTATTTACTATTTTACACCTGGGGCTGCTGTAAATAACATTGACACATTTTATAAGAGATTCACAGAAACTAAAGTAATCCAGGCATTTATACAGTGAGGGAAAAAAGTATTTGAGCCCCTGCTGATTTTGTACGTTTGCCCACTGACAAAGAAATTATCAGTTTATAATTTTAATGGTAGGTTTATTTGAACAGTTTCCCCCTCACTGTATATAAATTCTAGCTCTATTTTATCAAATCGTATTTTCAAAATTTGGTATGAAGACCAGGCCTGCTATCTTTGATGGTTCATAACGTTACATTTTTCAAGTAATATCTCCAATATATTGTCTATGTAAAAAACCTGTCTGATCAGGATGAACAATATCTGGCAAAACCTTTTTTTATTCTATGTGCATTGCATTTCGCCAGTGTGTGAGGCCTCTTTATACTTACCACCTGGGCCCTGTTTCAGTAGTAATGATATCAGACCTTCTTGTTGAGTACATGCAAGTCTACCATTTTTATAGGAGTAATTCCAACATGCTAATAATGGATCTTTAACTACATCATAAAAGGTCTGATATACCTCTACTGGTATACTGTAAAGCCCAGGTCTTTTTCCAGACTGAAAATAAAAAAATTGCCTCAAAAAGTTCCTTTTCTGTAAGTACCCCAAACTGTTGCCACAAAGTTGGAAGCACAGAATGATCTAGAATATCATTGTATGCTGTAGCATTAAGATGTCCCTTCACTGGAACTAAGGGGACCAGCTCAAACCATTATTCCTCCTCCACCAAACTTTACAGTTGGCACTATGCAATGAGGCAGGTAGTGTTCTCCTGGCATCCGCCAAACCCAGATTAGTCCGTCGGACTACCAGATGGTGAAGGGTGATTCATCACTCCAGAGAATGTGTTTCTACTGCTCCAGAGTCCAATGGCGGCAAGCCCCAAAAAAGAAAAAACAAATGAATTTTGATTTTAAAAAATTGTTTACATTCAAATGCGTCTCATGTCAAGTAGTGACACGTGACATACACCTAGTTTCCTGAAATGAGTCACATATAGTATATGTTGTAGCAGAGTAGTGGCCTGACGGCACACACTTAATGTGCTGTGAAATCTGTCATGAAATGTAATGTCATGTTTTAAATTGTAAATAACTGCCTTAATTTTGCTGGACCCCAGGAAGAGTAGCAGCTGCCTTGGGATGAACGAATAAGGATCCATAATAGCTGCTGCCTTGGGATGAACTAATGGGGATCCATAATAAACCCCAGGAAGAGTAACTGCTGTTTTGGCAGGAACTAATGGGGATCCATAATAAACCCCAGGAACAGTAGCCGCTGCCTTGACAGGAACTAATGGGGATCCATAATAAACCCCAGGAAGAGTAGCTGCTGCCTTGGCAGGAACTAATGGGGGTCCTTAATAAACCCCAAGAAGAGTAGCTGCTGCCTTGGCAGGAACTAATGGGGATCCATAATAAACCCCAGGAAGAGTAGCTGCTGCCTTGGCAGGAACTAATGGGGATCCATAATAAACCCCAGGAAGAGTAGCTGCTGCCTTGGCAGGAACTAATGGGGATCCATAATAAACCCAGGAAGAGTACCTGCTGCCTTGGCAGGAACTAATGAGGATCCATAATAAAGCCCAGGAAGAGTAGCTGCTGCCTTGGCAGGAACTAATGGGGATCCATAATAAACCCCAGGAAGAGTACCTGCTGCCTTGGCAGGAACTAATGAGGATCCATAATAAAGCCCAGGAAGAGTAGCTGCTGCCTTGGCAGGAACTAATGGGGGTACTTAATAAACCCCAAGAAGAGTAGCTGCTGCCTTGGCAGGAACTAATGGAGATCCACAATAAACACCAGGAAGAGTAGACCTTATATCCCAAAACCCCATTATTTTCCCCCTACAATTTCTCCCATAGCAATGGTCAACGAACCAGAAGTAGAAATTGCTGATTCATTTCCGTGTTTTAGGACTACAAGCTGTCGAGCTCTATAGGATAGAATATAATATGTAAAGAGCAGATGGTCTCATCATGGACTGTAGGGGGACCTCTAACTTTAATAATGTGAATGTCTCTACAGTCTGAACCACTAATTAACATTATTTATTCAGATCATCAGTCCCTCCCACTTCACTGACATGTTGAATATGGTGGAACCTGCCGTTGTTGACTGATTGGCATCTATTCATCTATGTGACACTCCTCTTGTTTTATATACAGTGATACCAGACTCTTTCCAGCACTCTCACATATAACGTGATCAAACATGTTCACGTTTCTCTTCACTGTTACTGTCTCACTGCTCTGTGCTGCAGGAACAGTTTTATATTGTTTTACTTATTTAACCAGGAAAATTAAGAACAAAATTCTTATTTACAATGACGGCCTTCTCTATTTAAAGATATTGATGTTCCAAGCGTATGTTCACTTCACCTGAGTCATAATGTATTCAGGTCTAACTGTACCTAACTCTATTTATTTAATACTCACTGTATCCTTACAGGTCTTGTTGAGGGGAGTGAAGTCACTCAGACACCCACCATACTCTGGGGACTGAAAGACAGTGATGCTCAGATGAACTGCAGTCACACTAAGGGAGCTACCTACTTCCAGATGTACTGGTACAGACAGCGTCCAGGAGAGGGAATGAAGCAGGTAGCCTTCACTTCGACCAGTTCCAGTGCTGAGTATTCATGGGATTTCAGTGCAGACAAATTCTCAGCCATAAAGACTGTAGCTGAGAGTGGATCTTTCACAGTGAAGAAGTTGGAGACAGGAGACAGCGGCATGTACTTCTGTGCTGTGAGTGAACACAGTGATACAGACAACAAGCACAGCTGTACAAAAACCCCAGTATTTCAATAGGATGTAATATAATATGTAAAGAGATGGTCTCATCACATACTGTAGGGGACCTCTAACTCTAGTTCTTCTAATGTCTGATGCTTTCATTGTCATGATCATGTAATCAGTCATGTTCACAGTGAGGTCCTATGAGCAAGCTTTACAGTACAGGCTTCCTGACACTCCCTCTAACACTGTCACTATCCACCACCCTGAAGGAAACATGCTACTACAACAGCCAATCTCCTGTCACCTCAGAGCTTCATCCAGGAGACACTCATATCACATCCTCATCATCATCGTCTTCCTCAGCATATTCATAATCTTCATCATCATCATTATATTATTCTTCATCATCATGTTCAGAGTTCTGATTCACCTAGCAGCTCTACCACTCTGGGTGACAGGTATTAAATCACTTACGATGAGAAGCCTAACAAAACTACGAATGTCAACAAAATTATTAAAATATCCTTTCTCTCGCTCCTTGTCTCTTACATTCTCTCTCTCTTTCTTTCTCTCTCTTTCTCACCTCATCTCCTCTCTCCCCCTCTCCCTTACTGTTCTGACCTGAAGTCAGTGCAGTGTATTACTGTTCTGACCTGAAGACAGTGCAGTGTATTACTGTTCTGACCTGAAGACAGTGCAGTGTATTACTGTTCTGACCTGAAGACAGTGCAGTGCATTACTGTTCTGACCTGAAGACAGTGCAGTGCATTACTGTTCTGACCTGAAGACAGTGCAGTGTATTACTGTTCTGACCTGAAGACAGTGCAGTGTATTTATGTTCTGTCCTGAAGACAGTGCAGTGTATTACTGTTCTGACCTGAAGACAGTGCAGTGTATTACTGTTCTGACCTGAAGACAGTGTAGTGTATTACTGTTCTGACCTGAAGTCAACACAGTGATGTAGATTCCCTTCTCTCTTCTACTAAACCCCCTTCTGATCCTGTACTCCATAACTGCAGTGTTCATCAACACCCAGCACACCTGCTATCCACGGCTGTAGATGTCTGAGCACATGGAGGAAGTTGATATCAAACCTCTATACCAAATAATGTGGTTGATGTTGTTGTCTTGAAGAAACGGTTCAGGGATTTCTTCAAATTACAGCCTATTTCTAGTGTGATGACTGCAGAATCTATAACACAGATCAAATCTAAAGACTGAAAAAGACAAATACTTTCAATGATGTAGATACCGGTATGTTCCACAATACACCTTTAAGTTGAACAGGAGACCTTTAGGTGAACAAGGTATCTGCTCGAATATCAACATAAGTTCTGACGTCAAAGTGATGTCATTTCCTTCCCCTCTGGCAGCTCAGTTCAGCTCACCGTCTCTATTGACTAATTCTCCTCTCCCCCCTATGGGCTCTGGTCTAAAGTAGTGCACTAGAAAGGGAATAGGGGGCCTTTTGGGATGCTAACATTCATTTGACACTCCCACTAGATGACATCACATCTCTGACTATCTGAAAGCCCTTTCTCCTTGTCCATGTGACTCTTCTCTCCAGAACCATCAACATGATCAAGCTTCTCATACATGTAGCAACTCTACCACTATGGGTGACAGGTACTAAATCCCTCATGAAAGATAGATTTACTGAAATATATTGCTGTCAATATGCTGAGTAATACTGTATATTTCATATTGTCTGTTTTCATCCACAGGGCTGTCACAAACAGACAAAGTTCACCAGACTCCTACTGCAATACTAAAAGGACCTGAAGATAAAGTTCAACTCAACTGCAGCCACACTGTTCCAACCTACAACATGATACTGTGGTACCAACAGTCAGCCCAAAACACTGCTCTGAAACTCATTGGGTATGTGAGATTCACCAGTCCAACGGTGGAAGATTCCTTTAAAGGGCGTTTTAATGTCAGTGGAGATGCTGCAGCTAATAAAATGGTGTATCTACATATTCCCAAACTGAGAGGAGCTGAAGACAGTGCAGTGTATTTCTGTGCTGCTAGTGAAGCACAGTGTTTCACTATACCCTCTCTCCTCTACAAAAACCCTCTCTGATCCTCTCATATAATACTGACTACAGCTCTATACACCTGCACCTGTCTTCAACCACTTCAACAACACTTTGCTATGAACCATTTGATATCAAACAGATGGTAATGATACTGTGGCTAGTTTAGATGGTTTAGGTGCACTTCCTCAGTTCTCCACCAGGAGGGAGTAATTCTCCACACACATTTAGGATTTTAATTTTTTTAACCCTTATTTTACCAGGCAAGTTGACTGAGAACACATTGTCATTTACAGTAACGACCTGGGGAACAGTTACAGGGGAGAGGAGGGGGGGATGAATGAGCCAGTTGTAACCTGGGGATGATTAGGTGACCGTGATGGTATGAAGACCAGATTGGGAATGTAGCCAGGACACTGTTGTTAACTCCACTCCTCCTTTAATAAGTGCCATGGGATCTTAAGTGGCCAAAGAGAGTCAGGACACCCGTTTCACGTCCCATCTGAAAGACGACACCCTACACAGGGCAATGTCCCCGATCACTGCCCTGGGGCATTGGGATATTTGTAAAAATAATAAAATAATAGGGAACAGGGTGCCATTTGGTATACAACCAATGTTGCAACAGAGACTCTTACTTAACATTATCATGACATTCCCATTGCCAAGTGACCCATTTCTGCTGCTTCCCTTCCCCTATAACTGTTCCTCTGTCTGGAGATACAACTCACCACTATAACTGTTCCTCTGTCTGGAGATACAACTCACCCCTATAACTGTTCCTCTGTCTGGAGATACAACTCACCCCTATAACTGTTCCTCTGTCTGGAGATACAACTCACCACTATAACTGTTCCTCTGTCTGGAGATACAACTCACCACTATAACTGTTCCTCTGTCTGGAGATACAACTCACCACTATAACTGTTCCTCTGTCTGGAGATACAACTCACCACTATAACTGTTCCTCTGTCTGGAGATACAACTCACCCCTATAACTGTTCCTCTGTCTGGAGATACAACTCACCACTATAACTGTTCCTCTGTCTGGAGATACAACTCACCACTATAACTGTTCCTCTGTCTGGAGATACAACTCACCACTATAACTGTTCCTCTGTCTGGAGATACAACTCACCACTATAACTGTTCCTCTGTCTGGAGATACAACTCACCACTATAACTGTTCCTCTGTCTGGAGATACAACTCACCACTATAACTGTTCCTCTGGAGATACAACTCACCCCTATAACTGTTCCTCTGTCTGGAGATACAACTCACCACTATAACTGTTCCTCTGTCTGGAGATACAACTCACCACTATAACTGTTCCTCTGTCTGGAGATACAACTCACCACTATAACTGTTCCTCTGGAGATACAACTCACCCCTATAACTGTTCCTCTGTCTGGAGATACAACTCACCACTATAACTGTTCCTCTGTCTGGAGATACAACTCACCACTATAACTGTTCCTCTGTCTGGAGATACAACTCACCACTATAACTGTTCCTCTGTCTGGAGATACAACTCACCACTATAACTGTTCCTCTGTCTGGAGATACAACTCACCACTATAACTGTTCCTCTGTCTGGAGATACAACTCACCACTATAACTGTTCCTCTGTCTGGAGATACAACTCACCACTATAACTGTTCCTCTGTCTGGAGATACAACTCACCCCTATAACTGTTCCTCTGTCTGGAGATACAACTCACCACTATAACTGTTCCTCTGTCTGGAGATACAACTCACCACTATAACTGTTCCTCTGTCTGGAGATACAACTCACCACTATAACTGTTCCTCTGTCTGGAGATACAACTCACCACTATAACTGTTCCTCTGTCTGGAGATACAACTCACCACTATAACTGTTCCTCTGTCTGGAGATACAACTCACCACTATAACTGTTCCTCTGTCTGGAGATACAACTCACCACTATAACTGTTCCTCTGTCTGGAGATACAACTCACCACTATAACTGTTCCTCTGTCTGGAGATACAACTCACCACTATAACTGTTCCTCTGTCTGGAGATACAACTCACCACTATAACTGTTCCTCTGTCTGGAGATACAACTCACCACTATAACTGTTCCTCTGTCTGGAGATACAACTCCACCACTATAACTGTTCCTCTGTCTGGAGATACAACACACCACTATAACTGTTCCTCTGTCTGGAGATACAACTCACCACTATAACTGTTCCTCTGTCTGGAGATACAACTCACCACTATAACTGTTCCTCTGTCTGGAGATACAACTCACCACTATAACTGTTCCTCTGTCTGGAGATACAACTCACCACTATAACTGTTCCTCTGTCTGGAGATACAACTCACCACTATAACTGTTCCTCTGTCTGGAGATACAACACACCACTATAACTGTTCCTCTGTCTGGAGATACAACTCACCACTATAACTGTTCCTCTGTCTGGAGATACAACTCACCACTATAACTGTTCCTCTGTCTGGAGATACAACTCACCACTATAACTGTTCCTCTGTCTGGAGATACAACTCACCACTATAACTGTTCCTCTGTCTGGAGATACAACTCACCCCTATAACTGTTCCTCTGTCTGGAGATACAACTCACCACTATAACTGTTCCTCTGTCTGGAGATACAACTCACCACTATAACTGTTCCTCTGTCTGGAGATACAACTCACCACTATAACTGTTCCTCTGTCTGGAGATACAACTCACCACTATAACTGTTCCTCTGTCTGGAGATACAACTCACCACTATAACTGTTCCTCTGTCTGGAGATACAACTCACCACTATAACTGTTCCTCTGTCTGGAGATACAACTCACCACTATAACTGTTCCTCTGTCTGGAGATACAACTCACCACTATAACTGTTCCTCTGTCTGGAGATACAACTCACCACTATAACTGTTCCTCTGTCTGGAGATACAACTCACCACTATAACTGTTCCTCTGTCTGGAGATACAACTCACCACTATAACTGTTCCTCTGTCTGGAGATACAACTCACCACTATAACTGTTCCTCTGTCTGGAGATACAACTCACCACTATAACTGTTCCTCTGTCTGGAGATACAACACACCACTATAACTGTTCCTCTGTCTGGAGATACAACTCACCACTATAACTGTTCCTCTGTCTGGAGATACAACTCACCACTATAACTGTTCCTCTGTCTGGAGATACAACTCACCACTATAACTGTTCCTCTGTCTGGAGATACAACTCACCACTATAACTGTTCCTCTGTCTGGAGATACAACTCACCACTATAACTGTTCCTCTGTCTGGAGATACAACACACCACTATAACTGTTCCTCTGTCTGGAGATACAACTCACCACTATAACTGTTCCTCTGTCTGGAGATACAACTCACCACTATAACTGTTCCTCTGTCTGGAGATACAACTCACCACTATAACTGTTCCTCTGTCTGGAGATACAACTTACCACTATAACTGTTCCTCTGGAGATACAACTCACCACTATAACTGTTCCTCTGTCTGGAGATACAACTCACCACTATAACTGTTCCTCTGTCTGGAGATACAACTCACCACTATAACTGTTCCTCTGTCTGGAGATACAACTCACCACTAGAACTGTTCCTCTGGAGATACAACTCACCACTATAACTGTTCCTCTGTCTGGAGATACAACTCACCACTATAACTGTTCCTCTGTCTGGAGATACAACTCACCACTATAACTGTTCCTCTGGAGATACAACTCACCACTATAACTGTTCCGCTGTCTGGAGATACAACTCACCACTATAACTGTTCCTCTGTCTGGAGATACAACTCACCACTATAACTGTTCCTCTGTCTGGAGATACAACTCACCACTATAACTGTTCCTCTGTCTGGAGATACAACTCACCACTATAACTGTTCCTCTGGAGATACAACTCACCACTATAACTGTTCCTCTGTCTGGAGATACAACTCACCACTATAACTGTTCCACTGTCTGGAGATACAACTCACCACTACAACTGTTCCTCTGTCTGGAGATACAACTCACCACTATAACTGTTCCTCTGGAGATACAACTCACCACTAGAACTGTTCCTCTGGAGATACAACTCACCACTATAACTGTTCCTCTGTCTGGAGATACAACTCACCACTATAACTGTTCCTCTGTCTGGAGATACAACTCACCACTATAACTGTTCCTCTGGAGATACAACTCACCACTATAACTGTTCCGCTGTCTGGAGATACAACTCACCACTATAACTGTTCCTCTGTCTGGAGATACAACTCACCACTATAACTGTTCCTCTGTCTGGAGATACAACTCACCACTATAACTGTTCCTCTGTCTGGAGATACAACTCACCACTATAACTGTTCCTCTGGAGATACAACTCACCACTATAACTGTTCCTCTGTCTGGAGATACAACTCACCACTATAACTGTTCCACTGTCTGGAGATACAACTCACCACTACAACTGTTCCTCTGTCTGGAGATACAACTCACCACTATAACTGTTCCTCTGGAGATACAACTCACCACTATAACTGTTCCTCTGGAGATACAACTCACCACTATAACTGTTCCTCTGTCTGGAGATACAACTCACCACTATAACTGTTCCTCTGGAGATACAACTCACCACTATAACTGTTCCTCTGGAGATACAACTCACCACTATAACTGTTCCTCTGGAGATACAACTCACCACTATAACTGTTCCTCTGGAGATACAACTCACCACTATAACTGTTCCTCTGTCTGGAGATACAACTCACCACTATAACTGTTCCTCTGTCTGGAGATACAACACACCACTATAACTGTTCCTCTGTCTGGAGATACAACTCACCACTATAACTGTTCCTCTGTCTGGAGATACAACACACCACTATAACTGTTCCTCTGTCTGGAGATACAACTCACCACTATAACTGTTCCTCTGTCTTGAGATACAACACACCACTATAACTGTTCCTCTGTCTGGAGATACAACTCACCACTATAACTGTTCCTCTGTCTGGAGATACAACTCACCACTATAACTGTTCCTCTGTCTGGAGATACAACTCACCACTATAACTGTTCCTCTGTCTGGAGATACAACTCACCACTATAACTGTTCCTCTGGAGATACAACTCACCACTATAACTGTTCCTCTGTCTGGAGATTCGATGCTAATGCAATACGCCACAGGATGTTTTTGTGCTGGTCAAGAGCAGTCAGGTCTGGAGTGAACCAAGGGCTATATCTGTTCCAGGTTCTACATTTCTTGAAAGGGGCATGCTTATTTAAGATGGTGAGGAAAGCACTTTCAAAAATCGGGCCAGGTCGATTAGAAAGGCTTGCTCGCTGAAGTGTTTTAGGGAGCGTTTGACAGTGAGTAGGGGTGGTCGTTTGACCACAGACAACATTACGGACGCAGGTAATGAGGGAGTGATCGCTGAGATCCTTGTTGAAGACAGCAGAGGTGTATTTAGAGGGCAGTTTGGTCAGGATGATGTCTATGAGGGTGCCCGTGTTTACAGGTTTTGGGGTTGTATCTGGTAGCTTCATTGATAATTTGTGTGAGATTGAGGGCATCTAGCTTAGATTCTAGGATGTGCTGCCTGAATAGCTACCTAGGTAGGTAGCTGTAAAATCGCCAAAACAAACTGTACTATCAATTTAGGAGTCTGTAGTCTCACCATGTTCAATCTGCAGATCGAAGTGCCTCACAGAGTGGAGTCTGACATTTGCAACGGCAGAGCTACTTTTTTGGGGGAATCGTATTAACACCCATTGTGTATGTTGCCCATTCCACGTCAATGAAAGCCATCCTTCAAGGAGTATAAATTGGGCGCTAGGTCAAAAATCTAACATTAAGCATGAATTTCATCAACAAGAAGTACAACATTACAAGTATTTTCTGAGATGTGAGATAATTAACTTGATATCTGTAATATTGAATAGCTTTGGAATCGTGACATCACATACTTTAGAGGAAAATAGGAAAGGTTCTCGACTAATATCCTGACTTTGAGATGGGATTGTGTGACTATTAGTTTAGCAACAGCGTGACGTAGCATGACAACATGAATGCGTGTGATCGACAGTCTGCTGGGTGGGGCGTTATAAGGAGACAGGATTCCCATTGTCTCCTTTCTCTATAATATTTTGGCAGCGGCACCATGCAATGCCGCTGAGAAATAGGAGAAATTACACGTTAGAGACAGAGAAATAGGAGAAATTACACATTAGAGACAGAGAAATAGGAGAAATTACACGTTAAATTACACATCTCTCCAGGTAGGAGTATTGCAAAAAAATGATCAATGGCTCATTGTAGAGAAGACATCCTCCTGAGTTATGACATCAGCCAGGATTGTAATCTGACATGTATGAGAGACGTTTTAGTGATCTACAATTCATATTCCTGTTAACTTCCAGTGTAGTGAGAGAAACTTTACCACAGTACTACGTCATACTGAGAGAGACTTTACCACAGTACTACGTCACACTGTGAGAGACTTTACCACAGTACTACGTCATGCTGAGAGAGACTTTACCACAGTACTACATCATACTGAGAGAGACTTTACCACAGTACTACGTCATGCTGAGAGAGACTTTACCACAGTACTACGTCATACTGAGAGAGACTTTACCACAGTACTACCTCATGCTGAGAGAGACTTTACCACAGTACTACATCATACTGAGAGAGACTTTACCACAGCACTACGTCATACTGAGAGAGACTTTACCACAGTACTACGTCCTACTGAGAGAGACTTTACCACAGTACTACGTCACACTGAGAGAGACTTTACCACAGTACTAGGTCATACTGAGAGAGACTTTACCACAGTACTACGTCATAGTGAGAGAGACTTTACCACAGTACTACGTCATACCGGACGGATTTCTGCCTGATGGAACGACAATAACTCAGATACACATGAAAACATGACATGACCCAGGGAATCAGTAGAACATCACTAAGTGATGGACAATAATAATATAACATTCAAAATGGGTGAATATTTCCTTTAACCATCAATCAACTAACTCCAGATAGCAGAGCATCAGATCTCCGTCTCTGCTCTACAAAACCCTGCTTCCTGTCCCACATAGACTCCTCCTGCAGGGTTCATCTCAGGTCTCTGATGTTTTCGATGTTCTCATAAGGAGGCAGCATCCCTCTATAAGATCACAGAGATTAGTTGATGAGAAGCCACCTCTAATTCATGAAGAGTGGTGTGTCTGTCTCCTTAACAGTGAGTCAACATGATCAGAATTCTTATCTTCATAACCTTGGGTTACACAGTCTGGGCTGCAGGTATTCAGGTCATTGATTTCATCAACTAATAATATCCTCATTTGATTGTTTTTATGTTTCGGGTGAATATGTTTCTTTATCTGTTGTTTCACCTCTCTCTCTCTCTCTCTCTCTCTCTCTCTCTCTCTCTCTCTCTCTCTCTCTCTCTCTCTCTCTCTCTCTGTCTGCATCTCTCTAGATTCCTCTCCGAGTAACCAGGTTGACCAGAGACCTGCAGCCCTGTACAAGAAACCTGGAAAGTTGGCTAAGATGGAGTGTTCACATAGTATATCAGGCTATGATCAATTTCTCTGGTACAAGCAATCCAACTACAGAGAATTTGTGTATTTAGGATACCTGAATGTGAAAACAGGATTTCCTGAGGCTGGATTTAAAATAGAAGGAGATGCTAATGCAGGTGGTACCAGCACCTTAACCATCAATCAACTCACTCCAAATAGCAGTGCTGTGTATTACTGTGCTGCTAGTTTACACAGTGCATCAGATCTCCCTCTCTGCTCTACAAAAACCTCCTCCCTGGTCTACTGTAGACTAATCACACCTGTATTAACAGCACACTGTATCTGACTCTGATTCAATGCCAAAACCCTCACCAGCTGGTCTAACAGAAAGGGGAGGTTCCCTCTGATATACAGGAGACCATGATACAGTATGGTATGATATCATATCTTTCCTGTAGGTGGAGTTCTAGTTCAACAGATCCATGTGGACTCACCAGACACAGAACCTCAGTAAACTATGGTGTGTAGTAAGGAGGCTGAGGGATGAAGATCGATGTCCTTTTGAATGTTCATCTGAACTCAGTGTTGAACTAAGAATCTTTCACTGTTGGATATTTTCCACCTTTGAAAGTGAATCTCTTCATTATTCTTGAACACAGATTAGATACCGTCTAAAATAATCTATAATTCCATATATGTCCTGTATAAATGAGTACAGTAATTATAACAAACAGGTCTCTCTCTCCTCTTCTGTAACAAGGGAACTCCTCTATTCCAGCGTTCTTCAGTCTCCATCTTCAGTATTTCAGAGTTTTGGAGAATTTGCTATCCTGTCCTGTTCACACACTCTCCCCAGTTACAACACCATACTGTGGTATCAGCAGGTGGAACACACTGTCCCCAGCTACAACACCATACTGTGGTATCAGCAGGTGGAACACACTGTCCCCAGCTACAACACCATACTGTGGTATCAGCAGGTGGAACACACTCTCCCCAGCTACAACACCATACTGTGGTATCAGCAGGTGGAACACACTCTCCCCAGCTACAACACCATACTGTGGTATCAGCAGATGGAACACTTACTTCAATCTCAGACGTTGTTCCACTTAATGGAAACCAATTATGGTTGTAGATGACATTACCTTCATGCTTAAATTCACTGGTGTTCCCCAAACTATAAAATGTAGTAATAATAATTAGAAATGGTCAAAAACATCTCCCATTCAACTATTCATACCTCTGCTCCAAATACCCTGCTTCCCATACAGCCGCTCTATCCCAGCGTGCACCTCTCACTTTCACCTGTTCACCAGCAGCTATGACAGTGAAATAATACCATGCTATTGTTAGAGGAGAGTCCACAACAACAAAACACTTTCATCACGGCAACTGGTTTGATACATTCACCTCTGAAGGTAAATAATGTAGTTGCATTCAGTAATCTGGCTCTGATGTGTCATCCTGAGGGTACCAGAGATAGAATGTAGCATAGGTTTGTTTGATAAAATCCAGTTTTATGTTCTACAGTTTGACCCCACTGCTGTCTGTGGCTCCACACCCACCCCGCCCGGCCATCTAGATGTGTGAAAGTTAGTGTGTGAGCTAATGATCTATCATGTATGACATCTCTTGGAGTGTGTAAACTTTAATTTGTTATTACCATATATTTGTGTATATTCTCTATAGTTATGTACTTGAAAATATATCAATTGACCAAAAATGACACATTTGGGCAAACTCCGAATTAATACAAAATATTGTGCAGTAATGAAATACTTCACTGGATCAGTCTGAAACGTTCCACACACTACTGCCATCTGGTGGCCAAAATCTAAATTACACCTAGACTCCTATCTGAAAGTATGGCCTTTCTCTTGCATTTCAAAGATTCTACATTTTTTGGGGTGAAAAACGCATGTTTTTTTAAATGATCTTTAACTAGATCTGTTATGTTCTCCAACATTAATTTCACATTTCCACAAACTTCCAAGTGTTTCCTTTCAAATGGTATCAAGAAAATGCATATCCTTGCTTCAGGTCCTGAGCTATAGGCAGTTAGATTCGGGTATGTTATTTTAGGCGAAATTTGAAAAAAAGGGTCCTATCCGTAAGTTATTGCACAGAACAAATCTCCAAAGCCTGTGTTAACTTCAGACCTTATATCTCAAAACCCCATTATTTTACCCCTTCATTTCTCCCATAGCATTGGTCAACGAACCAGAGCCAGAAAATGCTGACTCATTTCCGTGTTTAAGGACTAAAGGCTGTCGAGCTCTATAGGATGGAATATAATATGTAAAGAGCTGATGGTCTCATCATGGACTGTAGGGAGACCTCTAACTTTAATAATGTGCATGTCTCTACAGTCTGAACCACTAATTAACATGATGTATTCAGATCATCAGTCCCTCCCACTTCACTGACATGTTGAATATGGTGGAACCTGCCGTGGTCGACTGATTGGCATCTATTCATCTATGTGACACTCCTCTTGTTTTATATACAGTGATACCAGACTCTTTCCAGCACTCTCACATATAACGTGATCAAACATGTTCACGTTTCTCTTCACTGTTACTGTCTCACTGCTCTGTGCTGCAGGTACAGTTTCATAATGTTGCATTTATTAACCAGGAAAATTAAGAACAAAATTCTTATTTACAATGACGGCCTTCTCTAGTTATAGATATTGATGTTTCCAAGCGTATGTTCACTTCACCTGAGTCTTGATGTATTCAGGTCTAACTGTACCTAACTCTATTGATTTAATACTCACTGTATCCTTACAGGTCTTGTTGAGGGGAGTGAAGTCACTCAGACACCCACCATACTCTGGGGACCGAAAGACAGTGATGCTCAGATGAACTGCAGTCACACTAAGGGAGCTGGCTACTTCCAGATGTACTGGTACAGACAGCTTCCAGGAGAGGGAATGAAGCAGGTAGCCTTCACTTCTACCACTTCCAGTCCTGAGTATTCAGGGGATTTTAGTACAGGCAAATTCTTAGCCAACAAGACTGTAGCTGAGAGTGGATCTTTCACAGTGAAGAAGTTGGAGACAGGAGACAGCGGAATGTACTTCTGTGCTGTGAGTGAACACAGTGATACAGACAACAAGCACAGCTGTACAAAAACCCCAGTATTTCAATAGGATGTAATATAATATTTAAAGAGATGGTCTCATCACATACTGTAGGGGGACCTCTATCTCTAGTTCTTCTAATGTCTGATGCTTTCATTGTCATGATCATGTAATCAGTCATGTTCACAGTGAGGTCCTATGAGCAAGCTTTACAGTACAGGCTTCCTGACACTCCCTCTAACACTGTCACTATCCACCACCCTGAAGGAAACATGCTACAACAACAGCCAATCTCCTTTCACCTCAGAGCTTCATCCAGGAGACACTCATATCACATCCTCATCATCATCGTCATCCTCAACATATTCATCATCTTCATCACCGTCATAATATTGTTCTTCATCATCATGTTCAGAGTTCTGATTCACCTGGCAGCTCTACCACTCTGGGTGACAGGTATTAAATCACTTACGATGAAAAGCCTAACGATACTACGAATGTCATCAAAATGAATAAACTATCCTTTCTCTCGCTCCTTCTCTCTTACCTTCTCTCCCTCTCTCCTCTCTTCTCTCTCTCCCTTTCTCCTCTCTCTCTTTGTCCACAGGGAAGTCGTTTAGTAGCATGGTTCATCAGAGGCCCGTGGCACTAACAGAAGGACCTGGAGGAAACGTTCAACTCACCTGCAGCCATACTATCCCTGACTACTACGTGATTCTATGGTACAAACAGTCAGCAGGAGACACTGCTATGAAACTCATTGGTTATGCATATGCCAAGTCAATAACCATGGAGAAATCGTTTGAAAAGCACTTCAATGTGAGTGGAGACGGTGGTAAAGAGGCTTACCTTCATCTAGTGAGTCTGAGAGGACCTGAACACAGTGCAGTTTATTACTGTGCAGCCAGCCAACACAGTGATGTAGAGTTCCTCCTGTCCTCTACAAAAACCCTGTCTGATGGTAATATTAGACCAGGGCTCAGAACACCTGCATCTGAGGTTTGACTTTGACTCAGTGCCAGTGAATAAACACAGATGGATGATGGTATAAGGTGATATCTGTCCTAGTACAGTATACCAGTATTTACAGTTTACTGTCATCACTCATTAACATACATTATGCAATGTTACAATGTCATATTCCATTTCTCTCCCCTGCATGGATCTGATTGACATGACTACTCTCTATCTCCCCTCCCTCCCCCCTCTCCCTCCCTCCCCCCCTCTCCCTTACTGTTCTGACCTGAAGACAGTGCAGTGTATTACTGTCCTGACCTGAAGTCAGTGCAGTGTATTACTGTTCTGTCCTGAAGACAGTGCAGTGTGTTACTGTTCTGACCTGAAGACAGTGCAGTGTATTACAGTTCTGACCTGAAGACAGTGCAGTGTATTACTGTTCTGACCTGAAGACAGTGCAGTGTATTACTGTTCTGACCTGAAGACAGTGCAGTGTATTACTGTTCTGACCTGAAGACAGTGCAGTGTATTACTGTTCTGACCTGAAGACAGTGCAGTGCATTACTGTTCTGACCTGAAGACAGTGCAGTGTATTACTGTTCTGACCTGAAGTCAGTGCAGTGTATTACTGTTCTGACCTGAAGTCAGTGCAGTGTATTACTGTTCTGACCTGAAGACAGTGCAGTGTATTACTGTTCTGACCTGAAGACAGTGCAGTGTATTACTGTTCTGACCTGAAGTCAGTGCAGTGTATTACTGTTCTGACCTGAAGACAGTGCAGTGTATTACTGTTCTGTCCTGAAGACAGTGCAGTGATGTAGATTCCCTTCTCTCTTCTACTAAACCCCCTTCTGATCCTGTTCTCCATAACTGCAGTGTTCATCAACACCCAGCACACCTGCTATCCACGGCTGTAGATGTCTGAGCACATGGAGGAAGTTGATATCAAACCTCTATACCAAATAATGTGGTTGATGTTGTTGTCTTGAAGAAACGCTTCAGGGATTTCTTCAAATTACAGCCTATTTCTAGTGTGATGACTGCAGAATCTATAACACAGATCAAATCTAATGACTAAAAAAGACAAATACGTTCAATTATGTAGATACCGGTATGTTCCACAATACACCTTTAAGTTGAACAGGAGACCTGTAGGTGAACAAGGTATCTGCACGAATATTAACACAAGTTCTGACGTCAAAGTGATGTCATTTCCTTCCCCTCTGGCAGCTCAGTTCAGCTCACCGTCCCTATTGACTTATTCTCCTCTCCCCCCTATGGGCTCTGGTCTAAAGTAGTGCACTAGAAAGGGAATAGGGGGCCATTTGGGATGCTGACATACATTTGACACTCCCACTAGATGACATCACATCTCCGACTATCTGAAAACCCTTTCTCCTTGTCCATGTGACTCTTCTCTCCAGAACCATCAACATGATCAAGCTTCTCATACATGTAGCAACTCTATGGGTGACAGGTACTAAATCCCTCATGAAAGATAGATTTACTGCTGAAACATATTGCTGTCAATATGCTGAGTAATACTGTATATTTCATATTGTCTGTTTTCATCCACAGGGCTGTCACAAACAGACAAAGTTCACCAGACTCCTACTGCAATACTAAAAGGACCTGAAGATAAAGTTCAACTCAACTGCAGCCACACTGTTCCAAGCTACGACACGATACTGTGGTACCAACAGTCCGTCCAAAACACTGCTCTGAAACTCATTGGGTATGTGAGATACACCAGTCCAACGGTGGAAGATTCCTTTAAAGGGCGTTTTAATGTCAGTGGAGATGCTGCAGCTAATAAAATGGCGTATCTACATATTCCCAAACTGAGAGGAGCTGAAGACAGTGCAGTGTATATTTCTGTGCTGCTAGTGAAGCACAGTGTTTCACTATACCCTCTCTCCTCTACAAAAACCCTCTCTGATCCTCTCATATAATACTGACTACAGCTCTATACACCTGCACCTGTCTTCAACCACTTCAACAACACTTTGCTATGAACCATTTGATATCAAACAGATGGTAATGATACTGTGGCTAGTTTAGATGGTTTAAGTGCACTTCCTCAGTTCTCCATCAGGAGGCAGTGTTTATCCACATAGATTTAGAAGTGGCTGCAGAATGCCACTCTATGGTCCCTGGTCAAAGGTAGTCCCCTACATAGGGAATAGGGTGTCACTTGGGATGAAAAATAAATGTATGTGTGGGCCATGGACCAGGACAGGTGGTATGGGAGGGCCCTAGGGGGCCTGGGCCAGCAGTATGGGATGGCACTATGGGGCCTGGGCCAGGGCTGGTGCTATGGGAGGGCACTAGGGGGCCTGGACCAAGGCTGGAGGTATGGTAGGGCACTAGGGTGCCTGGACCAGGACAGGTGGTGTGGGAGGGCACTAGGGGTCCTGGACAATGGGCTGGAGGTATGGGAGGGCACTAGGGGGCCTGGACATCAATCTCAGATTAAGCATCCGATCGAGATAAACAGCGCCCCTCTGTCTCAGTATGTATAGACCATGTATCTGATACTGTCTGGACAAAAATAGTATGTCATGTATTGAGTGGGTGCCTTCTTTCAACCTTTTACTGCAGTGGGATAAATCAGGGTCACACAGAGTGTTTCTTAGTAGTCTTAAAACAAATCTACTTGAAACAAAAGTATACACCTCATGGCTATGGGCTTGTACCATGTCAGATATTGAAATATGTTCAATTTTGAGTTTGCATCCCAATATTACACTTTATATACATCACAGAAGATTGAAATATAACAAAAACTGTTTAATTTAGGAACACCAGATGTTTGGCTTAAAAACATGTTTATTATTTATGGAAAATATTAATAACATTCCACCCATGAATATTATTAATGTCACCAAATCAGTCTCATTCTTCTTACTGTCCTCAGCAATGAAAGGAAACATGATTAGAAATCTGATCTCCATAACCATGGGCCAACCATAATCATGGATTACACAGTTAGGAAATTAATTGTAAATTACTATTTTTAGGATACACTTTTGAGAATAATGTCATAACCTCATTTAAAAATATATATATATATAGATTTAAAATTGGCAAGGTATAATGGACTAGAAAACAACATCCAATTAACAAGTTTATCTTAAACAACCAGAAAACCAAGACATATGAATGACTGTTTATAGAAGTTATCTGATTATTGAAGCTGAGAAACTTAAAGGAACAATCCACCCAAAACAACTCATTCCTATATTGTGAACAAATGTTTTATTTTGACAATATAATAAGGTTGGTAGCAACATGTGAAAATCGTTGTGGAAATGTGTTGCAGATCAAGTCGCTTTCAAAATCCACAATGCTCTGTATATGTGCAGCCTGGCTAGCTATCTAGCTAACAAACGTAGCTACACACTATAATACCAAATACATTATCAGCACGTGAATTAGCTGTAAAATCAGCTAAACAAACTGCACTAGCAATTCAGGCGTCTGCAATCTCAGATCGATGTGCCTCACAGAGTTGTCAGGTGCCGGGTGTAGCTGGTGCAATTGAATCAGGCGCAGGACAGCAGAGATGAGCAACACAACGTAGTTTACTCAATAGAAATAACAAAGTACCAAACAATACCAAGCCCACCAAAATATGGACTAACAATCACAGCAACAATAACGCACACAAACATGGGGAAAACAGAGGGTTAAAACAATGAACATGTAATTGGGGATTTGAAACCAGATGTGTATAAAACAAAGACAAAACAAATGAAAAGTGGATTGGCGATGGCTAGAAGGCCGGTGACGACGATCGCTGAACGCCGCCCAACAAGGAGAGGGACAGACTTCGGCGGAAGTCGTGACCGTATCCCCCCCCTTACGCACGGCTCCAGCAGCTCGTCGACACCGACCTCGGGGCCGACCCGGAGGACGAGGCGCAGGGCGATCCGGATGTAGACGATGGAACACCCGCAGCATCGAAGGGTCCAAAACGTCCTCCACCGGCACCCAGCAGCTCTCCTCCGGACCGTAGCCCTCCTACTCCACGAGGTACTGAAGGCCCCTCGCCCGACGCCTCGAGTCCAGTTTGGCTCGAACTGCATACGCCGGGGCCCCCTCGATGTCCAGAGGGGGCGGAGGAACCTCCCGCACCTCAGACTCCTGGAGTGGACCAGCCACCACCGGCCTGAGGAGAAACACATGGAACGAGGGGTTAATACGGTAATCTGGGGGAAGCTGTAACCTGTAGCAAACCTCGTTCAGTCTCCTCAGGACTTTGAATGGCCCCACATATCGCGGGCCCAGCTTCCGGCAGGGCAGGCGGAGGGGCAGGTTTTGGGTCGAGAGCCAGACCCGGTCTCCCGGTGCGAACACCGGGGCCTCACTGTACTACGTCACACTGAGAGAGACTTTACCACAGTACTATGTCATACTGAGAGAGACTTTACCACAGTACTGCGTCATACTGAGAGAGACTTTACCACAGTACTAAGTCATACTGAGAGAGACTTAACCACAGTACTACGTCATACTGAGAGAGACTTTACCACAGTACTACGTCACACTGAGAGAGACTTTACCACAGTACTACGTCATTCTGAGAGAGACTTTACCACAGTACTACGTCATACTGAGAGAGACTTTACCACAGTACTACGTCATACTGAGAGAGACTTTACCACAGTCCTACGTCATACTGAGAGAGACTTTACCACAGTACTACGTCATACTGAGAGAGACTTTACCACAGTACTACGTCATACTGAGAGAGACTTTACCACAGTACTACATCATACTGAGAGAGACTTTACCACAGTACTACATCATACCGGACGGATTTCTGACTGATGGAACGCAAATAACTCAGATACACATGAAAACATGACATGACCCAGGGAATCAATAGAACTTCACTAAGTGATGGACAATAATAATATAACATTCAAAATGGGTGAATATTTCCTTTAACCATCAATCAACTAACTCCAGATAGCAGAGCATCAGATCTCCCTCTCTGCTCTACAAAACCCTGCTTCCTGTCCCACATAGACTCCTCCTGCAGGGTTCATCTCAGGTCTCTGATGTTTTAGATGTTCTCATAAGGAGGCAGCATCCCTCTAGATGATCGCTGAGATGAGTTGATGAGAAGCCACCTCTAATTCATGTGGAGTGATTTGTCTGTCTCATTCTTTCTGTCTCCTTAACAGTGAGTCAACATGATCAGAATTCTTATCTCCATCACCATGGGTTACACAGCCTGGGCTGCAGGTATTCAGGTCATTGATTTTATCAACTAATAATATCCTCATTTGATCGTTTTTTATGTTTCAGCTGAATATGTTTCTTTATCTGTTGTTTCACCTCTCTCTCTGTATGTCTCTGTCTCTCTCTATCTTTCTCTTTCTCTCTCTTTCTCTTTGTCTCAATCTCCAGGTTCTTCTCTCAGTAACCAGGTTCACCAGAGACCTGCAACCCTGTACAAGAACCAGGGAGAGTCGGCTAAGATTGAGTGTTCACATAGTATATCAAGCTATAATGTCATCCTCTGGTACAAGCAATCCAACTACAGAGAATTAGTGCTTTCAGGATACATGATAGCGACATCTGGAAATCCTGAGGCTGGATTTAAAATAGAAGGAGATGCTAGTGCAGGTGGTACCAGCACCTTAACCATCAATCAACTCACTCCAAATAGCAGTGCTGTGTATTACTGTGCTGCTAGTTTACACAGTGCATCAGATCTCCCTCTCTGCTCTACAAAAACCTCCTCACTGGTCTACTGTAGACTAATCACACCTGTATTAACAGCACACTGTATCTGACTCTGATTCAATGCCAAAACCCTCACCAGCTGGTCTAACAGAAAGGGGAGGTTCCCTCTGATATACAGGAGACCATGATACAGTATGGTATCATATCTTTCCTGTAGGTGGAGTTCTAGCTCAACAGATCCATGTGGACTCACCAGACACAGTACCTCAGTAAACTATGGTGTGTAGTAAGGAGGCTGAGGGATGAAGATCCATGTCCTTTTGAATGTTCATCTGGTCTCAGTGTTGAACTAAGAATCTTTCACTGTTGGAAATTTTTCATCTACGAACGTGAATCTCTTCATTATTCTTGAACACAGATTAGATACCATCTAAAATAATCTATAATTCCATATTTTATAGTATAAATGACAACAGTAGTTATAACAAACAGGTCTCTCTCTCCTCTTCTGTAACAGGTGAACTCCTCTATTCCAGCGTTCATCAGTCTCCATCTTCAGTATTTCAGAGTTCTGGAGAAACTGCTATCCTGTCCTGTTCACACACTCTCCCCAGCTACAACACCATACTGTGGTATCAGCAGGTGGAACACACTGTCCCCAGCTACAACACCATACTGTGGTATCAGCAGGTGGAACACACTGTCCCCAGCTACAACACCATACTGTGGTATCAGCAGGTGGAACACACTCTCCCCAGCTACAACACCATACTGTGGTATCAGCAGGTGGAACACACTCTCCCCAGCTACAACACCATACTGTGGTATCAGCAGGTGGAACACTTACTTCAATCTCAGACGTTGTTCCACTTAATGGAAACCAATTATGGTTGTAGATGACATTACCTTCATGCTTAAATTCACTGGTGTTCCCCAAACTATAAAATGTAGTAATAATAATTAGAAATGGTCAAAAACATCTCCCCTTCAACTATTCATACCTCTGCTCCAAATACCCTGCTTCCCATACAGCCGCTCTATCCCAGCAGGCACCTCTCACTTTCACCTGTTCACCAGCAGCTATGACAGTGAAATAATACCATGCTATTGTTTGAGGAGAGTCCACAACAACAAAACACTTTCATCACGGCAACTGGTTTGATACATTCACCTCTGAAGGTAAATAATGTAGTTGCATTCAGTAATCTGTCTCTGATGTGTCATCCTGAGGGTACCAGAGATAGAATGTAGCATAGTTTTGTTTGATAAAATCCAGTTTTATGTTCTACAGTTTGACCCCACTGCTGTCTGTGGCTCCACACCCACCCCTCCCGGCCATCTAGATGTGTGAAAGTTAGTGTATGAGCTAATGATCTATCATGTATGACATCTCTTGGAGTGTGTAAACTTTAATTTGTTATTACCATATATTTTTTTATGTTCTCTATAGTTATGTACTTGAAAATATATCAATTGACCAAAAATGACACATTTGGTCAAACTCCGAATTAATACAAAATATTGTGCAGTAATGAAATACTTCACTGGATCAGTCTGAAACTTTCCACACACTACTGCCATCTGGTGGCCAAAATCTAAATTACACCTAGACTCCTATCTGAAAGTTTGGCCTTTCTCTTGCATTTCAAAGATTATACATTTTTTGGGGTGAAAAACACTTTTTTTTTATTATTATCTTTTACCAGATCTGTTTTGTTCTCCTACATTAATTTCACATTTCCACAAACCTCCAAGTGTTTCCTTTCAAATGGTATCAAGAAACTGCATATCTTTGCTTCAGGTCCTGAGCTACAGGCAGTTAGATTCGGGTCTGTTATTTTAGGCGAAATTTGAAAAAAAGGGTCCTATCCGTAAGTTATTGCACAGAACAAATCTCCAAAGCCTGTGTTAACTTCAGACCTTACATCCCAAAACCCCATTATTTTACCCCTTCATTTCTCCCATAGCATTGGTCAACGAACCAGAGCCAGAAAATGCTGACTCATTTCCGTGTTTAAGGACTAAACGCTGTCGAGCTCTATAGGATGGAATATAATATGTAAAGAGCTGATGGTCTCATCATGGACTGTAGGGAGACCTCTAACTTTAATAATGTGCATGTCTCTACAGTCTGAACCACTAATTAACATGATGTATTCAGATCATCAGTCCCTCCCACTTCACTGACATGTTGAATATGGTGGAACCTGCCGTGGTCGACTGATTGGCATCTATTCATCTATGTGACACTCCTCTTGTTTTATATACAGTGATACCAGACTCTTTCCAGCACTCTCACATATAACGTGATCAAACATGTTCACGTTTCTCTTCACTGTTACTGTCTCACTGCTCTGTGCTGCAGGTACAGTTTCATAATGTTGCATTTATTAACCAGGAAAATTAAGAACAAAATTCTTATTTACAATGACGGCCTTCTCTAGTTATAGATATTGATGTTTCCAAGCGTATGTTCACTTCACCTGAGTCTTGATGTATTCAGGTCTAACTGTACCTAACTCTATTGATTTAATGCTCAATGTATCCTTACAGGTCTTGTTGAGGGGAGTGAAGTCACTCAGACACCCGCCATACTCTGGGGACTGAAAGACAGTGATGCTCAGATGAACTGCAGTCACACTAAGGGAGCTTCCTACTTCCAGATGTACTGGTACAGACAGCTTCCAGGAGAGGGAATGAAGCAGGTAGCCTTCACCACTACCACTTCCAGTCCTGAGTATTCAGGGGATATTAGTACAGGCAAAATCTTAGCCAACAAGACTTTAGCTGAGAGTGGATCTTTCACAGTGAAGAAGTTGGAGACAGGAGACAGCGGAATGTACTTCTGTGCTGTGAGTCAACACAGTGATACAGACAACAAGCACAGCTGTACAAAAACCCCAGTATTTCAATAGGATGTAATATAATATGTAAAGAGATGGTCTCATCACATACTGTAGGGGGACCTCTAACTCTAGTTCTTCTAATGTCTGATGCTTTCATTGTCATGATCATGTAATCAGTCATGTTCACAGTGAGGTCCTATGAGCAAGCTTTACAAATGTCATCAAACTGAATAAAATATCCTTTCTCTCTCACCTTATCTCCTCTCTCTCTCTCTGTCACCTTCTCTCCCTCTCTCCTCTCTCTCTCTCCCCCTCTCTCTGTCACCTTCTCTCCCTCTCTCCTCTCTCTCCCTTTCTCCTCTCTCTCTTTGTCCACAGGGAAGTCGTTTAGTAGCATGGTTCATCAGAGGCCCGTGGCACTAAGAGAAGGACCTGGAGGAAAATCTAAAGACTGAAAAAGACAGATTCTTTCAATGATGTAGATACCGGTATGTTCCACAATACACCTTTAAGTTTAACAGGAGACCTGTAGGTGAACAAGGTATCTGCTTGAATTTCAACATAAGTTCTGACGTCAAAGTGATGTCATTTCCTTCCCCTCCGGCAGCTCAGTTCAGCTCACCGTCACTATTGACTTATTCTCCTCTCCCCCCTATGGGCTCTGGTCTAAAGTAGTGCACTAGAAAGGGAATAGAGGGCCATTTGGGATGCTGACATACATTTGACACTCCCACTAGATGACATCACATCTCTGACTATCTGAAAACCCTTTCTCCTTGTCCATGTGACTCTTCTCTCCAGAACCATCAACATGATCAAGCTTCTCATACATGTAGCAACTCTACCACTATGGGTGACAGGTACTAAATCCCTCATGAAAGATAGATTTACTGCTGAAATATATTGCTGTCAATATGCTGAGTAATACTGTATATTTCATATTGTCTGTTTTCATCCACAGGGCTGTCACAAACAGACAAAGTTCACCAGACTCCTACTGCAATACTAAAAGGACCTGAAGATAAAGTTCAACTCAACTGCAGCCACACTGTTCCAAGCTACTTCATGATTTTGTGGTACCAACAGTCAGCCCAAAACACTGCTCTGAAACTCATTGGGTATGTGAGATACACCAGTCCAACGGTGGAAGATTCCTTTAAAGGGCGTTTTAATGTCAGTGGAGATGGTGCAACTGGGAAAATGGCGTATCTACATATTCCCAAACTGAGAGGAGCTGAAGACAGTGCAGTGTATTTCTGTGCTGCTAGTAAAGCACAGTGTTTCACTATACCCTCTCTCCTCTACAAAAACCCTCTCTGATCCTCTCATATAATACTGACTACAGCTCTATACACCTGCACCTGTCTTCAACCACTTCAACTACACTTTGCTATGAACCATTTGATATCAAACAGATGGTAATGATACTGTGGCTAGTTTAGATGGTTTAAGTGCACTTCCTCAGTTCTCCATCAGGAGGCAGTGTTTATCCACACACATTTAGAAGTGGCTGCAGAATGCCACTCTATGGTCCCTGGTCAAAGGAAGTGCCCTACATAGGGAATAGGGTGTCAATTTGGATGAAAACGCTTTCTAAATTAGTTTATGGGCCATGGTCCAGGGCTGGTGGTGTGGGAGGTCACTAGGTGGCCTGGACCAGGACCGGTGGTGTGGGAGGGCCCTAGGGGGCCTGGACCAGGACAGGTGGTATGGGAGTGCCCTAGGGGGCCTGGACCAGGGCTGGTGGTATGGGAGGGCCCTAGGTGGCCTGGACATCAATCTCAGATTAAGCATCCGATCGAGATAAACAGCGCCCCTCTGTCTCAGTATGTATAGACCATGTATCTGATGCTGTCTGGACAAATAGAGTATGTCATGTATTGAGTGGTTAGTTTCTTTCTACCTTTAACTGCAGTGGGCTAAATCAGGGTCACACAGAGTGTTTCTTAAAACAAATCTACTTGAAACAAAAGTATACACCTCATGGTTATGGGCTTGTACCATGTCAGATATTGAAATATGTTCAATTTTGTGTCTGCATCCCAATATTACAATTTATATACATCACAGAAGATTGAAATATAACAAAAACTGTTTAACAGAGGAACACCAGATGTTCGGCATAAAAAAATATATGTTTATTAATGATGGAAAATATTAATAACATTCACCCATGAAATTATTAATGTCACCAAATCAGTCTCATTCTTCTTACTGTCCTCAGCACTGAAAGCAAACAACATGATTAGAAATCTGATCTCCATAACCATGGGCCAACCATAATCATGGATTACACAGTTGTTAGGAAATTAAATGTAAATTACTATTTTTAGGATACACATTTGAGAATAACGTCATAACCTCATTTAAAAATATATATATAGACTTCAAATTGGCAAGGTATAATGGACTACTAAACAACATCCAATAAACAAGTTTATCTTAAACAACCAGAAAACCAAGACATATGCCTGACTGTTTATAGAAGTTATCTGATTATTGAAGCTGAATAACTTCCAAGGAACAATCCACCCAAAACCACTCAATCCTATATTGTGAACAAATGTTTTATTTTGACAATATAATAAGGTTGGTAGCAACATGTGAAAATCGTTGTGGAAATGTGTTGCAGATCAAGTTGCTTACAAAATCCACAATGCTCTGTATATGTGCAGCCTGGCAAGCTATCTAGCTAACAAACGCAGCTACACACTATAATACCAAATACATTATCAGCACGTGAATTATCTAGTTAGCTGTAAATCAGTTTAAAACCTGCATTATCAATTCAGGAGTCTGCAATCTCAGATCGATGTGCCTCACAGAGTTGTCAGGTGCGGGGAGTAGCTGGTGCAATTGAATCAGGCGGTAGGACAGCAGAGATGAGCAACACAACGTAGTTTACTCAATAGAAATAACAAAGTACCAAACAATACCAAGCCCACCAAAATATGGACTGACAATCACAGGAACAATAACGCACACAAACATGGGGAAAACAGAGGGTTAAATAATGAACATGTAATTGGGGAATTGAAACCAGGTGTGTATAAAACAAAGACAAAACAAATGAAAAATTAAAAGTGGATTGGCGATAGCTAGAAGGCCGGTGATGTCGACCGCCGAACGCCGCCCGAACAAGGAGAGGGACAGACTTCGGCGGAAGTCGAGACAGTACCCCCTCTCCTTTACGCCCGGCTCCAGCAGCTTGCCGACACCGACCTCGGGGACGACCCGGAGGACGAGGCGCAGGGCGATCCGGATGCAGACAATGGAACTCCCGCAGCATCGAAGGGTCCAAAACGTCCTCCACCGGCACCCAGCAGCTCTCCTCTGGACAGTACCCCTCCCACTCCATGAGGTACTGAATGCCCCTCGCCCGACGCCTCGAGTCCAGGATGGCTAGAACTGCATACGCCGGGGCCACCTCGATGTCCAGAGGTGGCGGAGGAACCTCCCGCACCTCAGACTCCTGGAGTGGACCAGCCACCACCGGCCTGAGGAGAGACACATGGAACGAGGGGTTAATACGGTAATCTGGGGGAAGCTGTAACCTGTAGCAAACCTCGTTCAGTCTCCTCAGGACTTTGAATGGCCCTACAAAATGCGGGCCCCGCTTCCAGCAGGGCAGGCAGAGGGGCAGGTTTCGGGTCGAGAGCCAGACCCGGTCTCCCGGTGCGAACACCGGGGCCTCACTGTACTACGTCACACTGAGAGAGACTTTACCACAGTACTACGTCATACTGAGAGAGACTTAACCACAGTACTACGTCATACTGAGAGATACTTCACCACAGTACTACGTTATACTGAGAGAGACTTTACCACAGTACTACGTCATACTGAGAGAGACTTAACCACAGTACTACGTCCTACTGAGAGAGACTTTACCACAGTACTACATCATACTGAGAGAGACTTTACCACAGTACTACGTCATACTGAGAGAGACTTTACCACAGTACTACGTCCTACTGAGAGAGACTTAACCACAGTACTACGTCCTACTGAGAGAGACTTTACCACAGTACTACGTCATACTGAGAGAGACTTTACCACAGTACTACGTCCTACTGAGAGAGACTTAACCACAGTACTACGTCATACTGAGAGAGACTTTACCACAGTACTACGTCATACTGAGAGAGACTTTACCACAGTACTACGTCATACTGAGAGAGACTTTACCACAGTACTACGTCATACTGAGAGAGACTTTACCACAGTACTACGTCATACTGAGAGAGACTTTACCACAGTACTACGTCATACTGAGAGAGACTTTACCACAGTACTACATCATACAGAGAGAGACTTTACCACAGTACTACGTCCTACTGAGAGAGACTTAACCACAGTACTACGTCATACTGAGAGAGACTTTACCACAGAACTACGTCATACTGAGAGAGACTTTACCACAGTACTACGTCATACCAGATTTCTGACTGATGGAACGCAACTCAGATACACATGAAAACATGACATGACCCAGGGAATCAATAGAACATCACTAAGTGATGGACAATGATAATATAACATTCAAAATGGGTGAATATTTCCTTTAACCATCAATCAACTAACTCCAGATAGCAGAGCATCAGATCTCCCTCTTTGCTCTACAAAACCCTGCTTCCTGTCCCACATAGACTCCTCCTGCAGGGTTCATCTCAGGTCTCTGATGTTTTCTATGTTCTCATAAGGAGGCAGCATCCCTCTAGAAGATCACAGAGATTAGTTGATGAGAAGCCACCTCTAATTCATGTAGAGTGGTGTGTCTGTCTCCTTAACAGTGAGTCAACATGATCAGAATTCTTATCTTCATAACTTTGGGTTACACAGTCTGGGCTGCAGGTATTCAGGTCATTGATTTCATCAACTAATAATATCCTAATTTGATTGTTTTTATGTTTCGGGTGAATATGTTTCTTTATCTGTTGTTTCACCTGTCTCTCTCGCTCTCTCTCTCTGTCTCTCCTCTCTCTCTCTCTCTCTCTCTCTCTCTCTCTCTCTCTCTCTTTTTTTCTCTCTCTCTCTCTCTCTCTCTCTCTCTCTCTCTCTCTGTCTCTCTCTCTCTGTCTCTCTCTCTCTAGATTCCTCTCAGAGTAACCAGGTTGACCAGAGACCTGCAGCCCTGTACAAGAAACCTGGAAAGTTGGCTAAGATGGAGTGTTCACATAGTATATCAGGCTATGATCAATTTCTCTGGTACAAGCAATCCAACTACAGAGAATTTGTGTATTTAGGATACCTGTATGGGAAAACAGGATATCCTGAGGCTGGATTTAAAATAGAAGGAGATGCTAATGCAGGTGGTACCAGCACCTTAACCATCAATCAACTCACTCCAAATAGCAGTGCTGTGTATTACTGTGCTGCTAGTTTACACAGTGCATCAGATCTCCCTCTCTGCTCTACAAAAACCTCCTCCCTGGTGTACTGTAGACTAATCACACCTGTATTAACAGCACACTGTATCTGACTCTGATTCAATGCCAAAACACTCACCAGCTGGTCTAACAGAAAGGGGAGGTTCCCTCTGATATACAGGAGACCATGATACAGTATGGTATGATATCATATCTTTCCTGTAGGTGGAGTTCTAGCTCAACAGATCCATGTGGACTCACCAGACACAGTACCTCAGTAAACTATGGTGTGTAGTAAGGAGTCTGAGGGATGAAGATCCATGTCCTTTTGAATGTTCATCTGGACTCAGTGTTGAACTAAGAATCTTTCACTGTTGGATATTTTCCACCTTTGAAAGTGAATCTCTTCATTATAGTTGAACACAGATTAGAAACTGTCTAAAATAATCTATAATTCCATATATGTCATGTATAAATGAGTACAGTAGTTATAACAAACAGGTCTCTCTCTCATCTTCTGTAACAGGTGAACTCCTCTATTCCAGCGTTCATCAGTCTCCATCTTCAGTATTTCAGAGTTTTGGAGAAACTGCTATCCTGTCCTGTTCACACACTCTCCCCAGCTACACCACCATACTGTGGTATCAGCAGGTGGAACACACTGTCCCCAGTTACAACACCATACTGTGGTATCAGCAGGTGGAACACACTGTCCCCAGCTACAACACCATACTGTGGTATCAGCAGGTGGAACACACTGTCCCCAGCTACAACACCATACTGTGGTATCAGCAGGTGGAACACACTGTCCCCAGCTACAACACCATACTGTGGTATCAGCAGGTGGAACACACTGTCCCCAGTTACAACACCATACTGTGGTATCAGCAGGTGGAACACACTCTCCCCAGCTACAACACCATACTGTGGTATCAGCAGGTGGAACACACTGTCCCCAGTTACACCACCATACTGTGGTATCAGCAGGTGGAACACACTCTCCCCAGTTACAACACCATACTGTGGTATCAGCAGGTGGAACACACTGTCCCCAGCTACAACACCATACTGTGGTATCAGCAGGTGGAACACACTCTCCCCAGCTACAACACCATACTGTGGTATCAGCAGGTGGAACACACTGTCCCCAGCTACAACACCATACTGTGGTATCAGCAGGTGGAACACACTGTCCCCAGCCACAACACCATACTGTGGTATCAGCAGGTGGAACACACTCTCCCCAGCTACAACACCATACTGTGGTATCAGCAGGTGGAACACACTGTCCCCAGTTACACCACCATACTGTGGTATCAGCAGGTGGAACACACTCTCCCCAGTTACAACACCATACTGTGGTATCAGCAGGTGGAACACACTGTCCCCAGCTACAACACCATACTGTGGTATCAGCAGGTGGAACACACTCTCCCCAGCTACAACACCATACTGTGGTATCAGCAGGTGGAACACACTGTCCCCAGCTACAACACCATACTGTGGTATCAGCAGGTGGAACACACTGTCCCCAGTTACAACACCATACTGTGGTATCAGCAGGTGGAACACACTCTCCCCAGCTACAACACCATACTGTGGTATCAGCAGGTGGAACACACTCTCCCCAGCTACAACACCATACTGTGGTATCAGCAGGCCAAGCTGCTCTGATATATCTTCCATGATGGGGTAGACCTAGAGACTAAAGCTGCTCTGATATATCTTCCATGATGGGGTAGACCTAGAGACTGAAGCTGCTCTGATATATCTACCATGATGGGGTAGACCTAGAGACTAAAGCTGCTCTGATATATCTTCCATGATGGGGTAGACCTAGAGACTAAAGCTGCTCTGATATATCTTCCATGATGGGGTAGACCTAGAGACTAAAGCTGCTCTGATATCCCAGCTAGCAGTGAGGAATCGGCAACAGTACATCGGGCCGTATCCGTCTACCTGAATTAAGACGACTTTGCCGGCATCTTTCCAGAATCCCCCCAGACGTGACCTGAAGCAAATGTTAATAAATGAATACAAATTTATCCGATTTAGTCATTTAAAATATTACTTTTATAGATTATATACAAACAAATTATACACATCCACAAAACACAAGCTGTAGCCCTCCACAGGAGTCACTACAGCACGATGGGACAACAACAACATCCCTAACTAGGACGACACTGAGACAATTGTGCGTCGCCTCATGTGTCTCCCGGTGGCGGCCGGCACAGGTATCGAACCAGCATCTGTAGCAACACAGTATCAAAATACTAAAATAATACACAGGACTCTTAAAGAATTTCATGTAAATGTTAATTGTATTTTTTGATCACAGAAACAATGAGAAAATATGGGGAAATAAATAATGAAATAAAAGTTATATATTTGGGCCAGATAACAGCACCAGAACCGGCCCGAGATCAATCCCCGCATCCTAGCCATAAGTAATACTGCCGAAGGTGGCCCAGACTCGGGCCACATGGCGTCGGCCGAGTCTGACTCTCAGCTGAGTGCCCCGACTCTCAGCCGGAATCGGCCCAGATCCACTGTGCTAGCTGGGATATCGACCATGATGGGGCATACATAAGCAGGAATTTCATCAACAAGAAGTACAACATTACAGATAATTAACTTTATATGTCTAATGTTGTATACCTTTGGAATCGTGACATTACATTCTTTCGAGGAAATTAGGAACGTTTCTCGACTCATATATCCTGACTTTGAGAAGGGATTGCGTGATGATTCGTTTAGCAACCGCGTGACGCAGCATGACAACATGAACGCGATTGGTTGATAGTCTGCTGGGTGGGGGGTTTTGGTACACCAATGGGTTTCCTATCTCCTGAAATGGTCCTGGACAACAAGTCTTGCAAATGGTTTAAGAGCTATCTGACAGACAGAACACAATGTGTGCATTCTGATGGTGTTGAATCTAGTTTCCTCGATATTAGGTGTACCGCAGGGGTCAGTATTGGGACCTGTTCTCTTTACTATTTATGTAAATAATATTGGTCATTGTATTAAATCCCTTCATATTAATCTGTATACCAGATGATATGGTTATGTATGCCATAGCACTGATTGTTAAAGCTACAGTGCCTTCAGAAAGTATTTATACCCCCTTGACTTATTCCACATTTTGTTGTGTAAGAACCTGAATTCAAAATGGACTAAATATATATTTTTGTTATGGTCCTGAGTGTAGCTGTGTAGAGAGTCAGGCGCAGGACAGCAGAATAGAGTAATCAACGTAATTTACTCAAAATACAAAATAACAAAGGTAAACTCACGAGCCCACAAAGACGTACCGAGTTACAACAAACAATCAATCACAAAGACATGGGGGGGACAGAGTTTTAAATAAGGAACATGTAATTAGTGATTGGAAACCAAGTGTGTATAATGAAGACAAAAACATAGAAAATGAAAAGTAGATCGGTGGCAGCTAGAAAACCGGCGACGTCGAAAGCCGCCCCGAACAAGGAGAGGGACCAACTTCGGCTGAAGTCGTGGCACAGAAAGATTAAATTATTGTTAATTTAACTGCAGTCTCCAATTAACAGCTATTACAGTGAAAAAATACCATGCTATTGTTAGAGGAGAGTCCACAACAACAAAACACTTTCATCACGGCAACTGGTTTGATACAGTCACCTCTGAAGGTAAATAATGTAGTTGCATTCAGTAATCTGGCTCTGATGTGTCATCCGGAGGGTCCAGAGATAAAATGTAAAATGGTTTCATAAAATCAATTTTTATGTTAAAATGTCGGAACTGGGTTCGACAGTTCGAACCCCTGCTGTCTCTGGCTCCACACCCACCCCGTCTGGCCATCTAGATGTGTGAAAGTTTGTGTATAAGCTAATGATCCATCATGCATGCCATTAACTACAAGCTGGCGAGCTCTATAGGATAGAATAGAATATGTAAAGAGCTGATGGTCTCATCATGGACTGTAGGGGGACCTCTAACTTTAATAATGTGAATGTCTCTACAGTCTGAACCACTAATTAACATGATGTATTCAGATCATCAGTCCCTCCCACTTCACTGACATGTTGAATATGGTGGAACCTGCCGTGGTCAACTGATTGGCATCTATTCATCTATGTGACACTCCTCTTGTTTTATATACAGTGATACCAGACTCTTTCCAGCACTCTCACATATAACGTGATCAATCATGTTCACGTTTCTCTTCACTGTTACTGTCTCACTGCTCTGTGCTGCAGGTACAGTTTCATATTGTTTTACTTATTTAACCAGGAAAATTAAGAACAAAATTCTTATTTACAATGACGGCCTTCTCTAGTTATAGATATTGATGTTTCCAAGCGTACAGTGGGGGAGAAAAAAGTATTTAGTCAGCCACCAATTGTGCAAGTTCTCTCACTTAAAAAGATGAGAGAGGCCTGTAATTTTCATCATAGGTACACTTCAACTATGACAGACAAAATGAGGAAAAAAAATTCCAGAAAATCACATTGTAGGATTTTTAATGAATTTATTTGCAAATTATGGTGGAAAATAAGTATTTGGTCACATACAAACAAGCAAGATTTCTGGCTCTCACAGACCTGTAACTTCTTCTTTAAGAGGCTCCTTTGTCCTCCACTCGTTACCTGTATTAATGGCACCTGTTTGAACTTGTTATCAGTATAAAAGACACCTGTCCACAACCTCAAACAGTCACACTCCAAACTCCACTATGGCCAAGACCAAAGAGCTGTCAAAGGACACCAGAAACAAAATTGTAGACCTGCACCAGGTTGGGAAGACTGAATCTGCAATAGGTAAGCAGCTTGGTTTGAAGAAATCAACTGTGGGAGCAATTATTAGGAAATGGAAGACATACAAGACCACTGATAATCTTCCTCGATCTGGGGCTCCACGCAAGATCTCACCCGTGGGGTCAAAATGATCACAAGAACGGTGAGCAGAAATCCCAGAACGACACGGGGACCTAGTGAATGACCTGCAGAGAGCTGGGACCAAAGTAACAAAGCCTACCATCAGTAACACACTACGCCGCCAGGGACTCAAATCCTGCAGTGCCAGACGTGTCCCCTGCTTAAGCCAGTACATGTTCAGGCCCGTCTGAAGTTTGCTAGAGAGCATTTGGATGATCCAGATGAGGATTGGGAGAATGTCATATGGTCAGATGAAACCAAAATATAACTTTTTGGTAAAAACTCAACTCGTCGTGTTTGGAGGACAAAGAATGCTTAGTTGCATCCAAAGAACACCATACCTACTGTGAAGCATGGGGGTGGAAACATCATGCTTTGGGGCTGTTTTTCTGCAAAGGGACCAGGACGACTGATCCGTGTAAAGGAAAGAATGAATGGGCCCATGTATCGTGAGATTTTGAGTGAAAACCTCCTTCCATCAGCAAGGGCATTGAAGATGAAACGTGGCTGGGTCTTTCAGCATGACAATGATCCCAAACACACCGCCCGGGCAACGAAGGAGTGGCTTCGTGAGAAGCATTTCAAGGTCCTGGAGTGGCCTAGCCAGTCTCCAGATCTCAACCCCATAGAAAATCTTTGGAGGGAGTTGAAAGTCCGTGTTGCCCAGCGACAGCCCCAAAACATCACTGCTCTAGAGGAGATCTGCATGGAGGAATTGGCCAAAATACCAGCAACAGTGTGTGAAAACCTTGTGAAGACTTACAGAAAACGTTTGACCTCTGTCATTGCCGACAAAGGGTATATAACAAAGTATTGAGATAAACTTTTGTTATTGACCGAATACTTATTTTCCACCATAATTTGCAAATAAATAAATAAAAAATCCTACAATGTGATTTTCTGGATTTCTTTTTCCTCATTTTGTCTGTCATAGTTGAAGTGTACCTATGATGAAAATTACAGGCCTCTCTCAACTTTTTAAGTTGGAGAACTTGCACAATTGGTGGCTGACTAAATACTTTTTTGCCCCACTGTATGTTCACTTCACCTGAGTCTTGATGTATTCAGGTCTAACTGTACCTAACTCTATTGATTTAATACTCACTGTATCCTTACAGGTCTTGTTGAGGGGAGTGAAGTGACTCAGACACCCACCATACTCTGGGGACCGAAAGACAGTGATGCTCAGATGAACTGCAGTCACACTAAGGATTCTACCTACAACCAGATGTACTGGTACAGACAGCGTCCAGGAGAGGGAATGAAGCAGGTAGCCTTCACTTCTACCAGTTCCAGTACTGAGTATTCAGGGGATTTCAGTGCAGACAAATTCTCAGCCATGAAGACTGTAGCTGAGAGTGGATCTTTCACAGTGAAGAAGTTGGAGACACGAGACAGCGGAATGTACTTCTGTGCTGTGAGTGAACACAGGGATACAGACAACAAGCACAGCTGTACAAAAACCCCAGTATTTCAATAGGATGTAATATAATATGTAAAGAGATGGTCTCATCACATACTGTAGGGGGACCTCTAACTCTAGTTCTTCTAATGTCTGATGCTTTCATTGTCATGATCATGTAATCAGTCATGTTCACAGTGAGGTCCTATGAGCAAGCTTTACAGTACAGGCTTCCTGACACTCCCTCTAAACCTGTCACTATCCACCACCCTGAAGGAAACATGCTACTACAACAGCCAATCTCCTTTCACCTCAGAGCTTCATCCAGGAGACACTCATATCACATCCTCATCATCATCGTCTTCCTCAGCATATTCATCATCTTCATCATCATCATTATATTATTCTTCATCATCATGTTCAGAGTTCTGATTCACCTGGCAGCTCTACCACTCTGGGTGACAGGTATTAAATCACTTACGATGAGAAGCCTAACGATACTACGAATGTCATCAAAATGAATAAACTATCCTTTCTCTCGCTACTTCTGTCTCACCTTCTCTCTCTTTCCTTCTCACCTTATCTCCTCTCTCTCTGTCACCTTATCTCCCTCTCTCCTCTCTTCTCTCTCTCCTCTCTTCTCTCTCTCCCTTTCTCCTCTGTCTCTCTGTCCACAGGGCAGTCGTTTAGTAGCATGGTTCATCAGAGGCCGGTGGAACTAACAGAAGGACCTGGAGGAAACGTTCAACTCACCTGCAGCCATACTATCCCTGACTACTACATGATACTATGGTACAAACAGTCAACAGGAGACACTGCTATGAAACTCATTGGTTATGCAAATACCAAGTCAATAACCATGGAGAAATCGTTTGAAAAGCACTTCAATGTGAGTGGAGACGGTGGTAAAGAGGCTTACCTTCATCTAGTGAGTCTGAGAGGACCTGAACACAGTGCAGTTTATTACTGTGCAGCCAGCCAACACAGTGATGTAGAGTTCCTCCTGTCCTCTACAAAAACCCTGTCTGATGGTAATATTAGACCAGGGCTCAGAACACCTGCATCTGAGGGTTGGCTTTGACTCAGTGCCAGAGAATAAACACAGATGGATGATGGTATAAGGTGATATCTGTCCCAGTACAGTATACCAGTATTTACAGTTCAGTGTCATCACCCATTAACATACATTATGCAATGTTACAATGTCATATTCCATTACTCCCCCCTGCATAGATCTGATTCACATGACTACTCTCTATCTCCCCTCTCTCTCCCTCTCCCCCCCTCTCCCTTACTGTTCTGACCTGAAGACAGTGCAGTGTATTACTGTTCTGACCTGAAGACAGTGCAGTGTATTACTGTTCTGACCTGAAGTCAGTGCAGTGTATTACTGTTCTGACCTGAAGACAGTGCAGTGTATTAATGTTCTGACCTGAAGTCAGTGCAGTGTATTAATGTTCTGACCTGAAGTCAGTGCAGTGTATTACTGTTCTGACCTGAAGACAGTGCAGTGTATTACTGTTCTGACCTGAAGACAGTGCAGTGTATTACTGTTCTGACCTGAAGACTGTGTAGTGTATTACTGTTCTGACCTGAAGACAGTGCAGTGTATTACTGTTCTGACCTGAAGTCAGTCCAGTGTATTACTGTTCTGACCTGAAGTCAACACAGTGATGTAGATTCCCTTCTCTCTTCTACTAAACCCCCTTCTGATCCTGTACTCCATAACTGCAGTGTACATCAACACCCAGCACACCTGCTATCCACGGCTGTAGATGTCTGAGCACATGGAGGAAGTTGATATCAAACCTCTATACCAAATAATGTGGTTGATGTTGTTGTCTTGAAGAAACGCTTCAGGGATTTCTTCAAATTACAGCCTAATTCTAGTGTGATGACTGCAGAATCTATAACACAGATCAAATCTAATGACTAAAAAAGACAAATACTTTCAATTATGTAGATACCGGTATGTTCCACAATACACCTTTAAGTTGAACAGGAGACCTGTAGATGAACAAGGTATCTGCTCGAATATTAACACAAGTTCTGACGTCAAAGTGATGTAATTTCCGTGACATCACATACTTTAGAGGAAAACAGTAAAGGTTCTCGACTAATATCCTGACTTTGAGGTGACTATTTCCTCTGGGTGACTATTAGTTTAGCAACGCGTGACGTAGCATGACAACATGAACGCGTGTGATCGACAGTCTGCTGGGTGGGGCGTTATAAGGAGACAGGATTCCCAATGGGAATCCTGTCTCCTTTCTCTATAATATTTGCAATGCACCCTGGACTGAAGAGACAGAGAAATAGGAGAAATTACACGTTAAATTACACATTTCTCCAGGTAGGAATATTGCAACAATATGATCAATTGCTCATTGTAGAGAAGACGTCCTCCTGAGTTATGACATCAGCCAGGATTGTAATCTGACATGTATGAGAGACGTTTTAGTGATCTACAATTCATATTCCTGTTAACTTCCAGTGTAGTGAGAGAGACTTTACCACAGTACTACGTCATACTGAGAGAGACTTTACCACAGTACTACATCATACTGAGAGAGACTTTACCACAGTACTGCGTCATACTGAGAGAGAATTTACCACAGTACTACGTCATACTGAGAGAGACTTTACCACAGTACTACATAATACTGAGAGAGACTTTACCACAGTACTACGTCATACTGAGAGAGACTTTACCACAGTACTGCGTCATACTGAGAGAGACTTTACCACAGTACTACGTCATACTGAGAGAGACTTTACCACAGTACTACATAATACTGAGAGAGACTTTACCACAGTACTACGTCATACTGAGAGAGACTTTACCACAGTACTACGTCATACAGAGAGAGACTTTACCACAGTACTACGTCATACTGAGAGAGAATTTACCACAGTACTACGTCATACTGAGAGAGACTTTACCACAGTACTACGTCACACTGAGAGAGACTTTACCACAGTACTACGTCATACTGAGAGAGACTTTACCACAGTACTACGTCACACCGGACAGATTTCTGACTGATGGAACGCAAATAACTCAGATACACATGAAAACATGACATGACCCAGGGAAACAATAGAACATCACTAAGTGATGGACAATAATAATATAACATTCAAAATGGGTGAATATTTCCTTTAACCATCAATCAACTAACTCCAGATAGCAGAGCATCAGATCTCCCACTCTGCTGTACAAAACCATGCTTCCTGTCCCACATAGACTCCTCCTGCAGGGTTTATCTCAGGTCTCTGATGTTTTAGATGTTCTCATAAGGAGGCAGCATCCTTCTAGAAGTTCAATGAGATGAGATGATGAGAAGCCACCTCTAATTCATGTGGAGTGGTTTGTCTGTCTCATTCTTTCTGTCTCCTTAACAGTGAGTCAACATGATCAGAATTCTTATCTCCATCACCATGGGTTACACAGCCTGGGCTGCAGGTATTCAGGTCATTGATTTCATCAATTAATAATATCCTCCATTGATAGTGTTTATGTTTCAGGTAAAAATGTTTCTTTAAATGTTGTTTCACCTCTCTCTCTCTGTCTCTGTCTGTCTCTCTCTTTCTTTGTCTCTCTGTCTGTCTCTCTCTTTCTTTGTCTCTCTCTCCAGGTTCTTCTCTCAGTAGCCAGGTTCACCAGAGACCTGCAGGCCTGTACAAGAACCAGGGAGAGTCGGCTAAGATGGAGTGTTCACATAGTATATCAGGCTATAATCGCATCCTCTGGTACAAGCAATCCATCTACAGAGAATTAGTGCTTTCAGGATACATGATAGGGAAAACTGGATTTCCTGAGGCTGGATTTAAAATAGAAGGAGATGCTAATGCAGGTGGTACCAGCACCTTAAACATCAATCAACTCACTCCAAATAGCAGTGCTGTGTATTACTGTGCTGCTAGTTTACACAGTGCATCAGATCTCCCTCTCTGCTCTACAAAAACCTCCTCCCTGGTGTACTGTAGACTAATCACACCTGTATTAACAGCACACTGTATCTGACTCTGATTCAATGCCAAAACCCTCACCAGCTGGTCTAACAGAAAGGGGAGGATCCCTCTGATATACAGGAGACCATGATACAGTATGGTATGATATCATATCTTTCCTGTAGATGGAGTTCTAGCTCAGATCCATGTGGACTCACCAGACACAGTACCTCAGTAAACTATGGTGTGTAGTAAGGAGTCTGAGGGATGAAGATCCATGTCCTTGTGAATAATCATCTTGACTCAGTTGTTGATCTTAGAATCCTAAACTTTAGGATATTTTTCACGTATGAAAGTAACTCCATATTTTTCCTGTATGAATGACTACAGTAGTTATAACAAACAGGTCTCTCTCTCCTCTTCTGTAACAAGTGAACTCCTCTGCTACAGCGTTCTCCAGTCTCCATCTTCGGTAACTCTGTACTGTGGAATCAGCAGGTGGAACACACTCTCCCCAGCTACAACACCGTACTGTGGTATCAGCTGGTGAAGCTGCTCTGATATATCTACCATGATGGGGTAGACCTAGAGACTGAAGCTGTCTGATATATCTACCATGATGGGGTAGACCTAGAGACTGCACAACTGCACTAAACCCCCAGTGTTGATATAATATAACAGGTACAGCTGCACTAAACCCCCAGTGTTGATATAATATAACAGGTACAGCTGCACTAAACCCCCAGTGTTGATATTATATAACAAGTACAAATGTGCTAATCCCCCAGTATTGATATAATATAACAAGTACAACTGCACTAAACCCCCAGTGTTGATATAATATAACAAGTTCAACTGCACTAAACCCCCAGTGTTGATATAATATAACAGGTACAGCTGTACTAAACCCCCAGTATTGATATAATATAACAAAACCCGGTTTTATTGATCATAATCCAATAAAACGAGCACCTTTCCATTGGAGATGAGTAAGGGTTGCATCCTGGAATAAAACAGTATACAGTACCATCTTTGCGTTTTCGTTCGAAGAAAGCTAATTAAGCTAACTAGCTTTTTGGAGGACTGTAGAAGACTAGCTTGCGTGGTCAGCGTATTGACATGAAAATAGTGTGACTAATGTGGTAGTTCGATTTCTCTGACAGTTAGTGACTCGTCAGCAACATTCTTATTTTGAGCACATAAAGGCTTCACAATTCATAAAGGTCATGTTAACTGACTGACATTATCCTCTATGGGATCGGTGTCCCTAAAGCGGGACGGTTGTTGCTAATGTGACTTGAATGACGTTGTAAACAACACCCAACCTTCCGGGACAAAGACATGTCTTATCTTGGCAGAAAGCTCAAATTATTGTTAATCTAACTGCACTGTCCAATTAACAGTAGCTATTACAGTGAAAATATACCCTGCTATTGTTTGAGGAGAGTCCACAACAACAAAACACTTTTATCATGGCAACTGGTTTGATACATTCACCTCTGAAGGTAAATAATGTACTTACATTCAGTAATCTGGCTCTGATTTGTCATCCTGAGGGTACCAGAGATAAAATGTAGCATAGTTTTATTTGATAAAATCCAGTTTTATATTCAAATGTAGGAACTGGGTTCTAAAGTTTGATCCCACTGCTGTCTCTGGCTCCATACCCACCCCGTCCGGCCATCTTGAGGTGTGAAAACGAATGTATGTGTCACGATCTTCAGAAGGGACAGACCAAGGCGCAGCGAGGTATCCAGTATACATGCTTTATTTATCAACGTAACTGGCACAAAACAACAAAACGAACGAAAACGAAGATCGTAACATATAACATAGACTAGACACTATCGCTATGAAACAAACAATAACCCACAAAATCCAATAGAAAAACCCCAAACATATATATGGTTCCCAATTAGAGACAACGACACACAGCTGCCTCTAATTGGGAACCATTACCCCAACATAGATATACAACACCTAGAACAAAAAACCCTACACCAAAAAACGAAACGAAACATGCCAGCCTATAACTATCAGGCCTGAACGTGACAGTACCCCCCCCCCCAAAGGCGCGGACTCTGACCGTGCCAAAAGTCCATTTGGGGGGGTCTTCGGGTGGGCCTCCTGGTCCCAGGGCTATTAGCCGGAACAGTTTGTTCCGGACTGGGGACCTTCTCTGGAGGTTCCAGACTGGGGACCTTCTCTGGAGGTTCCGGACTGGGGACCTTCTCTGGAGGTTCCGGACTGGGGACCCTCTCTGGAGGTTCCAGACTGGGGACCCTCTCTGGAGGTTCCAGACTGGGGACCCTCTCTGGAGGTTCCGGACTGGGGACCTTCTCAGGAGGTTCCGGACTGTCGACGCGCACTGGTGCGAGGAGCAGGAACGGGCCGTGCTGGACTCATGACGCGCACTGGGACTCTGGTGCGGGGAGCAGGAACGGGCCGTGCTGGACTCATGACGCACACTGGGACTCTGGTGCGGGGTGCAGGATCGGGCCGTGCTGGACTCACGACGGGCACAGGAATCCTGGAGCGTGGAACAGGGACAGGACGTGCTGGGTCCACGACGGGAACAGGGATCCTGGAGCGTGGAACAGGGACAGGATGTGCTGGGTCCATGACAGGCACAGGGATCCTGGAGCGTGGAGCAGGGACACAACGTGCTGGATCCACGACGGGCACAGGAATCCTGGAGCGTGGAGCAGGGACAGGACGTGCTGGGTCCACGACAGGCACAGGGCGTGCTGGACTATCTAAGCGCACAGGGGGCCGGGTGCGCGGAGCCGGGACTGGACGTACTGGGCTATCTAAGCGTACAGGGGACCTGGTGTGTGGAGCCGGTACTTCTCTCCCCAGCTGTTCACTCACCCTTGCCTCACCGATGATGGGAGCTGGAATGTCTCGCACTGGGCTGTGGATGCGAACCGGAGACCCCACACGCAGAACCGGTGCAGGATATCTCGGGTACCAGAAGGCGTACTGGAGACCTAGCGCGCAGTGCCGGCACCACACTTCCAGGCAGCACACTCACCCTCCCCTGACCAATGAGTGGAGCTGGAATCTCACGCACCGGGCTCTGGACACGCGCCGGAGACACTGTACGCAGAACCGGTGCAGGATATCCTGGTCCAAGGAGGCGCACCGGAGACCAGGAGCGCTGAGCCGGCACCACTCCTCCAGGCTGCACACTCACCCTCCCCCTGACAGATGAGTGGCACTGGAATCTCTCACACCGGGCTGTGAACGCGCACTGGAGACACCGTGCGCAAAACTGCATAGCACGGCGTCTTACCAGTGCGACGCTCCCTCCGACGCTCCCTCCAGAGAGCACGAGGAGTTGGCTCAGGAGTCCATCCTGAACCGGCCAAACTCCCCGTGTGCGCCCCCCAAAATAATTTTGGGGGCTGCCTTTCGGGCTTCCTAGCCAGGCGAGTTCCAACAAACTTTTCATTCTCTGGATTCCACGCTCCGTATAATTCCTCACACCTGCGCCGCTCCGCCGCCGCTGCTTCCAGCTCCTCTCTTGGACGGCGATACTCTCCAGGCTGGGCCCAGGGTCCCCCTCTAAGCAATTCCTCCTCCCTGGTCCAGTACTCCCGGTTCTCTCGCTGCTTGGTCTTTTTTATGGTGGGTTATTCTGTCACGATCTCCTAGAGTGACGGACCAAGGACTAGACACTAACATAGACTAGACACTATCGCTATGAAACAAACAATAACCCACAAAATCCTATAGAAAAACACCAAACATATATATGGTTCCCAATTAGAGACAACGACACACAGCTGCCTCTAATTGGGAACCATTACCCCAACATAGATATACAACACCTGGAACAAAAAACCCTACACCAAAAACTAAACTAAACACGCCAGCCTATAACTATCAGGCCTGAACGTGACAGTATGAGCTAATAATCTATCATGTATGACATTTCTGGGAGTGTGTAAACTTTAATTTGTTATTACCATATCATTTTTGTATGTTCTCTATAGTTATGTACTTGAAAATGTATCAATAGATCAAAAATGGCACATTTGGGCCAACTCCTGTCAGAATTGATACAAAATATTGTGCAGTAATGTAATTCTTCACTGGATCTGTCTGAAACTTTGCAAACACACTACTACCATCTGCTGGCCAAAATCTAAATTACACCTAGACTCCTATCTGAAAGTTTGGCCTTTCTCTTGCATTTCAAAGATAATTTATTTTTTTGGGGGAAAGGTATGCTTTTTTCAATTATATTTTATCGGATCTAATGTGTTATATTCTCCACAAACTTCAAAGTGTTTCCTTTGAAATGGTATCAAGAAAATGCATATCCTTGCTTCAGGTCCTGAGCTACAGGCAGTTAGATTCGGGTATGTCATTTTAGGCGGGATTTGAAAAAAAGGGTCCGATCCTTAAGATATTGCACAGAACAAAATGTATAAGATCTCCAAAGCCTGTGTTAACTTCAGACCTTATATCCCATAACCCCATTCTTTCCCCCTTAATTTCTCTCATAGCATTGGTCAACAAACCAGAGGTAGAAAATGCTGACTTATTTAAATGTTTTAGGACTACAACCTGGCGAACATAATATGTAAAGAGCTAATGGTCTCATCATGGACTGTAGGGGGACCTCTAACTTTAATAATGTGAATGTCTCTACAGTCTGAACCACTAATTAACATGATGTATTCAGATCATCAGTCCCTCCCACTTCACTGACATGTTGAATATGGTGGAACCTGCCGTGGTCGACTGATTGGCATCTATTCATCTATGTGACACTCCTCTTGTTTTATATACAGTGATACCAGACTCTTTCCAGCACTCTCACATATAACGTGATCAAACATGTTCACGTTTCTCTTCACTGTTACTGTCTCACTGCTCTGTGCTGCAGGTACAGTTTCATAATGTTGCATTTATTTAACCAGGAAAATTAAGAACAAAATTCTTATTTACAATGACGGTCTTCTCTAGTTATAGATATTGATGTTTCCAAGCGTATGTTCACTTCACCTGAGTCTTGATGTATTCAGGTCTAACTGTACCTAACTCTATTGATTTAATACTCACTGTATCCTTACAGGTCTTGTTGAGGGGAGTGAAGTCACTCAGACACCCGCCATACTCTGGGGACTGAAAGACAGCTCAGATGCTCAGATGAACTGCAGTCACACTAAGGGTTCTACCTACTACCAGATGTACTGGTACAGACAGCTTCCAGGAGAGGGAATGAAGCAGGTAGCCTTCACTACTACCACTTCCAGTCCTGAGTATTCAGGGGATTTTAGTACAGGCAAATTCTTAGCCAACAAGACTGTAGCTGAGAGTGGATTTTTCACAGTGAAGAAGTTGGAGACAAGAGACAGCGGAATGTACTTCTGTGCTGTGAGTCAACACAGTGATACAGACAACAAGCACAGCTGTACAAAAACCCCAGTATTTCAATAGGATGTAATATAATATGTAAAGAGATGGTCTCATCACATACTGTAGGGGGACCTCTAACTCTAGTTCTTCTAATGTCTGATGCTTTCATTGTCATGATCATGTAATCAGTCATGTTCACAGTGAGGTCCTATGAGCAAGCTTTACAGTACAGGCTTCCTGACACTCCCTCTAACACTGTCACTATCCACCACCCTGAAGGAAACATGCTACTACAACAGCCAATCTCCTGTCACCTCAGAGCTTCATCCAGGAGACACTCATATCACATCCTCATCATCATCGTCCTCCTCAGCATATTCATCTTCATCATCATCATTATATTGTTCTTCATCATCATGTTCAGAGTTCTGATTCACCTGGCAGCTCTACCACTCTGGGTGACAGGTATTAAATCACTTACGATGAGAAGCCTAACGATACTACGAATGTCAACAAAATGAATAAACTATCCTTTCTCTCGCTCCTTGTCTCTTACCTTCTCTCTCTCTCTCTTTCTTTCTCTTTCTCACATTATCTCCTCTCTCTCTCTCTTTCACCTTCTCTCCCTTTCTCCTCTCTCTCTCTTTCTCTCCTCTCTCTCTGTCCACAGGGCAGTCGTTTAGTAGCATGGTTCATCAGAGGCCTGTGGCACTAACAGAAGGACCTGGAGGAAACGTTCAACTCACCTGCAGCCATACTATCCCTGACTACTACGTGATACTATGGTACAAACAGTCAGCAGGAGACACTGCTATGAAACTCATTGGTTATGCATATGCCAAGTCAATAACCATGGAGAAATCGTTTGAAAAGCACTTCAATGTGAGTGGAGACGGTGGTAAAGAGGCTTACCTTCATCTAGCGAGTCTGAGAGGACCTGAACACAGTGCAGTTTATTACTGTGCAGCCAGCCAACACAGTGATGTAGAGTTCCTCCTGTCCTCTACAAAAACCCTGTATGATGGTAATATTAGACCAGGGCTCAGAACACCTGCATCTGAGGTTTGACTTTGACTCAGTGCCAGTGAATCAACACAGATGGATGATGGTATAAGGTGATATCTGTCCTAGTACAGTATACCAGTATTTACAGTTTACTGTCATCACTCATTAACATACATTATGCAATGTTACAATGTCATATTCCATTACTCCCCCCTGCATAGATCTGATTCACATGACTACTCTCTATCTCCCCTCTCTCTCCCCCTCTCCCCTCTCCCTTACTGTTCTGACCTGAAGACAGTGCAGTGTATTACTGTTCTGACCTGAAGTCAGTGCAGTGTATTACTGTTCTGACCTGAAGTCAGTGCAGTGTATTACTGTTCTGACCTGAAGACAGTGCAGTGTATTACTGTTCTGACCTGAAGACAGTGCAGTGTATTACTGTTCTGACCTGAAGTCAGTGCAGTGTATTACTGTTCTGACCTGAAGACAGTGCAGTGTATTACTGTTCTGACCTGAAGTCAACACAGTGATGTAGATTCCCTTCTCTCTTCTACTAAACCCCCTTCTGATCCTGTACTCCATAACTGCAGTGTTCATCAACACCCAGCACACCTGCTATCCACGGCTGTAGATGTCTGAGCACATGGAGGAAGTTGATATCAAACCTCTATACCAAATAATGTGGTTGATGTTGTTGTCTTGAAGAAACGGTTCAGCTATTTCTTCAAATTACAGCCTATTTCTAGTGTGATGACTGCAGAATCTATAACACAGATCAAATCTAAAGACTGAAAAAGACAAATACTTTCAATGATGTAGATACCGGTATGTTCCACAATACACCTTTAAGTTGAACAGGAGACCTGTAGGTGAACAAGGTATCTGCTCGAATATCAACATAAGTTCTGACGTCAAAGTGATGTCATTTCCTTCCCCTCCGGCAGCTCAGTTCAGCTCACCGTCACTATTGACTTATTCTCCTCTCCCCCCTATGGGCTCTGGTCTAAAGTAGTGCACTAGAAAGGGAATAGGGGGCCATTTGGGATGCTGACATACATTTGACACTCCCACTAGATGACTTCACATCTCTGACTATCTGAAAGCCCTTTCTCCTTGTCCATGTGACTCTTCTCTCCAGAACCATCAACATGATCAAGCTTCTCATACATGTAGCAACTCTACCACTATGGGTGACAGGTACTAAATCCCTCATGAAAGATAGATTTACTGCTGAAACATGTAATGCTGAGTAATACTGTATATTTCATATTGTCTGTTTTCATCCACAGGGCTGTCACAAACAGACAAAGTTCACCAGACTCCTACTGCAATACTAAAAGGACCTGAAGATAAAGTTCAACTCAACTGCAGCCACACTGTTCCAAGCTACTACATGATACTGTGGTACCAACAGTCAGCCCAAAACACTGCTCTGAAACTCATTGGGTATGTGAGTAACACCAGTCCAACGGTGGAAGATTCCTTTAAAGGGCGTTTTAATGTCAGTGGAGATGCTGCAGCTAATAAAATGGCGTATCTACATATTCCCAAACTGAGAGGAGCTGAAGACAGTGCAGTGTATTTCTGTGCTGCTAGTAAAGCACAGTGTTTCACTATACCCTCTCTGCTCTACAAAAACCCTTTCTGATCCTCTCATATAATACTGACTACAGCTCTATACACCTGCACCTGTCTTCAACCACTTCAACAACACTTTGCTATGAACCATTTGATATCAAACAGATGGTAATGATACTGTGGCTAGTTTAGATGGTTTAAGTGCATTTCATCAGTTCTCCATCAGGAGGCAGTGTTTATCCACACACATTTAGAAGTGGCTGCAGAATGCCACTCTATGGTCCCTGGTCAAAGGTAGTTCCCTACATAGGGAACAGGGTGTCACTTAGGATGAAAACGCTTTCTAAATGAGTGTGTGGGCCATGGACCAGGGCTGGTGGTGTGGGAGGGCACTAGGGGGCCTGGACCGAGGCCGGCGGTATAGGAGGGCCCTAGGGGGCCTGGACCATGGCCGGCGGTGTAGGAGGGCCCTAGGGGGCCTGGACCAGGGCTGGTGGTATGGGAGGGCCAAGGCCGGCAGTATGGGAGGGCACTAGGGGGCCTGAACCAGGACAGATGGTATGGGAGGGCCCTATGGGGCCTGGGCCAGGGCTGTTGGTGTGGGATGGCCCTAGGGGGCCTGGAGCAGGACTGGTGGTATGGGAGGGCACTAGGGGGCCTGGTCCAGGACAGGTGGTATGGGAGGGCCCTATGGGGCCTGGGCCAGGGCTGGAGGTATGGGAGGGCACTAGGGGGCCTGGACCAGGACAGGTGGTATGGGAGGGCACTAGGGGGCCTGGACCAGGACAGGTGGTATGGGAGAGCACTAGGGGGCCTGGACCAGGACAGGTGGTATGGGAGGGCACTATGGGGCCTGGGCCAGGGCTGGAGGTATGGGAGGGCACTAGGGGGCCTGGACAATGGGCTGGTGGTATGGGAGGGCCCTAGGTGGCCTGGACATCAATCTCAGATTAAGTATCCGATCGAGATAAACAGCACCCCTCTGTCTCAGTATGTGTAGACCATGTATCTGATGCTGTCTGGACAACAAGAGTATGTCATGTATTGAGTGGGTGCTTTCTTTCAACCTTTTACTGAAGTGGGATAAATCAGGGTCACACAGAGTGTTTCTTGGTAGTCTTAAAACAAATCTACTTGAAACAAAAGTATACACCTCATGGTTGTGGGCTTGTACCATGTCAGATATTGAAAAATATTCAATTTTGAGTTTGCATCCCAATATTACACTTTATATACATCACAGAAGATTGAAACCAGATGTTCGGCATAAAAAAATATGTTTATTATTTATGGAAAATATTAATAACATTCCACCCATGAATATTATTAATGTCACCAAATCAGTCTCATTCTTCTTACTGTCCTCAGCACTGAAAGCAAACAACATGATTAAAAATCTTATCTCCATAACCGTGGGCCAACCATAATCATGGATTACACAGTTTTAGGAAATTAATTGTAAATTAGTATTTTTTTGATACACATTTGAGAATAATGTTCTAACCTCATTTAAAAATATATATATAGACTTAAAATTGGCAAGGTATAATGGACTATAAAACAACATCCAATAAACAAGTTTATCTTAAACAACCAGAAAGCCAAGACATACGCCTGACTGTTTATAGAAGTTATCTGATTATTGAAGCTGAATAACTTCCAAGGAACAATCCACACAAAACAACTCATTCCTATATTGTGAACAAATGTTTTATTTTGACAGTATAATAAGGTTGGTAGCAACATGTATAAATCGTTATGGAAATCTGTTGCAGATCAAGTCGCTTACAAAATCCACAATGCTCTGTATATGTGCAGCCTGGCTAGCTATCTAGCTAACAAACGCAGCTACACACTATAATACCAAATACATTATCAGCACGTGAATTATCTAGTTAGCTGTAAAATCAGCTAAACAAACTGCACTATCAAATCAGGAGTCTGCAATCGCAGATCGATGTGCCTCACAGTGTTGTCAGGTGCCGGGTGTGGCTGGTGCAATTGAATCAGTCGCAGGACAGCAGAGATGAGCAACACAACGTAGTTTACTCAATAGAAATAACAAAGTACCAAACAATACCAAGCCCACCAAAATATGGACTGACAACCACAGGAACAATAACGCACATAAACATGGGAAAACAGGGTTAAATAATTAACATGTAATTGGGGATTTGAAACCAGGTGTGTATAAAACAAAGACAAAACAAATGGAAAATGAAAAGTGGTATGGCAATGGCTTGAAGGCCGGTGACGTCGACCGCTGAACGTCGCCCGAACAAGAGAAGGGACAGACTTCGGCGGAAGTCGTGACAAGAGTGGAGTCTGACAATCGAAACTGCAAGGCTACTTTTTGGGGGCAATCAAATTAAAACCTATTGTGTATGTTGCCCATAATACGTCAATGGGCTTAACGCTTTCTGGGAGATTCTGGGACAAGGAAAGTTCTCCTTCAAAGAGTGAATAGGAGTCAATTGGGCTAAAGGTCAAAAATCCAACATTAGCATGAATTTCTTCAACAGGAAGTAAAATATTACGAATCTTTCCGAGATGTGAGATAATTAACTTGATATCTGTAATTGTCACGCCCTGAACCGGTAGGAGCCTGTTTATGTCTCTTTTTGGTTTGGTCAGGGTGTGATTTGCGGTTGGCATTCTATGTTATAGTTTTTGTATTTCTTTGCTGTTGGCCGGGTAGGGCTCTCAATCAGGGACAGCTGGCCATCGTTGTCTCTGATTGGGAGCCATACTTTAGTAGCCCTTTTTTCCTCCTTTCCTTGGGGAAGTTGACTCTGTTTATGTGTATGTGCTACACCTTATGATCGTCGTTTGTTGTTTTTGTTTTGAGTGAGTTGACAAATAAATATGTTTAACTCAACCCGGCACGCTGCGCCTTGGTCCGTCACTGAAGATCGTTACAGTAATATTGTATAGCTTTGGAATCGTGACATCACATACTTTAGAGGAAAATAGGAAAGGTTCTCGACTCATATCCTGACTCTGAGAAGGCTATTAGTTTAGCAACGCGTGACGTAGCATGACAACATGAACGCGTGTGATCGACAGTCTGCTCGGTGGGGCGTTATACGTTCCTCCATTCATTGCCCAATGGGAATCCTGTCTCCTTTCTCTAAACTATTTTGGCAGCGGCACCATGCAATGCACCCTGGACTGAAGAGACAGAGAAATAGGAGAAATGTGCAGGAGAAATTACATGTTAAATTACAAATTTCTCCAGGTAGGAATATCGCAACAATATGATCAATGGCTCATTGTAGAGAAGACATCCTCCTGAGTAATGACATCAGCCAGGATTGTAATCTGACATGTATGATAGACGTTTTAGTGATCTACAATTCATATTCCTGTTAACTTCCAGTGTAGTGAGAGAGACTTTACCACAGTACTACGTCATACTGAGAGAGACTTTACCACAGTACTACTGTCAGGGATCAGCCAGGCTCCACCACCACACAATCACAGAGATCACTGTCACCTGAGTTCTAATCACCCACACACCTGCACGTCATTTGATCATCAGCACAGTCAGCATAAAGGCACTCTCTTCACACAGTCACTTTGTCTGGTCTCGTTTGAGTAAGGACTCACTCCCGGTTCCTCTGACCTATACCTTAGATGTCAGCATTATTCATCTGCCTTCCAGTGTCTCCTTCGTCTTCCTGGTTCCAGTCATCATCATCCGGCTACCTCCTTCATCATCTACAAGAAAACTATAACCTGTCAGGATTTCCCATCGTCACCTAACAGAGACATTCTCTACTACTATTTACCACTGGGACTCACCGTCATTGTTTCAATAAACCTGTTTCTCTTTTGGAACCTTTTGTCTTGAGTCTCTGTTCCATAACAGAAGACCAGACCAACTCACAGTAAGACCAACTCAAATGTGCACTTTCCTCGACCACTTCCGCATCACCCCTCACCACTCCTCCTTCACCACCAGTAATTTCCAGTCCCGTGGCCAATCCAGCACCCTTCTCGGGCTTGGCGGAGGATTGCGCCGGTTTTCTGCTGCAGTGTTCGCTGGCCCTGGAGATGCAGTCGCCTCGTTTCCCCACCGAACGAGCGAAGGTAGCATTCATCATTTCCCTGCTGATGGGGGGAGAGCGCTCCACAGGGCCCAAACTATCTGGAATCACAACTCGACCGTCACGCAATCACTGGACAACTTCGTCACTCACTTCCGTGATGTCTTCGGGATTGCTGATGGCGATTCCTCTGTGGGTGAGCAGTTTTATCATCTCAGTCAAAATAATGATTCCGTTTCAGATTATACCCTCAAGTTCTGGACTCTCACGACGGCCAGTGGGTGGAACGAGCGCTCGCTCCTCACCGCCTATCGGCAGGGATTGAACCCACGACTGCGACTTCATCTCGCTGCATATGACGATTCCATGGGTCTCGAACGGTTCATTCATCTCGCCAACCGATCGTCGTATGCAGCCCTGCCTGGAAGATTTACAGGGCCAGCCTTCACTTACTCCGCCTCGCCAGCCAGAATTTACCAGCTCTCCAGAACCAGTACCCATGCAACTGGATAACGCTCGCCTTTCAGACACGGAGCGACAGAGGAGGCTGACCCAGGGTCGATGTTTGTACTGTGGCGATGGTGGGCACATCATCTCTGCCTGTCCCATCCGTCCACCACGACCAATGGTGAGTGTCATCCATTACTCATCAGAAAATATGAAACCGCTTACTACTGAAGTCCTCCTTTCATGTCTCTCTTCCAGTACATGCCCTCCTCGACTTTGGGTCAGCTGGGAACTTAATCTCCGATTCCCTCTGCCGCCAGCTCAACCTCCAGAAGAGGTCCAACAAGATCCATTATCAAGTCCACTCGATAATCGGCAAACCTCTCAACAAGAACAATGTGCGTTACACCGTGGGACCTATCCAGTTACAAGTGGGACAGTTACACACAGAATCCATCTCCTTCCTGGTTCTGAAGAAATCCACCGCTGGTATAATTCTAGGACGCCCGTGGCTAGTGCAACACGATCCGGATCTCTCCTGGACCACCGGAGAAGTCCTGAAGTGGGGCGATAGCTGTTTCCCAGACTGTTTTCCACACCTACCTCAACCTGTGATTCCTCTACCGGTCCAGTCAACCTCCATCGAAAGCTCGGTGGAACAACAGTCCGTCGATATTCCAGCCTGCTACGCCCTCTTCAGTGACGTTTTCTGCCCCAAACGAGCATTGTCGTTTCCGCCACACCGGCCATGGGACTGCGCCATCGACCTCCTTCCGGATGAACCAGTGCCCCAAGGTAATATCTATCCTCTATCACTCCCGGAACAGAAGGCCATGGAGGAGTACGTTGAAGAGGCTCTCCAACAAGGCTACATCCGCCCTTCCACTTCCCCTGCTGCTTCAAGTTTTTTCTTCGTGGCAAAGAAGGACGGAGGTTTGCGGCCCTGCATAGACTATCGAGCACTCAACAACATCACCGTGAAGTTCCAGTACCCACTTCCTCTCGTCCAAGCAGCCCTGGTACAACTTCGTGGAGCAACCGTGTTCACTAAGTTGGACCTCTGCAGCGCGTATAACTTCGTCCGGATACGTGAGGGGGACGAATGGAAGACAGCCTTCATAACTCCTACTGGACACTACGAATACCTGGTTATGCCATATGGACTGGTAAATGCTCCCTCCGTATTCCAGGACTTTATGCACAAGGTACTCCGGGAACTCCTTCATCGTACCGTGATCGTCTACATAGATGATATTCTGATCTATTCCCGGAGCCTAGCCGAACATCGCCATCACGTTGCGGAGGTCCTCCAACGCCTCAGAGCACATCTCCTCTTCCTCAAGGCCGAGAAATGCTCCTTCCATCAACCTACCGTCCAGTTTCTTGGGTATAACATCAGTGAACACGGCATCCAGATGGACGAGGGGAAGGTGAATGCGGTCCGAAACTGGCCCACACCTACCACCATCAAAGAGCTCCAACGTTTCCTCTGATTTTCTAATTTCTATGGCCGGTTCATCCATAACTACAGTTCCATCACCTCCCCGTTGACCAACCTCTTTCGGGAAAAAAAACATGTCTCTGTCCTGGTCACCAGCTGCCAAGAAGGCTTGCCATAGCCTCAAAGACTCGTTCACAAGTGCACCGCTCCTCATCCCTCCAGACCCCAACAAGCCGTTCGTCGTCGAGGTCGACGCCTCCACTACAGGAGTAGGAGCGGTGCTATCGCAGCAGCAGGGGAATCCAGCACGTCCTCATCCATGTGCCTTCTTCTCTAAGAAACTGTCCCCGGCGGAGATCAATTACGATATTGGTAATCGAGAACTACTGGCCATCAAGCTCGCCTTAGAAGAGTGGAGACACTGGCTGGAGGGTGCCAAGGAGAAATTCACAGTTCTCACCGATCACAAAAATCTTCAATATCTCCGAGATGCTAAACGCCTCAACCCCAGACAGGCAAGATGGGCTTTGTTTTTCACACAATTCAATTTCACCATCTCTTATCGTCCCGGTACTAAGAATCTCAAAGCTGATGCTCTATCCCGTCTCCATAACCCCGAAGAGAAGACTGAAGATCCGGAGCCCATCTTACCTCGAAAGATCCTCCTGAGCCCCATCCAGTGGTCCATCCATCAGCAGCTTTCCTCCTCCAGTGCCTCCGATCCATCTCCGCCGGGGTGTCCACCCGGTCACACCTATGTTCCAAGATCCAGGAGATTGGACGCTTTCTGAGAACCTTCTGCCACGGCAACCAGAACTCTTGGAATCAATTCCTAGGCTGGGCCGAGTACGCGCAGAACTCCCTCCAGCAGCCTGCCACTGGACTCACTCCCTTCCAGTGCATGCTCGGCTACCAGCCTCCCCTGTTCCCGTGGTCCGGAGAACCCTCCGACGTCCCCTCCGTCGATTTTTGGTTCCGAGAGAGTGAGAGGGTCTGGGTCGATGCTCATCATCAACTTCAAAGGGCAGTGCGCAGACAAAAGATCCAAGCAGACACTCAAAGAGCGGAACCACCTACCTTCCAGCCAGGACAGAAGGTTTGGATTTCGACATGGTACATCAAGCTGCGCCTGCCCTGCAAGAAGCTGAGTCCCAGATACGTTGGCCCCTTCACCATCACCCGACAGATCAACCCAGTCACCTACCAGCTGCAATTACCCGCACACTACAGGATTCACCCTACCTTTCATGTTTCACTCCTCAAGCCCTATCACTCACCTGTTTCTGTTCCCTCCACAGAGCCTGTCCCGACAGAGGAACCCCCCCCTCCGTTAGTGCTGGATGATGGAACGGTCTACACCGTCCGTGAAATCTTGGACTCCCGGCGCCGTGGTGGTTGTCTGGAGTACCCGGTGGACTGGGAGGGCAATGGACAAGAGGAACGTTCATGGACACCCAGGGAAGATATCCTAGATCCAACCCTCCTTACCACATTAAATGAAACACAGTACTACGTCACACTGAGAGAGACTTTACCACAGTACTACGTCATACTGAGAGAGACTTTACCACAGTACTACGTCATACTGAGAGAGACTTAACCACAGTCATACCGGACGGATTTCTGACTGATGGAACGCAAATAACTCAGATACACGTGAAATCATGACATGACCCAGGGAATCAACAGAACATCACTCAGAGATGCACAAAAATAATATAACATTCAAAATGGGTGAATATTTCCTTTAACCATCAATCAACTAACTCCAGATAGCAGAGCATAATATCTCCCTCTCTGCTCTACAAAACCCTGCTTCCTGTCCTACATAGACTCCTCCTGCAGGGTTCATCTCAGGTCTCTGATGTTTTCGATGTTCTCATAAGGAGGCAGCATCCCTCTATAAGATCACTGAGATGAGTTGATGAGAAGCCACTTCTAATTCATGTAGTGGTGTGTCTGTCTCATTCTATCTCTCCTTAACAGTGAGTCAACATGATCAGAATTCTTATCTCCATCACCATGGGTTACACAGTCTGGGCTGCAGGTATTCAGGTCATTGATTTCATCAACTACTAATATCCTCATTTGATTGTTTTTTATGTTTCGGATGAATATGTTTCTTTATCTGTTATTTCACCTCTCTGTCTCTCTCTCTAGGTTCCTCTCCAAGTAACCAGGTTGACCAGAGACCTGCAGCCCTGTACAAGAAACCTGAAAAGTTGGCTAAGATTGAGTGTTCACATAGTATATCAAGCTATAATCAAATCCTCTGGTACAAGCAATCCAACTACAGAGAATTTGTGTTTTTAGGATACATGATAGGGAAAACAGGATATCCTGAGGCTGGATTTGAAATAGAAGGAGATGCTAGTGCAGGTGTTACCAGCACCTTAACCATCAATCAACTCACTCCAAATAGCAGTGCTGTGTATTACTGTGCTGCTAGTTTACACAGTGCATCAGATCTCCCTCTCTGCTCTACAAAAACCTCCTCCCTGGTGTACTGTAGACTAATCACACCTGTATTAACAGCACACTGTATCTGACTCTGATTCAATGCCAAAACACTCACCAGCTGGTCTAACAGAAAGGGGAGGTTCCCTCTGATATACAGGAGACCATGATACAGTATGATATCATATCTTCCCTGTAGGTGGAGTTCTAGCTCAACAGATCCATGTGGACTCACCAGACACAGTACCTCAGTAAACTATGGTGTGTAGGAAGGAGGCTGAGGGATGAAGATCCATGTCCTTTTGAATGTTCATCATGAATGTGGAACACACTGTCCCCAGCTACAACACCATACTGTGGTATCAGCAGGTGGAACACACTCTCCCCAGCTACAACACCATACTGTGGTATCAGCAGGTATTCTATAAATATCTGTACTGCAGGATGGTATGGGGCTTCTATAAATGTCTGTACTGCAGATTGGTATGGGGCTTCTATACATGCATGTACTGCAGGATGGTGTGTGGCTTCTTTAAATGTCTCTACTGTAGGATGGTATGGGGCTTCTATAAATGTCTGTACTGCAGAGTGGTATGGGGCTTCTATAAATGTCTGTACTGCAGGATGTTGTGGGATGGTGTGGGGCTTCTATAAATGCCTGTACTACAGGATGGTATGGGGCTTCTATAAATGTCTGTACTGCAGGATGGTATGGGGCTTCTATAAATGTCTGTACTGCAGGATGGTATGGGGCTTCTATAAATGTCTGTACTGTAGGATGGAATGGATCTTCAATAAATGTCTGTACTGCAGGATGGAATTGGGCTTCTCTAAATGCCTGTACCGCAGGATGGTTTGGGGCTTCTATAAATGTCTGTACTGCAGGATGGTATGGGGCTTCTATAAATGCATGTACTGCAGGATGGTATGGGGCTTATATTAATGCCTCTACTGCAGGATGGTATGGGGCTTCTATAAATGCCTGTACTGCAGGATGGAATGGGGCTTCTATAAATGCTTGTACTGCAGGATGGTACAGGGCTTCTATTAATGCCTGTACTGCAGGTTGTAATGGGGCTTCTTTAAAAATAAGTGCACTATATAAGGAATTAGGGTGCCATTAAACAAAAATCACTTGGGAGGATCATTACTGTAACACCCATGTTTGGGTTGTGATGTCATATCCTGTTTTATATATTCTTCCCATGTGCGTTCAAAATGACTCAGTTCCTCTGATGTTGTTCTCGTTGACTGGGTGTCAAAATGTTCCAGTTCCTCATCACTTTCTCTGTCTTACTTATTTGCCTTACGGGTAATAGGCCTAATACACATTTTTGAAATCATCAATTATTTTCTAATTTTATGGGCATTTCTGTGTATGTGTCCAGCCATTGCGGTATAGGCCAATGTGGATATAATTTCATCCATCACTTGAAGTAAATGTCTTCTCTCCACCTCTCTCCAGGTCTCTCTGTCAGCCTGGAGGTTCATCAGACTCCCTCTGAAGTCTTACTGAAACGTGGAGAAAACGTTCAGATCTTCTGCCACCACGAGAGAACTAACTACAGACTGATGCAGTGGTTCCAGCAGTCACCAGGAGATAAACAACTAAAACTTATAGCCTATTTATTTTTTAAGTCTCAAACCTCGTATATTGAAGAACATCTAAACGTGAGTGGGGACTTGAGTCAGAACGATCCGAAGAATGCTTCTCTGAACATGTTCAACCTTAACGGTCCCGATCACAGTGCAGTTTATTTCTGTGCTGCAAGCGAAGGCCACAGTGTTGTAGATTCCCTCTCTGCACTACAAAAACCCTGTGTGACACAGTCTGTCTCACTGTAGTATACTACGTAGCAGAACAACTCCCTCACACCTGTGTTGAGGTCTGGACCGGATTCGATATACTGTAACCACAACTAGAATGAGTAGAACGGGCCTCCTCATTCAAGTCAATGATGCCGTAATGGGTGGACTGGCTGCCATCCTTTCTAGATATTATATTTCTGTGACAGTTTTTTTTATCTTTATTTTTTATTTCCCCTTTATTTAACCAGGTAGTTCTATATGATGTCATAATACACCTTTATTTAACCAGGTAGTTCTATATGATGTCATAATACACCTTTATTTAACCAGGTAGTTCTATATGATGTCATAATACAGGGAGGCCAGTTGAGAACAAGTTCTCATTTACAACTGCGACCTGGACCAAGATAAAGCAAAGCAGTGCGACAAAAACAACAACACAGAGTTGCACAAACAAACAGTCAATAACACAATAGAAAAATCTATGTACAGTGTGTGCAAATGTAGAAGAGTAGAGAGTAGGGAGGTAAGGCCATAAATAGGCCATAGAAGCGAAATAATTACAATTTAGCCTTAACACGTGTGACCGGAAAACAGACATATCCTCATTTACCTCTTTTCATGGCACCAATGCACATGTGACATAGTTCTCTCATTACATGGCTGATGAGGTCACTTCCTGTCCCTCTTTTTCTCCTCTCCAGTCAGTTCAGATGAGATGTCAGTTAGTTGTTGACGTTCAGCTCAAGACTCAACATGATCAGAGCCCTCTTACTCTGTTGGCTCTCAGGTAATAACAGTCATCTGACTTAGATATGGTCACTTGTTGAGATTTACAGTATGGGAATTATGTATCTTCATCTCTTACCTATTAAAAAAAATGAAAGATAATGTCTTCTCTCCGTCTCTCCTCAGGTCTCTGTCTCGGTGTTGAGGTTCACCAGACTCCCTCTGCAGTCTTCAGCAGACCTGGAGAGAACGTTCAACTCTTCTGCCACCATCAGAAAACAGACTATAGAGTGATACTGTGGTACCAGAAATCACAAGGAGAAACGGCACTGAAACTCATTGGATATTTGAATTATAATTCTCAAACCATTGAGAGTTCATATGAAAAGCATTTCAATATGAGTGGGGATTTGAGTGGAGCTGGCCCAAAGAATGCCTCTCTGAACATGTTCAACCTGAGACGACCCCAACACAGTGCGGTGTATTTCTGTGCTGCTAGTTATGCACAGTGTTGCAGATTCCCCTGTCTACACTACAAAAACCCTCTCTCATTCACTGTCTCAGTAGATTATACTGAAGCAACACCTCCCTCACACCTGCACTGAGGTCTGGATTTGATTCAGTGCCAATATAATATAACAGGACAGCTGTCTGACGCCGCGCTGCGTTTTGTCATTACATCACTGATGAGGTCACCTCCTGTTCCTCCTCTCCAGTCAGTTCAGATGAGATGAGATGTCAGTTGGGTTGTCAACGATCACTAAGTCAACATGATCACACCTCTTATCATTATCACTGTCCTACTATTCTGGATCACAGGTAATTTAAACTACAGATATTTAGTAGTTCCCTACATTACTTATTACACATGAAAGTGTAACAATTTGCATAAATGTGTATAAATAATTACTAATTATATGTTTTATTCAAACTTGAGAAATGGTGGTACAATCCTGTGTCATGTACTGTAACATAAAAGTACAGTAATGTTCTCTCTCTCCCCCCAGGTGTCTCTCTCAGTAAATCAGTGTACCAGTCTCCCTCTAAGTTGCTGGTAAAGCCTAATGCCTCTGTTACACTTAACTGCAGTCATAAAATCACCAACTATGACACTATCCTCTGGTACCAGCGTTCTGTGGAAGACACGGCTCTAAACCTCATAGCGTATATATACTATAAAACCCCTACAGTTGAACCCTCATATAAAGGTTATTTTGATGTGATGGAGAGAACGATGCCTTCCTTCATCTCCTCAAACTGAGACAAGCTGAAGACAGTGGGGAGTATTTCTGTGCAGCCAGTCTACACAGTGGTACAGAGACCTAGTCTACTCTACAAAAACCTCCGTCTGACACTACATCAAAACACCTGCATTAAACCACATGAACTAACAGACGTCTGTTCAGAGAGACGTAGTGGGGGAGAGGAGAAAGAGAGACAGAGACAGAAAGAGAGACAGAGACAGAAAGAGAGAGAGAGAGAGAGAGAGAGAGAGAGAGAGAGAGAAACGCAGAACAGTATTGTGATTTAAAGCGTTTCCAACCTGACTCAAGAGGACAGTGCAGTGTATTTATGTGCTGCCAGAGAGCACTACAAAAAAAAATCTCAGCACTACAAAAACCACATCTCAAATATAAAGTCACAACTCACACCTCCTCTACAGTGATCTGAACCATATAAACATCCTCAAAACTAAACATCCTCAATACTAAACATCCTCATTACTAAACATCCTCAATACTAAACATCCTCAATACTAAACGTCCTCAGTACTAAACATCCTCAAAACTAAACATCCTCAATACTAAACATCATCAGTACTAAACATCCTCAATACTAAACATCCTCAATACTAAACATCACCAGTACTAAACATCCTCAGTACTAAACATCCTCAATACTAAACATCCTCAATACTAAACATCCTCATTACTAAACATCCTCAATACTAAACATCATCAATACTAAACATCCTCAATACTAAACATCTTCAACAGTAAACATACTCAATACTAAACATCCTCATTACTAAACATCCTCAATACTAAACTTCCTCAATACTAAACAACCTCAATACTAAACATCCTCATTACTAAACATCCTCAATACTAAACATCCTCAATACTAAACATCCTCATTACTAACCATTCTCATTACTAAACATCCTCAATACTAAACATCCTCAATACTAAACATCCTCAATACTAAACATCCTCATTACTAAACATCCTCAATACTAAACATCATCATTACTAAACGTCCTCAGTACTAAACATCCTCAATACTAAACATCCTCAATACTAAACATCATCAGTACTAAACATCCTCAATACTAAACATGCTCAATACTAAACATCCTCAATAGTAAACATCCTCAATACTAAACATCCTCAATACTTAACATCCACATTACTAAACATCCTCAATACTAAACATCCACATTATTCAACATCCTCAGTACTAAACATCCTCAATACTAAACATCCTCAATACTAAATATCACCATTACTAAACATCCTCAGTACTAAACATCCTCAATACTAAACATCCTCGATACTAAACATCATCAATACTAAACATCCTCAATACTAAACATACTCATTACTAAACATCCTCAGTACTAAACATCCTCAATACTAAACATCCACATTACTAAACATCCTCAATACTAAACATCCACATTATTCAACATCCTCAGTACTAAACATCCTCAATACTAAACATCCTCAATACTAAACATCCTCAATACTAAACATCACCAGTACTAAACATCCTCAGTACTAAACATCCTCAATACTAAACATCCTCAATACTAAACAACCTCAATACTAAACATCGCCAGTACTAAACATCCTCAGTACTAAACATCCTCATTACTAAACATCCTCAGTACTAAACATCCTCAATACTAAACATCCTCAATACTAAAAATCTTCAACAGTAAACATCCTCAATACTAAACATCCTCAACACTACACATCCACATTACTAAACATCCTCAATACTAAACATCATCAATACTAAACATCCTCAATACTAAACATCCTCAATACTAAACATCCACATTACTAGAACATCCTCAATACTAAACATCTTCAATACTAAACATCCTCAATACTAAACATCTTCAACAGTAAACATCCTCAATACTAAACATCCTCATTACTAAACATCTTCATTACTACACATCCTCAATACTAAACATCCTCAATACTAAACATCCTCAATACTAAAAATCCTCATTACTAAACATCCTCAGTACTAAACATCCTCAATACTAAACATCCTCAATACTAAACATAATCAGTACTAAACATCCTCAATACTAAACACCCTCAATACTAAACATCCTCAATACTAAACATCCACAATACTTAACATCCTAAAGAATTATACAATTTAGGGTTTATTTTCTTCAGAATAAAGAGGCATTTCTTTTTTGCAAATTATGTTTTAATTTATGTTATTATACCAATACCTTCCAGCTGTTCCAGCAGAGAGCAGTAATGTTCCACTGTACTGTAGGGCGATCTATAAGCTCCTCCCACCTCAGAATACTCAGAATGTGTGTTAGTGTTCTACATTCTACTCATAGAGATGGAGGTATCACGTCCTTTCCGGGTTGGCGCCCCCCCCCCTTGGGTTGTGCCGTGGCAGAGATCTTTGTGAGTTATTGAGTTAATTTTATGAGAATTATGTTTTCAATATTCATAAACTGAACTTCAATTGAACAACTCCGTCTGTAACCCAGAATTTGTAAGATACTGGTTGAAATGAAACAGACGGAAGCCCAGTCTACAATTGTCAAATGTCAGAATGTTTATTCACGAGAGCTCTGGACTCCAAATGGGAACACAGTCTTTTTATATTGTACAAGCTTTAAGCTAAACACAAATGATACAAATGCTCCACCCTCTCTAGGAAATACACATTCATTGGCTTATAACAATCTTGCAACATAAGTCAGTCTGGACAGCTCCTAGCCATTCCTCCCCTCTCGAGGACAGGGAGGCCTTTCTTATCTAGTTGTTATCACAAGAAGTTCCTTGTTCTTAGTTTCACAGTGGTCACAAGTTGTCTGTCACAAGCTGTTCCTGTTATCAGTTCCTACTTTCCTACGCACAAACATTTCAAGCCATTATACAGAGACAGGGTAGAAAACTGTTAGTTATTGTCTTATCATTACTTTAAACGTATAAATCATTTAGTCATCATTAAACATATAAATCATATGTATTTATTCATAACAGTTATACTCGGCCTTGTCTCAGGATGGTATGTTGGTGGTTGGAGATATCCCTCTAGTGGTGTGTGGGCGGTGCTTCGGCAGAGTGGGTGGGGTTATATCCAGCCTGCTTGGCCCTGTCCGGGGGTATCATCAGACGGGGCCACAGTGTCTCCCGACCACTCCTGTCTCAGCCTCCAGTGTTATGCTGCAGTAGTTTATGTGTCTGGGGGCTAGGATCAGTCTGTTATATCTGGAGTATTTCTCCTCTCTTATCCGGTGTCCTGTGTGAATTGAAGTATGCTCTCTCTAATTATCTCTCTCTTTTTCTCACTTTCTTTCTTTCTCTCTCTCGGAGGACCTGAGCCTTAGGACCATTCCTCAGGACTACCTGGCCTGATGACTCCTTGCGTCCCCAGTCCACCTGGCCATGCTGCTGCTCCAGTTTCAACTGTTCTGCCTGCAGCTATGGAACCCTGACCTGTTCACCAGACATGCTACCTGTCCCAGACCTGCGGTTTTCAACTCTCTAGAGACAGCAGGAGCGGTAGAGATACTATGAATGATCGGCTATGAAAAACCAACTGACATTTACTCCTGAGTTGCTGACAGGTTGCACACTCGACAACCACTGTGATTATTATTATTTGACCCTGCTGGTCATCTATGAACATTTTAAAATCTTGGCCATGTTCTGTTATAATCTGCACCCGGCACAGCCAGAAGAGGACTGGCCACCCCTCATAGCCTGGTTTCTCTCTAGGTTTCTTCGTAGGTTCTGGCCTTTCTAGGGAGTTTTTCCTAGCCACCGTGCTTCTGCACCTGCATTGCTTGCTGTTTGGGTTTTAGGCTGGGTTTCTATAGAGCAGCTAATGTAAGAAGGGCTTTATAAATACATTTGATTGATTGATTGATTGATCGTGCTGCACTACCTAGAGCAGGGCTCTCCATGATGTTCTAGGATGAGAGTTGCAGTACTTTTAAAAATGTGGCGAGCTACTTGTTTTTTTTTTACAGCTTTCAAATGTGTTTCCTGTCAATATACCTGGTAGGATCATCGTTAATAAACCGTATTAGGGCATGACAGGCCCCATAATATTATTTTTCCTGGTTTTGGATTTGTTTTAGTTTTTTTACTCTCAATATTACAATTAGTTTTTTCTACTGTATTATTGACTGTAAGTTTGTTTTACTCCATGTGTAACTCGAACTGCTTTGCTTTATCTTGGCCAGGTCGCAGTTGTAAATGAGAACTCTCAACTTGCCTACCTGGTTAAATAAAGATGAAATAAAAGAAAAGAAAATATTAATAGAGAAACAACGAAAATGTATCTTCTCAGTCTGTCATTGGTTCAATCTCATCAGAAGACCTATAGAGCCCCACAGTGGAGGTGTCATCATTGATTTTCTCAGTCTGTCATTGGTTCAATCTCATCAGAAGACCTACAGAGCCCCACAGTGGAGGTGTCATCATTGATGTTCTCAGTCTATGTCACATCAGAAGACCATTTTTGAGGTCTCAATTATTTTGTGAAACTCCCCTTTAGTCGTGCATCTAGCAAGAGAGGAAAGTGTCTGGTCCTCTGTTAGGTCTACTGGAGCAGGACATGGCATGGCAGAGATTGTAAAGCAACTAAAAACTAAAAGGATTGTATTTGGGACAAAACATTCACTAAAATCAAATCAAATCACATTTTATTTGTCACATACACATGGTTAGCAGATGTTAATGCGAGTGTAGCGAAATGCTTGTGCTTCTAGTTCCGACCATGCAGTAGTATCTAACAAGTAATCTAACAAATTACCTTATACACACAACAACTACCTTATACACACAAGAGTAAAGGAATGAATACGAGTATGTACATATAAATATATGGATGAGCGATGGCTGACCGGCGTAGGCAAGATGCAGTAGATGGTATGGAGTGCAGTATATACAATTTTGACATTTTCACTTAGGGGTGTACTCACTTTTGTTGCCAGCGGTTTAGACATTAATGACTGTGTGTTGAGTTATTTTGAGGGGACAGCAAATTTACACTGTTATACAAGCTGTACACTCACTACTTTACATTGTAGCAAAGTGTCATTTCTTCAGTGTTGTCACATGAAAAGATATACTCAAATATTTACAAAAATGTGAGGGGTGTACTCACTTTTGTGATATACTGTACATATGAGATGAGTAATGTCGGATATGTAAACATTAAATACAAAATTGTTTAAAGTGGCTAGTGATACATTTGTTACATCCAATTCCTTTTTTTAAAGAGGCTAGAGATTTTAGTCAGTATGTTGGCAGCAGCCACTCAATGTTAGTGATGGCTGTTTAACAGTCTGATGGCCTTGAGGTAGAAGCTGTTTTTCAGTCTCCAGGTCCCAGCTTTGATGCACCTGTACTGACCTCGCCTTCTGGATGATAGCGGGGTGAACAGGCAGTGGCTCGGATGGTTGTTGTCCTTGATGATCTTTTTGGCCTTCCTGTGACATCGGGTGGTGTAGGTGTCCTGAAGGGCAGGTAGTTTACCCCCGGTGATGTGTTGTGCAGTCCTCACTACCCTCTGGAGAGCCTTATGGTTGTGGCCGGAGCAGTTGCAGTGATACAGCCCGACAGGATGCTCTCGATTGTGCATCTGTAGAAGTTTGTGAGTGATTTTGGTGACAAGACAAATTTCTTCAGCCTACTGGGCCTCCAGCTTAATGATGAGCTTGGAGGATACAATGGTGTTGAATGCTATGCTGTAGTCAATGAACAGCATTCTTACATAGGTATTCCTGTTGTCCAGATGGGATAGGGCAGTGTGCAGTGTGATGGAGATTGCATCGTCTGTGGACCTGTTGGTGCGGTACTCAAATTGAAGTGGGTCTAGGGTGGCAGGTAAGGTGGAGGTAATATGATCCTTGACTAGTCTCTCAAAGCACTTCCTGATGACAGATGTAAGTGCTATGGGGCGGTAGTCATTTAGTTCAGTTATCTTTGCCTTCTGGGGTACTCAAACAATGGTGGCCATCTTGATGCATGTGGGGACAGCAGACTGGTATAGGGAGCGATTGAATATGTCCGTAAACACAGCAGCCAGCTGGTCTGCGCATACTCTGAGGACGTGGCTAGGGATGCCATCTGGGACAGCAGGCTTGCGAGGGTTAACACAGTTAAATGTCTTACTCACGTCAGCCACGGAGAAGGAGGGGGCGCAGTCCTTGTTTGCAGGCCATGACGGTGGCACTGCATTATCCTCAAAACGGGCAGAGTTTGAGTTTGTCTGGAAGCGAGACGTCGGTGTCCGTGGCTGTTTTTCTTTTTGTAGTCCGTAATTGCCTTTAGACCCTGCCACATACATCTCGTGTCTGAGCCGTTGAATTGCGCCTCCACTTTGTCCTTATACCAACATTTTGCTTGTTTGATTGTCTTGCGGAGGGAATAACTACACTGTTTATATTCGGCCATATTCCCAGTCCTCTTTCCATGGTTAAATGCGGTGGTTCGCGCTTTCACTTTGACGCGAATGCAGCCATCCATCCACTGTTTCTGATTATGGTAGGTATTAATAGTCACAGTGGGTACAACATCTCCAATGCACTTCCTTATAAACTCACTCACAGAGTCAGCGTATAGATAGATGTGATTCCCTGAGGCCGCTCGGAACATTTCCCAGTCCGCGTGATCAAAACAATCTTGAAGCGTGGATTCCGATTGGTCAAACCAGTGTTGAATGGTTCTAGTCATCTAGAAGGGAGAGCGAGGGAGGTACATGTATGCATCGCGGAAGTTAGATTAGCAGTGATCGAGTGTATTGCCCCGCGCAAGTGTTGCGATCCTCAAATCCTCAATGTCCTCAAATTTGCTTTGTTAAAATCCCCAGCTACAATAAATGCAAACTCAGGATATATGGTTTCCAGTTTACATAGAGTCCAGTGAAGTTCCTTGAGGGTCGTTGTGGTGTCTGCTTGAGGGGGTATATACACAGCTGTGACAAAAACTGACGAGAATTCCCTTGGGAGATAATATGGCCGGCATTTGATTGTAAGGAATTCTAGGTCGGGTGAACTGAAGGACTTGATTTCCTGTATGTTGTTATGATTACACCATGAGTCATTATCTTCTTAGGGAGCGGCAGCCGAGGTGTCGGTTTTGGAGAGTCTGGCGTGCCCAAAGTAAAATGCCTGCCACTCAGGCCCAGAAACTAGGATATGCACATTTTAGATTACCTTTTTTTACTGGCTGCCTATGAGATTTGCTGTTATCTAGGACTCAGATTGCAGTACCTATGGCTTCCACTGGATGTCAACAGTCTTTAGACAGGGTTTCATGACTTTAGGTTGAATTAGAAGCGAATAGAAGAAGAATTTAGAAGTGGAACCAGGAAGTCAATAGAATGACGCTCTTTGGTTTTTTCCTTTCCTATCATTCAGGTTATTATCCGGTTGAAATATTATAGTAAATATACATAAAAGTGTACCTAAGGATACATTATAAATGATTTGTTTGGACAAAGTTGATAGGTATAGTTTGAACGCTTTCTCTTCACGGTTCAATGGGCGAGTGGATGGTGGATTTTCTGAACATAACGCGCCAACCAAACGGAGATTTATGGATATAAACAATGACTTTTTCTAACAAAAGAAGCATGGATTGTCTTCCTTGGACACTTCGGATTGCCCTCAGCAGAAGATCATCAAAGGTAAGCGATTTTATTTTAGCTCTTTTATGCGTTTTGTGAGACCCGCGCCGGTTATGGATTTATGCTAATGCATAAAATATGAGAGGTGCTATCCTCAAACAATCAAATGTTGTGCTTTCGCCGTAAAGCCTTTTTGAAATCTGACAATGCTGTGATATTGCCAAGACTCTGAGCTTTTGACGAGTATGCAACATGTCTATATTGATGAATGTTTTATAATTGTACTTTTGGATTTTGAATTTGGCGCCATACATTTTGCCGGGTAGTGTCGGGAATGGGGTGCTAGCGCCCCAGCGCTCCTTAATGATCCCTAAGACGTTAATCATGAAGCAAACACCCCCGCCCTTCTTCCCAGAGAGGTGTTTATCTCTGATGGTGCAACGCATGTAGAAGTCCGGTGGCTGTACAGACTCCAACAACATATCCCGAGAGAGACGTGTTTAACTTCATAAATAGCAGCAAGGGGCGCTGGGCGCTAGCGCCCACTCCCATAATTACCAGGTGAAATGCAAGACGCCAAATTCAAAATCCAAAAGTTGAATTATTAAACATGCATCAATATACAAGTGTTTCATAGTCATCAAAAGCTCTGCTTCTTGGCAATATCACAGCGTTGTCAGATTTCAAAAAGGCTTTATGGCGAAAGCACCACATTTGATTGTTTGAGGGTAGCACCTAACATATTTTCCCATTACCATAATTTCATAAGCCTCCACGGTTCACAGAAAACACATTTCACAGCGAAAACAAATCAATTAACTTCTGCTGAGGGCTTCCAAAGTGTCCAATGAAGACAATCCATGGTTCTTTTGTTAGAAAAAGTAATGTATTATATCCATAAATCTCTGTTTGGTTGGCGCGTTATAATCAGAAAAAACAGCGTCGACTCCTCCATTGAAACGTGAAGAGAACTCGTTCAACTTATACAACTTGTCCAAGAACAATCAAACATCATTGTAAATGTATCCTTAGGAACACTTTTATGTATAAATAGCATACAATTTCAACCGGAATATAAACTGGGCGATAAGAAAGGAGCACCCATTTTCTTGTAAGAACATCTCTGGGGGCACTTCTTTATTCCTCTTCTTCTCTGCTCTAAAAACATCTAAAATTAATCAGAACACTTTCTCGAGACTGTTGACATCCAGAGGAAGCGATAGGTACTGCATTCATATGCCCTTATAAGGGCATTTCCATAAGGGAGGAGTTCCAAATGAGGCAATGTGTCAAAACCCCTTTTTCCAGGACAGAAATTCCTCTGGGTTTTGCCTGCCATATCCGTTCTGTTTTACTCACAGACAAAATGTTAACACTTTTACAAGATTCAGAGTGTTTCCTATCCAATGGTACTAAATATGTGCATATCCTATTTTATGGGCCTGAATGGGAGGCATTTTACTTTGGGCATGCCAGGGTCTCCAAAACGGTCACCATGTGCGCTGCTCCCTAAGAAGTTAAATGAAACAGAGAATGTTACAATCTCTGATGTCTCTCTGGAAAGCAACCCTTGCTCTAATTTTGTCCACCTTGTTGTCTAGAACAACGACATTGGCGAGTAGTATACTCGGAAGCGGTGGGCGGTGTGCATGCCTACGGTGCCAGACCAGAGGCTGCTCCGTCTGCCACTACTGTGGCGACGTTGTCATGGCTTCTGGGATTAGATCCACTGTCCGAACAAAGGATCCGCTTCGGAAAAGTCGTATTCCTGGTCGTAATGTAGGTAAGTTGTCACTCTTATACTTACTCACCCATTTCTCCTTCGCCCAAATCCATATAGCAGATGTTCTGAAAGAGCTGCAAAATCTGGACCCCTACAAATCAGCCGGGCTAGACAATCTTGACCCTTTCTAAAAGTATCCGCCGCAATTGTTGCAACCCCTATCCAATAGTTCTTCCCGGCTGTATGTTATACCACTTAAGATATTCTGGGTTAATAATGTAAAAAATAATACATCAAAAAAATGAAATACTGCATAGTTTCCTAAGGACTCGAAGAGAGGCGACCATCTCTGTCAGCATGATCTTGCTGAGCTGTGACAGCAAACACTGGCTGCCTATGGGACAACAACTTAGTGCAGTTGATTTTACATAAATGTATTACTAAATACTGCCATCTTGCAGATGTCCCGACCTGCTCTCAGAGCATTTCCTAATATTCTGTACGTGAATCCGAGACTCACTATTGAGTATGATATGTTACCTTTCGTGTGGTATGTATTAATATCACCCATTACGTATGATATGTAAAGTACAATTCGTATTATATGTTACAAATTTGCAAAACATACAATATCTTATGAATTTGCTGAATGTACAATATGTTATGAATTTGCAAAATGTTTGATATGTTACAAATTCTAGCTAGGTGGCTAACGTTAGCTAGGCTAGGGGTTACGGTTAGGGGTTAAGTTTAGGAGTTAGGGTTAGGGCAGCATGTCCCAAACTCGGTCCTCGTGATGCTATGAATTTACCTCTGCTTCCAACTCCTTCCATCCTGCCCATCACCCCTTCATCTCAGAAATCACCTACCAATCTCAAGACTTCCTCATCTTCAACCTCAAAAGAAGCAAGACGGATCAGCCTGTCAAAACCCCTACCGTCTTCCTGTTCCACCTTCCATCCTTCATCAGCCCTTATGAACCTCTAACCTACCTCATCAACCTCCGGCCATCCCTCAGGACCCCCTCTTCATAACAAAAACCAACCATGTCACCTTCCATCTCATCATCTCCAAATCCATTTTTCCCCTTTCACTTCTCCGGACACTCCTTCCAGATCAGTGCCTGCCGCCTCTGCTTCTCACCAAGGGCTGCCTGACCACACAGTTCAACTTCCCTACACCAAGAGCACTCACTCTCCAGTGTCCTACGGACAACATCATCCCTACACCAAGAGCACTCACTCTCCATGGTCTTACGGACAATCACATCCCTACACCAAGAGCACTCACTCTCCAGTGTCCTATGGACAACCACATCCCTACACCAAGAGCAGTCACTCTCCAGTGTCCTACGGACAACCTCATCCCTACACCAAGAGCACTCGCTCTCCAGTATCCTACGGGCAACCACATCCCTACACCAAGAGCACTCGCACTCCAGTATCCTACGGAAAACCTCATCCCTACACCAAGAGCACTCGCTCGCCAGTATCCTACGGACAATCACATCCCTACACCAAGAGCACTCGCTCTCCAGTGTCCTACAGTGTCCGAAGCCTCTGAACGTTTTCAACTTAAGTAGACCCCGACACAAATCAGTATATTTATGTGATGCTAGTTATGCACAGTGTTGCAGAACCCCCCGTCTACACTAAAAAAAATTAAACATCTTACTCACACCTGCATTTAAAGTCTGAATTTGATTGTGCCAATTTAACAGGGTTTTGTCGTTACATCAGTGTTGATGCCACTTCCTGTTCCTCCTCCTCTCCTGCCAGTTGAGATGGTGTGTTGGTTGATCCAGATTAGTTGGTTGTTGATGATCGTCTCTGACAGTCAACATGTACAAACCTCTCATCATCTACTCACTCTTTTGGCTCACAGGTAATAATCTAGGAAATTGTCATTTGATTTTGATTCATAATATGGTATGATGTGTATTCATCCTTTATGTATGCCTATGCTAGTGAATGTCTTCTCTCCGTCTCTCCTCAGGTCTCTGTCTCAGTGTTGAGGTTCACCAGACTCCCTCTGCAGTCTTCAGCAGACCTGGAGAGAACGTTCAACTCTTCTGCCACCATCAGAAAACAGACTATAGAGTGATGCTGTGGTACCAGAAATCACAAGGAGAAACAGCACTGAAACTCATTGGATATTTGAATTATAAAAATCCAAACATTGAGAGTTCATATGAAAAGCATTTCAATATGAGTGGGGATTTGAGTGGAGACAGCCCCAAAAATGCCTCTCTGAACATGTTCAACCTGAGACGACCCCAACACAGTGCGGTGTACTTCTGTGCTGCTAGCAAGGCACAGTGTTGCAGATTCCCCTGTCTACACTACAAAAACCTTCTCTCATTCACTGTCTCAGTAGACTATACTGAAGCAACACCTCCCTCACACCTGCACTGAGGTCTGGATTTGATTCAGTGCCAATATAATATAACAGGACAGCTGTCTGACGCCACGCTGCGTTTTGTCATTACATCACTGCTGAGGTCACTTCCGGTTCCTCCTCTCCAGTCAGTTCAGATGAGATGAGATGTCAGTTGGGTTGTCAACGATCACTAAGTCAACATGATCACACCTCTTATCATTATCACTGTCCTACTATTCTGGATCACAGGTAATTTAAACTACAGATATTTAGTAGTTCCCTACATTACTTATTACACATGAAAGTGTAACAATTTGCATAAATGTGTATAAATAATTACTAATTATATGTTTTATTCAAACTTGAGAAATGGTGGTACAATCCTGTGTCATGTACTGTAACATAAAAGTACAGCAATGTTCTCTCTCTCCCCCCCAGGTGTCTCTCTCAGTAAATCAGTGTACCAGTCTCCCTCTACATTGCTGGTAAAGCCTAATGCCTCTGTTACACTTAACTGCAGTCATAAAATCCCCAAATATGACACTATCCTCTGGTACCAGCGTTCTGTGGAAGACACGGCTCTAAACCTCATAGCGTATATATACTATAAAACCCCTACAGTTGAACCCTCATATAAAGGTTATTTTGATGTGAAAGGCGATGGAGAGAACGATGCCTTCCTTCATCTCCTCAAACTGAGACAAGCTGAAGACAGTGGGGAGTATTTCTGTGCAGCCAGTCTACACAGTGGTACAGAGACCTAGTCTACTCTACAAAAACCTCCGTCTGACACTACATCAAAACACCTGCATTAAACCACATGAACTAACAGACTTCTGTTCAGATACTACCAACACCTGCATTAAACCACATGAACTCAGAGAGAGAGAGTGGGGGCAGAGGAGAAAGAGAGAGAGAGACAGGAGAGAGAGAGAGAGAGAGAGAGAGAGAGAGAGAGAGAGAGAGAGAGAGAGAGAGAGAGAGAGAGAGAGATATTAGAGAGAGATATTAGAGAGAGATATTAGAGAGAGACAAGCAACACAAACATAGGCACCGACACGTACACACACATACACGATAACATACGCGCTATACACACATGGATTTAGTACTGTATATATGTGGTAGTGGTGGAGTAGGAGCCTGAGGGCATACAGTGTGTTGTGAATGTGTTGTAATGTTTTCAAAATTGTATAAACTGCCTTAATTTTGCTGGAACCCAGGAAGAGTAGCTGCTGCCTTGGCAGGAACTATTGGAGATCCATAATAAATTCCAGGAAGAGTAGCTGCTGCCTTGGCAGGAACTAATGGGGATCCATAATAAACCCCAGGAAGAGTAGCTGCTGCCTTGGCAGGAACTAATGGGGATCCATAATAAACCCCAGGAAGAGTAGCTGCTGCCTTGGCAGGAACTAATGGGGATCCATAATAAACCCCAGGAAGAGTAGCTTCTGCCTGGCAGGAACTAATGGGGATCCATAATAAATACAAAAATACAAATACCTATGGCAGGGGTGGACTGGGACAAAAATTCAACCCTGGCATTTTATGCACACCAACCTACAGCACCGTGGGCGTGAAAACCGATCATCTACTGTTTGTGTTTCCTTGGCTATATTGATACGCTTATTTGGACCATCAGTTGATTGACAGATGTGGGACTACTGTAGAACGATGTGCTTTCCTCCAGTGTGGATGCTCGCCCATGTTTTTATAGTTAGACAACGTATAATGTACAGAGGTGGGTAGAGTACTGAGTATCTGTACTTCAGTAAAAGTACTGTTACTTAGATTGTAATTTACTGAGGCAAAAGTAGCCGGTCAGATAACTACTTCAGTACTAGAAACACATTTAGTTTGGGTCAAATTAAATTAAATCACATTTTATTGGTCATACACATGGTTAGCAGATGTTAATGCGAGTGTAGCGAAATGCTTGTGTTTCTAGTTCCGACAGTAATCTAACATTTCCCCAACAACTACCTAATACACACAAATCTAAAGGGATGGAATAAGAATATGTATATAGAAATATATGGCCAAGCGGCATAGGCAAGGTGCAGTAGATGGTATAAAATACAGTATATACATGTGATATGAGTAATGCAAGATATGTAAACATTATTAAAGTGGCATTATTTAAAGTGACTAGTGTCCCATTTATTAAAGTGGCCAGTGATTTGAGAACCTATGTAGGCAGCAGCCTCTCTGTGTTAGTGATTGCTGTTCAGCAATCTGATGGCTTTGAGATAGAAGCTGTTTTTCAGTCTCTCGGTCACAGCTTTGATGCACCTGTACTGACCTCGCCTTCTGGATGGTAGTGGAGTGAACAGGCAGTGGCTCGTGTGGTTTTTGTCCTTGATGATCTTTTTGGCCTTCCTGCGACATCGGGTACTGTAGGTGTTATGGAGGGCAGGTAGTTTGCCCCCCAAGGCAAATCTTCAGATTACAAAGTTATAATTTTCCTAATATAACTTTTCAGATATTTTAATATCAAATCAATTAGTCTTCTCATTAATGAATTATTCTATACCTCACGTTAGTCTCATTCCGAACCCGGACAGGAAGATCACGTCAGTGACTCAACCCACTCAAGCGATGCACTCCCCCCAGGGACGGCATGGAAGAGCACCAGTAAGCCAGTAACTCAGCCCCTGTAATAGGGTTAGAGGCAGAGAATCCCAGTGGAGAGGGGAACCGGCCAGGCAGAGACAGCAAGAGTGGTTCGTTGCTCCAGTGCCTTTCCGTTCACCTTCACACTCCTGGGCCAGACTACACTCAATCATTGGACCTACTGAGGAGATGAGTCTTCAATAAAGACTTAAAGGTTGAGACCGAGTCTGCGTCTCTCACATGGATAGGCAGATCATTCCATAAAAATTGAGCTCTATAGGAGAAAGCCCTGCTTCCAGCTGTTTGCTTAGAAATTCTAGGGACAGTAAGGAGGCCTGCGTCTTGTGACCGTAGCGTACGTGTAGGTATGTACGGCAGGACCAAATCGGAAAGATAGGTAGGAGCAAGCCCATGTAATGCTTTGTAGGTTAGCAGTAAAACCTTGAAATCAGCCCTTGCCTTAACAGGAAGCCAGTGTAGAGAGGCTAGCACTGGAGTAATATGATCAAATTTTTTGGTTCTAGTCAAGATTCTAGCAGCCGTGTTTAGCACTAACTGAAGTTTATTTGGTGCTTTATCTGGGTAGCCGGAAAGTAAAGCATTGCAGTAGTCTAACCTAGAAGTGACAAAAGCATGGATTAACTTTTCTGCATCATTTTTGGACAGAAAGTTTCAGATTTGTACAATGTTACGTAGATGGAAAAAAGCTGTCCTTGAAACAGTCTTGATATGTTCATCAAAAGAGAGATCAGGGTCCAGAGTAACGCCGAGGTCCTTTACAATTTTATTTGAGACGACTGTACAACCATCAAGATTAATTGTCAGATTCAACAGAAGATCTCTTTGTTTCTTGGGACCTAGAACAAGCATCTCTGTTTTGTCAGAGTTTAAAAGTAGAACATTTGCCGCCATCCACTTCCTTATGTCTGAAATACAGGCTTCCAGGGAGGGCAATTTTGGGGCTTCACCATGTTTCATCGAAATGTACAGCTGTATGTCATCCACATAGCAGTGAAAGTTAAAATTATTTTTCCGAATGACATCACCAAGTGGTAAAATATATAGTGAAAACAATAGTGGTCCCAAAACAGAGCCTTGAGGAACACCGAAGTTTACAGTTGATTTGTCAGAGGACAAACCATCCACAGAGACAAACTGGTATCTTTCCGACAGATAAGATCTAAACCAGGCCAGAACTTGTCCGTGTAGACCAATTTGGGTTTCCAATCTCTCCAAAAGAATGTGGTGATAGATGGTATCAAAAGCAGCACAAAGGTCTAGGAGCACGAGGACAGTTGCAGAGCCTCGGTCTGACGCCAGTAAAAGGTCATTTACCACCTTCACAAGTGCAGTCTCAGTGCTATGATGGCGTCTAAAACCAGACTGAAGCGTTTCGTTTTTTTGAGAGGAATGGAAGATTCGATATAGGCCGATAGTTTTTTATATTTTCTGGGTCAAGGTTTAGCTTTTTCAATAGAGGCTTTATTACTGACACTTTCAGTGAGTTTGGTACACATCCGGTGGATAGAGAGCTCTTTATTATGTTCAACATAGGAGGGCCAAGCACAGGAAGCAGCTCTTTCAGTAGTTTAGTTGGAATAGGGTCCAGTATGCAGCTTGAAGGTTTAGAGGCCATGATTATTTTCATCAATGTGTCAAAAGATATGGTACTAAAAAACTTGAGTGTCTCCCTTGATTCTATGTCCTGGCAAAGTTGTGCGGACTCAGGACAACTGAGCTTTGAAGGAATACGCAGATTTAAAGAGGAGTCCGTAATTTGCTTTCTAATGATCATGATCTTTTCCTCAAAGAAGTTCATGAATTTAACATTGCTAAAGTGAAAGCCATCCTCTTTTGGGGAATGCTGCTTTTTAGTTAGCTTTGCGACAGTATCAAAAAGACATTTTGGATTGTTCTTATTTTCCTCAATTAACTTGGAAAAATAGGACGATCGAGCAGCAGTGAAGGCTCTTCGATACTGCACGGTACTGTCTTTCCAAGCTAGTCGGAAGACTTCCAGTTTGGTGTAGCGCCATTTCCGTTCCAATTTTCTGGAAGCTTGCTTCAGAGCGCGGGTATTTTCTGTATACCAGGGAGCTAGTTTCTTATGGCAAATGTTTTTTGTTTTTAGGGGTGCGACTGCATCTAGGGTATTGCGCAAGGTTACCTTGAGTTCCTCAGTTAGGTGGTTAACTGATTTTTGTACTCTGACGTCCTTGGGTAGGTGGAGGGATTCTGGAAGGGCGTCTGGGAATCTTTGGGTTGTCCGAGAATTTATAGCACGACTTTTGATGATCCTTGGTTGGTGTCTGAGCAGATTATTTGTTGCGATTGCAAACGTAATAAAATGGTGGTCCGATAGTCCAGGATTATGAGGAAAAACATTAAGATCCACAACATTTATTCCACGGGACAAAACTAGGTCCAGAGTATGACTGTGGCAGTGAGTAGGTCCGGAGACAGGTTGGACAAAACCGAGTGAGTCGATGATGGCTCCGAAAGCCTTTTGGAGTGGGTCTGTGAACTTTTCCATGTGAATATTAAAGTCACCAAAAATTTGAATATTATTTGCCATGACTACAAGGTCCGATAGGAATTCAGGGAACTCAGTGAGGAACATTGTATATGGCCCAGGAGGCCTGTAGACAGTAGCTATAAAAAGTGATTGAGTAGGCTGCATAGATTTCATGACTAGAAGCTCAAAAGACGAAAACGTCATTTTTTTTTTTATAGATAGAAATTTGCTATCGTAAATGTTAGCAACACCTCCGCCTTTGCAGGATGCGCGGGGGATATGGTCACTAGTGTAACCAGGAGGTGAGGCCTCATTTAACACAGTAAATTCATCCGGCTTAAGCCATGTTTCAGTCAAGCCAATCACATCAAGATTATGATCAGTGATTAGTTCATTGACTATAACTGCCTTGGAAGTGAGGGATCTAACATTAAGCAGCCCCATTTTGAGATGTGAGGTATCACAATCTCTTTCAATAATGGCAGGAATGGAGGAGGTCTTTATTCCAGTGAGATTGCTAAGGCGAACACCGCCATGTTTAGTTTTGCCCAACTTAGGTCGAGGCACAGACAAGGCTACACTGACTGTGCTAGTGGCAGACTCCACTAAGCTGGCTGGCTGGCTGCCTAACAGCCTGCTGCCTGGCTTGCACCCTATCTCATTGTGGAGCTAGAGGAGTTAGAGCCCTGTCTATGTTCGTAGATAAGATGAGAGCACCTCTCCAGCTTGGATGGAGTCCGTCACTCCTCAACAGGCCAGGCGTGGTCCTGTTGTGGGTGAGTCCCAGAAAGAGGGCCAGTTATCTACAAATTCTATCTTTTGTGTGGGGCAGAAAACAGTTTTCAACCAACGATTGAGTTGTGAGACTCTGCTGTAGAGCTCATCACTCCCCCTAACTGGGAGGGGGCCAGAGACAATTACTCGATGCCGACACATCTTTCTAGCTGATTTACACGCTGAAGCTATGTTGCGCTTGGTGACCTCTGACTGTTTCATCCTAACATCGTTGGTGCCGACGTGGATAACAATATCTCTATACTCTCTACACTCGCCAGATTTAGCTTTAGCCAGCACCATCTTCAGATTAGCCTTTACGTCGGTAGCCCTGCCCCCTGGTAAACAGTGTATGATCGCTGGATGATTCGTTTTAAGTCTAATACTGCGGGTAATGGTGTCGCCAATGACTAGAGTTTTCAATTTGTCAGAGCTAATGGTGGGAGGCCTCGGCGTCTCAGACCCCGTAATGGGAGGAGTAGAGACCAGAGAAGACTCCGACCCGCTGCTTAATGGGGAAAACCGGTTGAAAGTTTCTGTCGGCTGAATGAGCGACACCGGTTGAGCATTGCTACAGCATTTCCTTCAAGAAGCCATGAAAAAATTGTCAGGCTGCGGGGACTGTGCGAGGGGATTTATACTACTATCTGTACTTACTGGTGGCACAGACGCTGTTTCATCCTTTCCTACACTTAAGAAATAACACACAAAAAAACTAAATACTGCATAGTTTCCTAAGGACTCGAAGCGAGGCGACCATCTCTGTCAGCGCCATCTTGCTGAGCTGTGACAGCAAACAAAACGGACAACAACTTAGTGCAATTGATTTGACAGTAATTTATTATTAAATACTGCCAGCACCATCTTGCAGATGTCCCAACCTGGTCTCAGAGAACTTCTTAATGTTCTGTATGTAAATCCGAGACTCACTACTGAGTATGATATGTCACCTTTCGTGTGGTATTCATTAATATCACCCATTTCGTATGATATGTAAAGAAGTACAATTCGAATTATATGTTACGATTTTTTCAAAACGTACAATATGTTACGAATTTGCAAAATGTTTGATATGTTACGATTTCTAGCTAGGTGGCTAAAGTTAGCTAGGCTAGGGGTTACGGTTAGGGGTTAAGTTTAGGAGTTAGGTTAAAGGGTTAAGGTTAAGGTTAGGGCAGCGTTTCCCAAACTCGGTCCTCGTGATGCTATGAATTTACCTCTGATTCCAACTCCTTCCATCCTGCCCATCACCCCTGCATCTCAGAAATCACCTTCCAATCTCAAGACTCCCTCATCTTCACCCTCAAAAGAAGCAAGACAGATTGGCCTGTCAAAACCACTACCGTCTTCCTGTTCCACCTCCCATCCTTCATCGGCCCTTATGAACCTCTAACCTACCTCATCAACCTCCGGCCATCCCTCGGGACCCCCCTCTTCATCACAGAAACCAACCATGTCACCTTCCATCTCATCATCTCCAATTCCGTTTTTCCCCTTTCACTTCTCTGGACAGTACTTCCAGATCAGTGCCTGCCACCTCTGCTTCTCACCAAGGGCTGCCTGACCACACAGTTCAACTTCTAGGCCGCTGGTCCTCCCAAGCCTACCACAGCAACATCCGATCCAACCCACAAGATCTCCTCTGATTCCACAATACCCTCTTTTCTTGAATCGTTATCCCTGAGTCTTGACTTTTGGAGATTTTCACTGCACAAGCCACGTTCCACGAACAGGACTCCTTCCCCCTACACCAAGAGCACTCGTTCTCCAGCGTCCTACGGACAACCTCATCCCTGCACCAAGAGCAGTCACTCTCCAGTGTCCTACGGACAAACACATCCCTACACCAAGAGCACTCGCTCTCCAGTGTCCTACGGACAACATCATCCCTACACCAAGAGCAGTCGCTCTCCAGTGTCCTTCAGACAACCTCATCCCTACACCAAGAGCAGTCCCTCTCCAGTGTCCTACATTGTCCTAAGTCGCTTAACCTTTTCAACTTAAGTAGACCCCGACACAAATCCGTATATTTATGTGATGCTAGTTATGCACAGTGTTGCAGAACCCCCCGTCTACACTAAAAAAACATCTCAGTAGATTATACAATAAAATTAAACATCTTTCTCACACCTCCATTTAAAGTCTGAATTTGATTGTGCCAATTTAACAGGGTTTTGTCGTTACATCAGTGGTGATGCCACTTCCTGTTCCTCCTCCTCTCCTGCCAGTTGAGATGGTGTGTTGGTTGATCCAGATTAGTTGGTTCTTGATGATCGTCTCTGACAGTCAACATGTACAAACCTCTCATCATCTACTCACTCTTTTGGCTAACAGGTAATAATCTAGGAAATTGTAATTTGATTTTGATTCATAGTACGGTATGATGTGTATTCATCCTTTATGTATGCCTATTGTAGTGAATGTCTTCTCTCCGTCTCTCCTCAGGTCTCTGTCTCAGTGTTGAGGTTCACCAGACTCCCTCTGCAGTCTTCAGCAGACCTGGAGAGAATGTTCAACTCTTCTGCCACCATCAGAAAACAGACTATAGAGTGATGCTGTGGTACCAGAAATCACAAGGAGAAACAGCACTGAAACTCATTGGATATTTGAATTATAAAAATCCAACCATTGAGAGTTCATATGAAAAGCATTTCAATATGAGTGGGGATTTGAGTGGAGACAGCCCCAAAAATGCCTCTCTGAACATGTTCAACCTGAGACGACCCCAACACAGTGCGGTGTATTTCTGTGCTGCTAGTTATGCACAGTGTTGCAGATTCCCCTGTCTACACTACAAAAACCCTCTCTCATTCACTGTCTCAGTAGATTATACTGAAGCAACACCTCCCTCACACCTGCACTGAGGTCTGGATTTGATTCCGTGCCAATATAATATAACAGGACAGCTGTCTGACGCCACGCTGCGTTTTGTCATTACATCACTGATGAGGTCACCTCCTGTTCCTCCTCTCCAGTCAGTTCAGATGAGATGAGATGTCAGTTGGGTTGTCAACGATCACTAAGTCAACATGATCACACCTCTTATCATTATCACTGTCCTACTATTCTGGATCACAGGTAATTTAAACTACAGATATTTAGTAGTTCCCTACATTACTTATTACACATGAAAGTGTAACAATTTGCATAAATGTGTATAAATAATTACTAATTATATGTTTTAGTCAAACTTGAGAAATGGTGGTACAATCCTGTGTCATGTACTGTAACATAAAAGTACAGTAATGTTCTCTCTCTCCCCCCAGGTGTCTCTCTCAGTAAATCAGTGTACCAGTCTCCCTCTAAGTTGCTGGTAAAGCCTAATGCCTCTGTCACACTTAACTGCAGTCATAAAATCACCAACTATGACACTATCCTCTGGTACCAGCGTTCTGTGGAAGACACGGCTCTAAACCTCATAGCGTATATAAACTTTAAAACCCCTACAGTTGAACCCTCATATAAAGGTTATTTTGATGTGAAAGGCGATGGAGAGAACGATGCCTTCCTTCATCTCCTCAAACTGAGACAAGCTGAAGACAGTGGGGAGTATTTCTGTGCAGCCAGTCTACACAGTGGTACAGAGACCTAGTCTACTCTACAAAAACCTCCGTCTGACACTACATCAAAACACCTGCATTAAACCACATTACTAACAGACTTATGTTCAGATACTACCAACACCTGCATTAAACCACATGAACTCAGAGAGATAGAGTGGGGGCAGAGGAGAAAGAGAGACAGAGAAACAGAGAGAGAGAGAGAGAGAGAGAGAGATATTAGAGAGAGACAAGCAACACAAACATAGGCACCGACACGTACACACACATACACGATAACATACGCGCTATACACACACATGGATTTAGTACTGTATATATGTGGTAGTGGTGGAGTAGGAGCCTGAGGGCATACAGTGTGTTGTGAATGTGTTGTAATGTTTTCAAAATTGTATAAACTGCCTTAATTTTGCTGGACCCCAGGAAGAGTAGCTGCTGCCTTGGCAGGAGCTAATGGGGATCCATAATAAAGCCCAGGAAGAGTAGCTGCTGCCTTGGCAGGAACTAATGGGGATCCATAATAATCCCCAGGAAGAGTAGCTGCTGCCTTGGCAGGAACTAATGGGGATCCATAATAAATACAATAATACAAATACCTATGGCAGGGGTGGACTGGGACAAAAATTCAACCCTGGCATTTTATGCACACCAACCTACAGCACCGTGGGCGTGAAACCGATCATCTACTGTTTGTGTTTCCCTGGCTATATTGATGAGTTGATTTGGACCATCAGTTGATTGACAGATGTGGGACTACTGTAGAACGATGTGCTTTCCTCCAGTGTGGATGCGCGCCCATGTTTTTGTAGTTAGACAACGTATAATGTGCAGAGGTGGGTAGAGTACAGAGTATCTGTACTTCAGTAAAAGTACTGTTACTTAGATTGTAATTTACTGAGGCAAAATTAGCCGGTCAGATAACTACTTCAGTACTAGAAACACATTTAGTTTGGTCAAATCAAATCAAATTAAATCACATTTTATTGGTCATACACATGGTTAGCAGATGTTATTGCGAGTGTAGTGAAATGCTTGTGTTTCTAGTTCCGACAGTGCAGTAATATCTAACAAGTAATCTAACATTTCCCCATCAACTACCTAATACACACAAATCTAAAGGGATGGAATAAGAATATGTATATAGAAATATATGGCCAAGCGGCATAGGCAAGGTGCAGTAGATGGTATAAAATACAGTATATACATGTGATATGAGTAATGTAAGATATGTGAACATTATTAAAGTGGCATTATTTAAAGTGACTAGTGTCCCATTTATTAAAGTGGCCAGTGATTTGAGAACCTATGGAGGCAGCAGCTTCTCTGTGTTAGTGATTGCTGTTCAGCAATCTGATGGCTTTGAGATAGAAGCTGTTTTTCAGTCTCTCGGTCACAGCTTTGATGCACCTGTACTGACCTCGCCTTCTGGATGGTAGTGGAGTGAACAGGCAGTGGCTTGTGTGGTTGTTGTCCTTGATGATCTTTTTGGCCTTCCTGTGACATCGGGTATTGTAGGTGTTATGGAGGGCAGGTAGTTTGCCCCCGGTGATGCATTTTGCAGACCGCACCACCCTCTGGAGATTCTTGCAGTTGAGGGCTTTGCAGTTGCCGTAACAGGAGGTGATACAGCCCGACAGGATGCAATCAATTGTGCATCTGTAAAGGTTAGTCAGGGTTTTAGGTGACAAGCCAAATTTCTTCCGACTCCTGAGGTTGAAGAGGCGCTGTTCCACCTTCTCCACTACAGTCCCTTCGATGTGGATAGGGGGGGGTGCTCCCTCTGCTGTTTCCTGAAGTCCACGATCATCTCCTTTGTTTTGTTGACGTTGAGTGAGAGGTTGTTTTCCTGACACCACACTCCGAGTGCCCTCACCTCCTATTATCGGGTATTGTACCCCTCCCTATAGGCTGTCTCATCGTTGTTGGTAATCAAGCACAGTACTGTTGTGTCATCTGCAAACTTGATGATTGAGTTGGAGACGTACATGGCCACGTTTTTCATGGATGAACAGGGAGTACAGGAAAGGGTTGAGCATGCACCCTTGTTGGGCCACAGTGTTGAGTGTCAGCGACGTAGAGATGTTGTTTCCTACCTTGACCACCTGGGGGGCGGCCGGTCAGAAAGTCCAGGACCCAATTGCACAGGGCAGGATCGAGACCCAGGGCCTCCAGCTTAATGATGAGCTTGGAGGGTACTATGGTGTTGAATGCTGAGCTGTAGTCAATGAACAGCATTCTTACATAAGTATTCCTGTTGTTCAGATGGGATAGGGCAGTGTGCAGTGTGATGGCGATTGCATCGTCTGTGGACCTGTTGATGCGGTACTCAAATTGAAGTGGGTCTGGGGTGGACGGTAAGGTGGAGGTAATATGATCTTTGACCAGTCTCTCAAAGCACTTCATGATGACAGAAGTAAGTGCTATGGGGTGGTAGTCATTTAGTTCAGTTATCTTTGCCTTCTGGGATACATGAACAATGGTGGCCATCTTGATGCATGTGGGGACAGCAGACTGGTATAGGGAGCGATTGAATATGTCCGTAAACACAGCAGCCAGCTGGTCTGGGTATACTCTGAGGACGTGGCTAGGGATGCCGTCTGGGACAGCAGTCTTGTGAGGGTTAACACATTTGACACAGCCTCAAATTTGATAGTAAGGAATTCTAGGTCAGGTGAGCAGAAGGACTTGAGTTCCTGTGTGTTGTTATGATTACACCATGAGTCGTTAATCACGCAGCATACACCCCCGCCCTTCTTCTTCCCAGAGAGGTGTTTATCTCTGTTGGCGCGACGCTTGAAGAAGCCCGGTGGCTGTACTGACTCCGACAATTTATCCTGAGAGAGCCGTGTTTAAATGAAACAGAGAATGTTACAATCTCTGATGTCTCTCTGGAAGGCAACCTTTGCTCTAACTTTGTCCACCTTGTTTTCTAGATACTGGACATTGGCGAGTAGTATACTTGGAAGCGGTGGGCAGTGTGCATGCCTACAGAGCCTGACCAGAGGCCGCTCCGTCTGTCACTTCTGCGGTGACGTTGTTTTGGGTCGGCTTCTGGGATTAGATCCACTGTCCAGGGTGGAGGTCCGAACAAAGGATCCGCTTCAGGAAGGTTGTATTCCTGGTCGTAATGTTGGTAAGTTGACGTCGCTCTTATACTTGCCCAGGCCTCCCCCATTTCTCCTTCGCCCAAATCCAGATAGCCGGTGTTCTGAAAGAGCTGCAAAATCTGGACCCCTACAAATCAGCCGGGCTAGACAATCTGGACCCTCTCTTCCCCTATTACTAGCCTGTTCAACCTCTCTTTCGTATCGTCTGAGATCCTCAAAGATTGGAAAGCTTCCTCGGTCATCCCCCTCTTCAAAGGGGGAGACAATCTATACCCAAACTGTTACAGACCTAGTATATCTATCCTACCCTGCCTTTCTAAGGTCTTCGGAAGCCAAGGTAACAAACAGATCACCGACCATTTCGAATCCCACCGTACCTTCTCCGTTATGCAATCCGGTTTCTGAGCTGGTCATGGGTGCACATCAGCCACGCTCAAGCTCCTAAACGACATCATAACTGCCATCGATAAGAGACAATACTGTGCAGCTGTATTCATCGACCTGGCCAACGCTTTCGACTCTGTCAATCACCACATTCTTATCGGCAGACTCAACAGCCTTGGTTTCTCAAATGACTGCCTCGCCTGGTTCACCAACTACTTCTCAGACAGAGTTCAGTGTGTCAAATCGGAGGGCCTGTTGTCCGGACCTCTGGCAGTCTCTATGGGGGTGCCACAGGGTTCAATTTTCGGGCCGACTCTTTCTTCTGTATACATCAATGATGTCGCTCTTGATGCTGGTGATTCTCTGATCCGCCTCTATGCAGACCACACCATTCTGTATACCTCTGGCCCTTCTTTGGACACTGTGTTAACTAACCTCCAGACGAGCTTCAATGTCATACAACTCTCCTTCCGTGGCCTCCAACTGCTCATAAATGCTAATAAAACTAAGTACATGCTCTTCAACCGATCGCTGCTCACACCTGCCCGCCCGTCCAGCATCACTACTCTGGACGGTTCTGACTTAGAATATGTGGACAACTACAAATACCTAGGTGTCTGGTTAGATTGTAAACTCTCCTTCCAGACTCACATTAAGCATCTCCAATCCAAAATTAAGTCTAGAATCGGCTTCCTATTCCGCAACAAAGCCTCCTTCACTCATGCTGCCAAACATACCCTCGTAAAACTGACTATCCTACCGATCCTTGACTTCGGCAATGTCATTTACAAAATAGCCTCCAACACTCTACTCTGCAAATTGTATGCAGTCTGTCACAGTGCCATCTGTTTTGTCACCAAAACCCCATATACTACCCACCATTGCGACCTGTATGCTCTCGTTGGCTGGCCCTCGCTTCATATTCATCGCCAAACCCACTGGCTCCAGGTCATCTATAAGTCTTTGCTAGGTAAAGCCCCGCCTTATCTCAGCTCACTGATTACCATAGCAGCACCCACCTGTAGCACGCGCTCCAGCAGGTATTTTTCACTGGTCACCCCCAATGCCAATTCCTCCTTTGGCCGCCTTTCCTTCCAGTTCTCTGCTGCCAATGACAGGAGCGAATTGCAAAAATCACTGAAGTTGGAGACTCATATCTCCCTCTCTAACTTTAAGAACCAGCGGTCAGAGCAGTTCACAGATCATAGCCCATCTGTAATTAGCCCATCCAACTACCTCATCCCCATACTGTTATTTATTTTTTTGCTCCTTTGCACCCCAGTATCTCTACTTGCACATTCATCTTCTGCACATCTATCACTCCACTGTTTAATTGTTAAATTGTCATTATTACGCCACTATGGCCTATTTATTGCCTTCATTCCCTTACCTCATTTGCACACACTGTATATAGACTTTTCTATTGTGTTATTGACTGTGTCGTGTCTTTGGCATCATTAAAGTGAAGACTGTTATTTTATCAAATCAATTCTCTGTAATTATTATTACGTGATTAAACTAATCATGTAAATGTAATTAACTAGGAAGTCAGGGCATCAAGGAAAATCTTCAGATTACAAAGTTATAATTTTCCTAATATAACTTTTCAGATATTTTAATATCAGATCAATTAGTCTTCTCATTAATGAATTATTCTACACCTCACGTTAGTCTCATTCCGAACGTCGTAAATTGTTTTTGTTTTTTCTGTACGAACCCAGTCTTTACTATGAATCATCTATACACCAATTGTCTTAAATCACTTATTTATTAACGACCTAAATAATCACAGAAATGCACAAACAAACAGTAAACAAACAAAGTAGATATGGTTACAAGGAAATGATAGGGGATGTTTCCCTAGTGGGATAAGCCAGTATGACGGACGGCTTTGTGAACAAAGCGAATGGGGGTGTAGACTGAGAAGGGCGGGAATTACAAGAGTCCCTAAATCAAATCAAATTTATTTACAAAGCCCTTCTTACATCAGCTGATGTCACAGAGTGCTGTACAGAAACCCAGCCTAAAACCCCAAACAGCAAGCAATGCAGGTGTAAAAGCACGGTGGCTAGGAAAACTCCTAGAAAGGCCAAAACCTAGGAAGAAACCTAGAGAAGAACCAGGCTGTGAGGGGTGGCCAGTCCTCTTCTGGCTGTGCCGGGTGCAGATTATAACAGAACATGGACAAGATTTTAAAATGTTCATAAAACAGGCAGAACAGTTGAAACTGGAGAAGCAGCACGGCCAGGTGGACTGGGGACATCAAGGAGTCATCAGGCCAGGTAGGCCTTGAGGAATGGTCCTAATGCTCAGGTCCTCCGAGAGAGAGAGAGAGAGAGAGAGAGAGAGAGAGAGAGAGAGAGAGAGAGAGAGAGAGAGAGAGAGAGAGAGAGAGAGAGAGAAAAGAAAGAGAGAGATAATTAGAGAGAGCATACTTAAATTCACACAGGACACCAGATAAGAGAGGAGAAATACTCCAGATATAACAGACTAACCCTATCCCCTCGACACATAAACTACTGCAGCATAAATACTGGAGGCTGAGACAGGAGTGGTCGGGAGACACTGTGGCCCCGTCCGACGATACCCCCGGACAAGGCCAAACAGGCAGGATATAACCCTACTCTGCCGAAGCACAGCCCCCACACCACTAGAGGGATATCTCCAACCACCAACTTACCATCCTGAGACAAAGCCGAGCGAGTATAGCCCACAAGATCTCCGCCACGGCACAACCCAAGGGGGGGGGGGGCAACCCGGACAGGAAGATCACGTCAGTGACTCAACCCACTCAAGCGATGCACTCCCCCAAGGGACGGCATGGAAGAGCACCAGTAAGCCAGTGACTCAGCCCCTGTAATAGGGTTAGAGGCAGAGAATCCCAGTGGAGAGGGGAACCGGCCTGGCAGAGACAGCAAGGGTGGTTCGTTGCTCCAGTGCCTTTCCGTTCACCTTCACACTCCTGGGCCAGACAACACTCAATCATAGGACCTACTGAGGAGATGAGTCTTCAATAAAGACTTAAAGATTGAGACCGAGTCTGCCTCTCTCACATGGATAGGCAGATCATTCCATAAAAATTTAGCTCTATAGGAGAAAGCCCTGCCTCCAGCTGTTTGCTTAGAAATTCTAGGGACAGTAAGGAGACCTGTGTCTTGTGACCGTAGCGTACGTGTAGGTATGTACGGCAGGACCAAATCGGTAAGATAGGTAGGAGCAAGTCCATGTAATGCTTTGTAGGTTAGCAGTAAAACCTTGAAATCAGCCCTTGCCTTAACAGGAAGCCAGTGTAGAGAGGCTAGCACTGGAGTAATATGATCACATTTTTTGTTTCTAGTCAAGATTCTAGCAGCCGTGTTTAGCACTAACTGAAGTTTATTTGGTGCTTTATCTGGGTAGCCGGAAAGTAAAGCATTGCAGTAGTCTAACCTAGAAGTGACAAAAGCATGGATTAACTTTTCTGCATCATTTTTGGACAGAAAGTTTCAGATTTGTACAATGTTACGTAGATGGAAAAAAGCTGTCCTTGAAACAGTCTTGATATGTTCGTCAAAAGAGAGATCAGGGTCCAGAGTAACGCCGAGGTCCTTCACAGTTTTATTTGAGACGACTGTACAACCATCAAGATTAATTGTCAGATTCAACAGAAGATCTCTTTGTTTCTTGGGACCTAGAACAAGCATCTCTGTTTTGTCAGAGTTTAAAAGTAGAACATTTGCCGCCATCCACTTCCTTATGTCTGAAATACAGGCTTCCAGGGAGGGCAATTTTGGGGCTTCACCATGTTTCATCGAAATGTACAGCTGTATGTTATCCACATAGCAGTGAAAGTTAACATTATGTTTCCGAATGACATCACCAAGTGGTCAAATATATAGTGAAAACAATAGTGGTCCCACAGAGCCTTGAGGAACACCGAAGTTTACAGTTGATTTGTCAGAGGACAAACCATCCACAGAGACAAACTGGTATCTTTCCGACAGATAAGATCTAAACCAGGCCAGAACTTGTCCGTGTAGACCAATTTGGGTTTCCAATCTCTCCAAAAGAATGTGGTGATAGATGGTATCAAAAGCAGCACTAATGTCTAAGAGCACGAGGACAGTTGCAGAGCCTCGGTCTGACGCCAGTAAAAGGTCATTTACCACCTTCACAAGTGCAGTCTCAGTGCTATGATGGCGTCTAAAACCAGACTGAAGTGTTTCGTATACATTGTTTGTCTTCAGGAAGGCAGTGAGTTGCTATGCAATAGCTTTTTCAGTTTTTTTTGAGAGGAATGGAAGATTCGATATAGGCCGATAGTTTTTTATATTTTCTGGGTCAAGGTTTAGCTGTTTCAATAGAGGCTTTATTACTGCCACTTTTAGTGAGTTTGGTACACATCCGGTGGATAGAGAGCTGTTTATTATGTTCAACATAGGAGGGCCAAGCACAGGAAGCAGCTCTTTCAGTAGTTTAGTTGGAATAGGGTCCAGTATGAAGCTTGAAGGTTTAGAGGCCATGATTATTTTCATCAATGTGTCAAGAGCTATGGTACTAAAAAACTTGAGTGTCTCCCTTGATTCTATGTCCTGGCAAAGTTGTGCGGACTCAGGACTTTACTTTCTAATGATCATGATCTTTTCCTCAAGGAAGTTCATGAATTTATCACTGCTAAAGTGAAAGCCATCCTCTCTTGGGGAATACTGCTTTTTAGTTAGCTTTGCGACAGTATCAAAAAGAAATTTTGGATTGTTCTTATTTTCCTTAATTAACTTGGAAAAATAGGATGATCGAGCAGCAGTGAAGGCTCTTCGATACTGCACGGTACTGTCTTTCCAAGCTAGTCGGAAGACTACCAGTTTGGTGTAGCGCCATTTCCGTTCCAATTTTCTGGAAGCTTGCTTCAGAGCTCGGGTATTTTCTGTATACCAGGGAGCTAGTTTCTTATGGCAAATGTTTTTGTTTTTAGGGGTGCGACTGCATCTAGGGTATTGCGCAAGGTTACATTGAGTTCCTCAGTTAGGTGGTTAACTGATTTTTGTACTCTGACGTCCTTGGGTAGGTGGAGGGATTCTGGAAGGGCATCTTTCTAGCTGATTTACACGCTGAAGCTATGTTGCGCTTGGTGACCTCAGACTGTTTCATCCTAACATTGTTGGTGCCGACGTGGATAACAATATCTCTATACTCTCTACACTCGCCAGTTTTAGCTTTAGCCAGCACCATGTTCAGATTAGCCTTAACGTCGGTAGCCCTGCCCCCTGGTAAACAGTGTATGATCGCTGGATGATTCGTTTTAAGTCTAATACTGCGGGTAATGGTGTCGCCAATGACTAGAGTTTTCAATTTGTCAGAGCTAATGGTGGGAGGCCTCGGCGTCTCAGACCCCGTAATGGGAGGAGTAGAGACCAGAGAAGGCTCGTCCTCTGACTCCGACCCGCTGCTTAATGGGGAAAACCGGTTGAAAGTTTCTGTCGGCTGAATGAGCGACACCGGTTGAGCACTGCTACAGCATTTCCTTCAAGAAGCCATGAAAAAATTGTCAGGCTGCGGGGACTGTGCGAGGGGATTTATACTACTATCTGTACTTACTGGTGGCACAGACGCTGTTTCATCCTTTCCTACACTTAAGAAATAACACACAAAAAAACAAAATACTGCATAGTTTCCTAAGGACTCGAAGCGAGGCGACCATCTCTGTCAGCGTCATCTTGCTGAGCTGTGACAGCAAACAAAACGGACAACAACTTAGTGCAGTTGATTTGACAGTAATTTATTATTAAATACTGCCAGCACCATCTTGCAGATGTCCCAACCTGGTCTCAGAGAACTTCCTAATATTCTGTACGTAAATCCGAGACTCACTACTGAGTATGATATGTCACCTTTCGTGTGGTATTCATTAATATCACCCATTTCGTATGATATGTAAAGAAGTACAATTCCGAATTATATGTTACACATTTTCAAAACGTACAATATGTTACGAATTTGCAAAACGTTTGATATGTTACGAATTCTAGCTAGGTGGCTAAAGTTAGCTAGGCTAGGGGTTACGGTTAGGGGTTAAGTTTAGGAGTTAGTTTAAAGGGTTAAGGTTAAGGTTAGGGCAGCGTTTCCCAAACTCGGTCCTCGTATGCTATGAATTTACCTCTGCTTCCAACTCCTTCCATCCTGCCCATCACCCCTGCATCTCAGACCTCACCTACCAATCTCAAGACTTCCTCATCTTCACCCTCAAAAGAAGCAAGACGGATCAGCCTGTCAAAACCAAATTCCGTCTTCCTGTTCCACCTCCCATCCTTCATCGGCCCTTATGAACCTCTAACCTACCTCATTAACCTCCGGCCATCCCTCAGGACCCCCTCTTCATCACAGAAACCAACCATGTCACCTTCCATCTCATCATCTCCAAATCCGTTTTTCCCCTTTCACTTCTCTGGACAGTACTTCCAGATCAGTGCCTGCCGCCTCTGCTTCTCACCAAGGGCTGCCTGACCACACAGTTCAACTTCTAGGCCGCTGGTCCTCCCAAGCCTACCACAGCAACGTCCGATCCAACCCACAAGATCTCCTCTGATTCCACAATACCCTCTTTTCTTGAATCGTTATCCCTGAGTCCTGACTTTTGGAGATTTACACTGCACAAGCCACGTTCCCCGAACAGGACTCCTTCCCCTACTCCAAGAGCACTCGTTCTCCAGCGTCCTACCGACAACCTCATCCCTACACCAAGAGCAGTCACTCTCCAGTGTCCTATGGACAACCACATCCCTACACCAAGAGCAGTCAATCTCCAGTGTCCTACGGACAACCACATCCCTACACCAAGAGCACTCGCACTCCAGTATCCTACGGACAACCTCATCCCTACACCAAGAGCACTCGCTCTCCAGTATCCTACGGGCAACCACATCCCTATACCAAGAGCACTCGCACTCCAGTATCCTACGGAAAACCACATCCCTACACGAAGAGCACTCGCTCGCCAGTATCCTACGGACAACCACATCCCTACACCAAGAGCACTCACTCTCCATGGTCCTACGGACAATCACATCCCTACACCAAGAGCACTCGCTCTCCAGTGTCCTACGGACAACATCATCCCTACACCAAGAGCACTCACTCTCCATGGTCCTACGGACAATCACATCCCTACACCAAGAGCAGTCACTCTCCAGTGTCCTACGGACAACCACATCCCTACACCAAGAGCACTCACTCTCCATGGTCCTACGGACAATCACATCCCTACACCAAGAGCACTCGCTCTCCAGTGTCCTACAGTGTCCGAAGCCTCTGAACGTTTTCAACTTAAGTAGACCCCGACACAAATCCGTATATTTATGTGATGCTAGTTATGCACAGTGTTGCAGAACCCCCCGTCTACACTAAAAAAAACATCTCAGTAGATTATACAATAAAATTAAACATCTTACTCACACCTGCATTTAAAGTCTGAATTTGATTGTGCCAATTTAACAGGGTTTTGTCGTTACATCAGTGTTGATGCCACTTCCTGTTCCTCCTCCTCTCCTGCCAGTTGAGATGGTGTGTTGGTTGATCCAGATTAGTTGGTTGTTGATGATCGTCTCTGACAGTCAACATGTACAAACCTCTCATCATCTACTCACTCTTTTGGCTCACAGGTAATAATCTAGGAAATTATCGTTTGATTTAGATTCATAATATGGTATGATGTGTATTCATCCTTTATGTATGCCTATGCTAGTGAATGTCTTCTCTCCGTCTCTCCTCAGGTTTCTGTCTCGGTGTTGAGGTTCACCAGACTCCCTCTGAAGTCTTCAGCAGACCTGGAGAGAACGTTCAACTCTTCTGCCAACATCAGAAAACAGACTATAGAGTGATGCTGTGGTACCAGAAATCACAAGGAGAAACAGCATTGAAACTCATTGGATATTTGAATTATAATTCTCAAACCATTGAGAGTTCATATGAAAAGCATTTCAATATGAGTGGGGATTTGACTGGAGCAGGCCCAAAGAATGCCTCTCTGAACATGTTCAACCTGAGACGACCCCAACACAGTGCGGTGTATTTCTGTGCTGCTAGCAAGGCACAGTGTTGCAGATTCCCCTGTCTACACTACAAAAACCCTCTCTCATTCACTGTCTCAGTAGATTATACTGAAGCAACACCTCCCTCACACCTGCACTGAGGTCTGGATTTGATTCCGTGCCAATATAATATAACAGGACAGCTGTCTGACGCCGCGCTGCGTTTTGTCATTACATCACTGATGAGGTCACCTCCTGTTCCTCCTCTCCAGTCAGTTCAGATGAGATGAGATGTCAGTTGGGTTGTCAACGATCACTAAGTCAACATGATCACACCTCTTATCATTATCACTGTCCTACTATTCTGGATCACAGGTAATTTAAACTACAGATATTTAGTAGTTCCCTACATTACTTATTACACATGAAAGTGTAACAATTTGCATAAATGTGTATAAATAATTACTCATTATATGTTTTATTCAAACTTGAGAAATGGTGGTACAATCCTGTGTCATGTACTGTAACATAAAAGTACAGTAATGTTCTCTCTCTCCCCCCAGGTGTCTCTCTCAGTAAATCAGTGTACCAGTCTCCCTCTAAGTTGCTGGTAAAGCCTAATGCCTCTGTCACACTTAACTGCAGTCATAAAATCACCAACTATGACACTATCCTCTGGTACCAGCGTTCTGTGGAAGACACGGCTCTAAACCTCATAGCGTATATAAAATTTAAAACCCCTACAGTTGAACCCTCATATAAAGGTTATTTTGATGTGAAAGGCGATGGAGAGAACGATGCCTTCCTTCATCTCCTCAAACTGAGACAAGCTGAAGACAGTGGGGAGTATTTCTGTGCAGCCAGTCTACACAGTGGTACAGAGACCTAGTCTACTCTACAAAAACCTCCGTCTGACACTACATCAAAACACCTGCATTAAACCACATGAACTAACAGACATCTGTTCAGAGAGACGTAGTGGGGGAGAGGAGAAAGAGAGACAGAGAAAGAAAGAGAGACAGGGAGAGAGAGAGAGAGAGAGAGAGAGAGAGAGAGAGAGAGAGAGACGCAGAACAGTATTGTGATTTAAAGTGTTTCCAACCTGACTCAAGAGGACAGTGCAGTGTATTTATGTGCTGCCAGAGAGCACAGTGCAGCAGATCCTATCTCAACCCTACAAAAACCACATCTCAAATACAAAGTCACACCTCACACCTCCTCTACAGTGTTCTGAACCATATAAACATCCTCAAAACTAAACATCCTCAATTCTAAACATCCTCATTACTAAACATCCTCAATACTAAACATCCACAATACTAAACATCCTCAATACTAAACATGCTCAATACTAAACATCCACATTACTCAACATCCTCAGTACTAAACATCCTCAATACTAAACATCCTCAATACTAAACATCCTCAATACTCAACATCCTCAGTACTAAACATCCTCAATACTAAACATCCTCAATACTAAACATCCTCAATACTAAACATCATCAGTACTAAACATCCTCAATACTAAACATCCTCAATACTAAACATCATCAATACTAAACATCATCAGTACTAAACATCCTCAATACTAAACATCCTCAATACTAAACATCTTCAACAGTAAACATCCTCAATACTAAACATCCTCAATACTAAACATCTACATTACTAAACATCCTCAATACTAAACATCCACATTACTCAACATCCTCAGTACTAAACATCCTCAATACTAAACATCCTCAATACTAAACATCACCAGTACTAAACATCCTCAATACTAAACATCCTCAATACTAAACATCCTCAATACTAAACATTCTCAATACTAAACATCTTCAACAGTAAACATCCTCAATACTAAACATCCGCAATACTACACATCCACATTACTAAACATCCTCAATACTAAACATCATCAAAACTAAACATCCTCAATACTAAACATCCTCAATACTAAACATCCTCAATACTAAACATCCACATTACTAAACATCCTCAATACTTAACATCTTCAATACTAAACATCCTCAATACTAAACATCTTCAACAGTAAACATCCTCAATACTAAACATCCTCATTACTAAACATCCTCAATACTAAACATCCTCAATACTAAACATCCTCATTACTAAACATCCTCAATACTAAACATCCTCATTACTAAACATCCTCAATACTGAACATCCTCAATACTAAACATCATCAGTACTAAACATCATCAGTACTAAACATCCTCAATACTAAACACCCTCAATACTAAACATCCTCAATACTAAACATCCTCAATACTAAACATCCACAATACTTACCATCCTAAAGAATTATACAATTTAGGGTTTATTTTCTTCAGAATAAAGAGGCATTTCTTTTTTGCAAATTATGTTTTAATTTATGTTATTATACCAATACCTTCCAGCTGTTCCAGCAGAGAGCAGTAATGTTCCACTGTACTGTAGGGCGATCTATAACCTCCTCCCACCTCAGAATACTCAGAATGTGTGTTAGTGTTCTACATTCTACTCATAGAGATGGAGGTATCACGTCCTGTCCGGGTTGTCGCCCCTTGGGTTGTGCCGTGGCAGAGATCTTTGTGAGTTATTGAGTTATTGTTATGAGAATTATGTTTTCAATATTCATAAACTGAACTTCAATTGAACAACTCCGTCTGTAACCCAGAATTTGTAAGATACTGGTTGAAATGAAACAGACGGAAGCCCAGTCTACAATTGTCAAATGTCAGTATGTTTATTCACGAGAGCTCTGGACTCCAAATGTGAACACAGTCTTTTTATATTGTACAAGCTTTAAGCTAAACACAAATGATACAAATGCTCCACCCTCTCTAGGAAATACACATTAATTGGCTTATAACAATCTTGCAACATAAGTCAGTCTGGACAGCTCCTAGCCATTCCTCCCCTCTCGAGGACAGGGAGGCCTTTCTTATCTAGTTGTTATCACAAGAAGTTCCTTGTTCTTAGTTTCACAGTGGTCACAAGTTGTCTGTCACAAGCTGTTCCTGTTATCAGTTCCTACTTTCCTACGCACAACATTTCAAGCCATTATACAGAGACAGGGTAGAAAACTGTTAGTTATTGTCTTATCATTACTTTAAACGTATAAATAATTTAGTCATCATTAAACATATAAATCATATGAATTTATTCATAACAGTTATACTCGGCCTTGTCTCAGGATGGTATGTTGGTGGTTGGAGATATCCCTCTAGTGGTGTGTGGGCGGTGCTTCGGCAGAGTGGGTGGGGTTATATCCAGCCTGCCGGGGGTATCGTCAGACGGGGCCACAGTGTCTCCCGACCACTCCTGTCTCAGCCTCCAGTGTTTATGCTGCAGTAGTTTATGTGTCGGGGGGCTAGGATCAGTCTGTTATATCTGGAGTATTTCTCCTCTCTTATCCGGTGTCCTGTGTGAATTGAAGTATGCTCTCTCTAATTATCTCTCTCTTTTTCTCACTTTCTTTCTTTCTCTCTCTCGGAGGACCTGAGCCTTATGACCATTCCTCAGGACTACCTGGCCTGATGACTCCTTGCGTCCCCAGTCCACCTGGCCATGCTGCTGCTCCAGTTTCAACTGTTCTGCCTGCAGCTATGGAACCCTGACCTGTTCACCAGACATGCTACCTGTCCCAGACCTGCGGTTTTCAACTCTCTAGAGACAGCAGGAGCGGTAGAGATACTATGAATGATCGGCTATGAAAAACCAACTGACATTTACTCCTGAGTTGCTGACCTGTTGCACACTCGACAACCACTGTGATTATTATTATTTGACCATGCTGGTCATCTATGAAAATGTTAAAATCTTGGCCATGTTCTGTTATAATCTGCACCCGGCACAGCCAGAAGAGGACTGGCCACCCCTCATAGCCTGGTTCCTCTCTAGGTTTCTTCGTAGGTTCTGGCCTTTCTAGGGAGTTTTTCCTAGCCACCGTGCTTTTGCACCTGCATTGCTTGCTGTTTGGGGTTTTAGGCTGGGTTTCTATAGAGCAGCTGATGTAAGAAGGGCTTTATAAATACATTTGATTGATTGATTGATTGATTGATTGATCGTGCTGCACTACCTAGAGCAGGGCTCCCCATGATGTTCTAGGAGGAGAGTTGCAGTACTTTTAAAAATGTGGCGAGCTACTTGTTTTTTTTTACAGCTTTCAAATGTGTTTCCTGTCAATATACCTGGTAAGATCATCGTTAATAAACCGTATTAGGGCATGACAGGCCCCATAATATAATTTTTCCTGGTTTTGGATTTGTTTTACTCTCAATATTACAATTAGTTTTTTCTACTGTATTATTGACTGTAAGTTTGTTTTACTCCATGTGTAACTCTGTGTTGTTGTATGGGTCGAACTGCTTTGCTTTATCTTGGCCAGGTCGCAGTTGTAAATGAGAACTCTCAACTTGCCTACCTGGTTAAATAAAGGTGAAATAAAATAAAATAAAATATTAACCTGAAATGTAAGGCGCCAAATTCAAAATCCAAAAGTTGAATTATTAAACATCTACCAATATACAAGTGTTCTATACTCATCAAAAGCTCTGTTTCTTGGCAATATCACAGCGTTGTCAGATTTCAAAAAGGCTTTACGGCGAAAGCAGCACATTTGATTGTTTGAGGGTAGCACCTCACATATTTTTCCCATAGCCATGAATCGATTAGCCATCACGGCACACACATAACACATTTCACAGCGAAAACAAATCAATTACCTGTTGAAGAACTTCTGCTGAGGTCATCCTAAGTGTCCAACGAAGACAATCCATGGTTCTTTTGTTAGAAAAAGTAATGTATTTTATCCATAAATCTCCATTTGGTTCGCGCGTTATAATCAGAAACGACAGCCTCCACTCCTCCATTGAAACGTGACGCAAACTCGTTCATCTTATACCTATAAACTTGTCCAAGAACAATCAAACATAGTTTTAAATGTATCCTTAGGAACACTTTTACGTATATTTACTATTATAAATCAACCGGAATATAAACTGATCGATAAAGACGGTAAAAAAGACACAGCGTGCCTTGTCGGGAGCGCGCACTGGGTACTGTTGACATAAAAAGTACACTTCCTGGTTTGGTCTTCTTCTCTGGTCTAATTCATCCAAAATTAAACTTTACACTGTCTCGAGACTGCTGACATCTAAAGGAAGCGATGGGTACTGCATTCATATGCCCTTATATGGTCATTTTCATGAGGGAGGGGTTCCAAATGAGCAATGTGTCAAAATCACTTTTTCCAGGACAGAAATTCCTCGGGGTTTCGCCTGCCATATGCATTCTGTTTTACTCACAGACAAATGGTTAACACTTTTGGAAAATTCAGAGTGTTTCCTATCCAATTATACTAAATATGTGCATATCCTATTTTCTGGGCCTGAATGGGAGGCATTTTACTTTGGGAATGCCAGGCTCTCCAAAACGGTCACCTCATGAGCCGATCCCTAACAAGTTAAGTTCAGCTATCTTTGCCTTCTGGGGTACTCAAACAATGGTGGCCATCTTGATGCATGTGGGAACAGCAGACTGGTATAGGGAGCGATTGAATATGTCCGTAAACACAGCAGCCAGCTGGTCTGCGCATACTCTGAGGACGTAGCCAGGGATGCCGTCTGGGACAGCAGGCTTGCGGGGGTTAACACAGTTAAATATCTTACTCACGTTGGCCAAGTTGAAGGAGGGGGGCGCGCAGTCCTTGTTTGCAGGCCATGACGGTGGCACTGCATTATCCTCAAAACGGGCAGAGTTTGAGTTTGTCTGGAAGCAAGACGTCGGTGTCCGTGGCTGTTTTCCTTTTTGCAGTCCGTAATTGCCTTTAGACCCTGCCACATACGTCTCGTGTCTGAGCCGTTGAATTGCGCCTCCACTTTGTCCTTATACCAACAATTTGCTTGTTTGATTGTCTTGCGGAGGGAATAACTACACTGTTTATATTCGGCCATATTCCCAGTCCTCTTTCCATGGTTAAATGCGGTGGTTCACGCTTTCAGTTTGACGCGAATGCAGCCATCAATCCACGGTTTCTGATTATGGTAGGTATTAATAGTCACAGTGGGTACAACATCTCCAATGCACTTCCTTATAAACTCACTCACAGGGTCAGCGTATAGATCGATGTGATTCCCTGAGGCCGCTTGGAACATTTCCCAGTCTGCGTGATCAAAACAATCTTGAAGCGTGGATTTCTGATTGGTCAAACCAGTGTTGAATGGTTCTAGTTATCTAGAAGGGAGAGCGAGGGAGGTCCATGTAATGCATCGCGGAAGTTAGATTAGCAGTGATCGAGTGTATTGCCCCGCGCAAGTGTTGCGATCAATATGTCCTCAAATTTGCTTTGTTAAAATCCCCAGCTACAATAAATGCAAACTCAGGATATATGGTTTCCAGTTTACATAGAGTCCAGTGAAGTTCCTTGAGGCCCGTTGTGGTGTCTGCTTGAGGGGGTATATACACAGCTGTGACAAAAACTGACGAGAATTCCCTTGGGAGACAATATGGCCACCATTGGATAGTAAGGAATTCTAGGTTGGGTGAACAGAAGGACTTGAGTTCCTGTATGTTGTTATGATTACACCATGAGTCGTTATCTTCTTAGGGAGCGGCAGCCGAGGTGTCGGTTTTGGAGAGTCTGGCGTGCCCAAAGTAAAATGCCTGCAACTCAGGCCCAGAAACTAGGATATGCACATTTTAGATTACCTTTTTTTACTGGCTGCCAATGAGATTTGCTGTTATCTAGGACTCAGATTGCAGTACCTATGGCTTCCACTGGATGTCAACAGTCTTTAGACAGGGTTTCATGACTTTAGGTTGAATTAGAAGCGAATAGAAGAAGAATTTAGAAGTGGAACCAGGAAGTCAATAGATTGACGCTCTTTGTTTTTTTTCCTATAGTAAATATACATAAAAGTGTACCTAAGGATACGTTATAAATGATTTGTTTGGACAAAGTTGATAGGTATAGTTTGAACGCTTTCTCTTCACGGTTCAATGGGCGAGTGGATGGTGGATTTTCTGAACATAACGCGCCAACCAAACAGAGATTTATGGATATAAACAATGACTTTTTCTAACAAAAGAAGCATGGATTGTCTTCCTTGGACACTTCGGATTGCCCTCAGCAGAAGATCATCAAAGGTAAGCGATTTAATTTTAGCTCTTTTATGCATTTTGTGAGACCCGCGCCGGTTATGGATTTATGCTAATGCATAAAATATGAGAGGTGCTATCCTCAAACAATCAAATGTTGTGCTTTCGCCGTAAAGCCTTTTTGAAATCTGACATTGCTGTGATATTGCCAAGACTCTGAGCTTTTGACGAGTATGCAACATGTCTATATTGATGAATGTTTTATAATTGTACTTTTGGATTTTGAATTTGGCGCCTTACATTTTGCCGGGTAGTGTCGGGAATGGGGTGCTAGCGCCCCAGCGCTCCTTAATGATCCCTAAGACGTTAATCATGAAGCAAACACCCCCGCCCTTCTTCCCAGAGAGGTGTTTATCTCTGATGGTGCAACGCATGTAGAAGTCCGGTGGCTGTACAGACTCCAACAACATATCCCGAGAGAGACGTGTTTAACTTCTTAAGGAGCAGCAAGGTGCGCTGGGGCGCTAGCGCCCCACTCCCGACACTACCAGGTGAAATGCAAGGCGCCAAATTCAAAATCCAAAAGTTGAATTATTAAACATGCATCAATATACAAGTGTTTCATAGTCATCAAAAGCTCTGCTTCTTGGCAATATCACAGCGTTGTCAGATTTCAAAAAGGCTTTATGGCGAAAGCACCACATTTGATTGTTTGAGGGTAGCACCTAACATATTTTCCCATTACCATAATTTCATAAGCCTCCACGGTTCACAGAAAACACATTTCACAGCGAAAACAAATCAATTAACTTCTGCTGAGGGCTTCCAAAGTGTCCAATGAAGACAATCCATGGTTCTTTTGTTAGAAAAAGTAATGTATTATATCCATAAATCTCCGTTTGGTTGGCGCGTTATAATCAGAAAAAAAACAGCATTGACTCCTCCATTGAAACGTGAAGAGAACTCGTTCAACTTATACAACTTGTCCAAGAACAATCAAGCATCATTGTAAATGTATCCTTAGGAACACCTTTATGTATAAATAGCATAATATTTCAACCGGAATATAAACTGGGCGATAAGAAAGGAAAAAAACAAAGGACGCGCCTGGTGGGAGCGCGCATTTTCTTGTAAGGACATCTCTGGGGGCACTTCTTTATTCCTCTTCTTTTCTGCTCTAAAAGCATCTAAAATGAATCAGAACACTTTCTCGAGACTGTTGACATCCAGAGGAAGCGATAGGTACTGCATTCATATGCCCTTATATGGGCATTTTCATAAGGGAGGAGTTCACAATGAGGCAATGTGTCAAAACCACTTTTTCAGGACAGAAATTCCTCTGGGTTTCGCCTGCCATATCCGTTCTGTTTTACTCGCAGACAAAATGTTAACACTTTTAGAAAATTCAGAGTGTTTCCTATCCAATGGTACTAAATATGTGCATATCCTATTTTCTGGGCCTGAATGGGGAGGCATTTTACTTTGGGCATGCCAGGGTCTCCAAAACGGTCACCTCGTGCGCTGCTCCCTAAGAAGTTAAATGAAACAGAGAATGTTACAATCTCTGATGTCTCTCTGGAAAGCAACCCTTGCTCTAATTTTGTCCACCTTTTTGTCTAGAACAAGGACATTGGCGAGTAGTATACTCGGAAGCGGTGGGCGGTGTGCATGCCTACGGTGCCAGACCAGAGGCTGCTCCGTCTGCCACTACTGTGGCGACGTTGTCATGGCTTCTGGGATTAGATCCACTGTCCGAACAAAGGATCTGCTTCGGAAAAGTCGTATTCCCGGTCGTAATGTAGGTAAGTTGTCACTCTCAAATCAAATCAAATTTTATTTGTCACATACACATGGTTAGCAGATGTTAATGCGAGTGTAGCGAAATGCTTGTGCTTCTAGTTCCGACCATGCAGTAGTATCTAACAAGTAATCTAACAAATTCACAACAACTACCTTATACACACAAGAGTAAAGGAATGAATACGAGTATGTACATATAAATATATGGATGAGCGATGGCTGACCGGCATAGGCAAGATGCAGTAGATGGTATGGAGTACAGTATATACACATATATATGAGATGAGTAATGTAGGATATGTAAACATTATATAAATGGCATTGTTTAAAGTGGCTAGTGATACATTATTTCATCCAATTATAATTATTAAAGTGGCTAGAGATTTGGGTCGATGACCGAACGGCATAGGCAAGATACAGTAGATGGTTTAGAGTACAGTGTATACATTTGATATGAGTATGTCGGATACGTAAACATTATATACAAAATTGTTTAAAGTGGCTAGTGATACATTTGTTACATCCAATTCCTATGTATAAAGTGGCTAGAGATTTAAGTCAGTATGTTGGCAGCAGCCACTCAATGTTAGTGATGGCTGTTTAACAGTCTGATGGCCTTGAGGTAGAAGCTGTTTTTCAGTCTCTCGGTCCCAGCTTTGATGCACCTGTACTGACCTCGCCTTCTGGATGATAGCGGGGTGAACAGGCAGTGGCTCGGGTGGTTGTTGTCCTTGATGATCTTTTTGGCCTTTCTGTGACATCGGGTGGTGTAGGTGTCCTGGAGGGCAGGTAGTTTAACCCCGGTGATGCGTTGTGCAGTCCTCACTACCCTCTGGAGAGCCTTACGGTTGTGGGCGGAGCAGTTGCCGTACCAGGCGGTGATACAGCCCGACAGGATGCTCTCGATTGTGCATCTGTAAAAGTTTGTGAGTGATTTTGGTGACAAGCCAAATTTCTTCAGCCTCCTGAGGTTGAAGAGGCGCTGTTGCGCCTTCTTTACCACGCTGTCTGTGTGGGTGGACCAATTCAGTTTGTCCGTGATGTGTACGCCGAGGAACTTAAAACTTTCCACCTTCTCCACTACTGTCCCCTCGATGTGGATAGGGGGGTGCTCCCTCTCCTGTTTCCTGAAGTCCACGATCATCTCCTTTGTTTTGTTGACATTGAGTGAGAGGTTATTTTCCTGACACCACACTCCGAGGGCCCTCACCTCCTCTCTGTAGGCCGTCTCGTCGTTGTTGGTAATCAAGCCTACCACTGTAGTGTCGTCAGCAAACTTGATGATTGAGTTGGATGCGTGCTTGGCCACGCAGTCATGGGTAAACAGGGAGTACAGGAGAGGGCTGAGAACGCACCCTTGTGGGGCCCCAGTGTTGAGGATCAGCGGGGTGGAGATGTTGTTTCCTACCCTCACCACCTGGGACCGGCCCGTCAGGAAGTCCAGGACCCAGTTGCACAGGGCTGGGTCGAGACCCAGGGTCTCGAGCTTAATGACGAGCTTGGAGGGAACTATGGTGTTAAATGCTGAGCTGTAGTCGATGAACAGCATTCTTACATAAGTATTCCTCTTGTCCAGATGGGTTAGGGCAGTATGCAGTGTGATTGCGATTGCGTCTGTCTGTGGACCTATTGGGACGGTAAGCAAATTGGAGTGGGTCCAGGGTGTCTGGCAGGATGGAGGTGATATGATCCTTGACTAATCTCTCAAAGCACTTCATGATGACGGAAGTGAGTGCTACGGGCGATAGTCATTTAGCTCAGTCACCTTAGCTTTCTTGGGAACAGGAACAATGGTGGCCCTCTTGAAGCATGTGGGAACAGCAGACTGGGATAGGGACTGATTGAATATGTCCGTAAACACACCAGCCAGCTGGTCTGCGCATGCTCTGAGGACACGGCCAGGGATGCCATCTGGGCGGCAGCCTTGCGAGGGTTAACACATTTAAATGTTTTTCTCACATTGGCTGCGGTGAAGGTGAGCCCGCAGGTTTTGGTAGCGGGCCGTGTCGGTGGCACTGTATTGTCCTCAAAGCGAGCAAAGAAGTTGTTTAGTTTGTCTGGGAGCAGGACGTCATGGTCCGCGACGGGCTGGTTTTCTTTTTGTAGTCCGTGATTGACTGTAGACCCTTCCACATTCCTCTTGTGTCTGAGCCATTGAATTGTGACTCTACTTTGTCTCTATATTGACGCTAGCTTGTTTGATTGCCTTGCGGAGGGAGTAGCTGCACTGTTTGTATTCAGTCATGTTTCCGGTAGCCTTTACCTGGTTAAAGCAGTGGTTCGCGCTTTCAGTTTTGGCGCGTAATGCTGCCATCAATCCATGGTTTCTGGTTGGGGAAGGTTTTGATATTTGCTATGGGTACAACATCACCAATGCATTTGCTAATAAACTCGCTCACCGAATCAGCGTATACATCAATGTTGTTGTCAGATGCTATCCGGAACATATCCCAGTCCACGTGCTCAAGCAATCTTGCAGCATGGAATCAGATTGGTCGGACCAGCGTTGAACAGACCTGAGAACGGGCGTTTCCTGTTTTAGTTTCTGTTTGTAGGCTGGGAGCAACAAAATGGAGTCATGGTCAGACTTGCCGAAAGGAGGGCGGAGAATAGCCTTGTATGCATCACGGAAGTTGGAATAACAGTGGTCCAGGATTTTACCAGCCCGGGTGGCACATTCGATATGCTGGTAAAATTTCGGGAGCCTTGTTCTTAAATTAGCCTTATTAAAATCCCCAGCCACAATAAATGCAGCCTCAGGATATGTGGTTTCCAGTTTACATAGAGTCCGATGAATTTCTTTCAGTGCCGTCGATGTATTAGCTTGAGGGGGGATGTACACGGCTGTGATTATAATCGAAGAGAATTCTCTTGGTAGATAATGCGGTCTGCATTTGATTGTAAGGAATTCTATGTCAGGTGAACAAAAGGACTTGAGTTCCTGTATGTTGTTATGATCACACCACGTCTCGTTAATCATAAGACACACACCCCCGCCTTTCTTCTTACCAGAGAGATGTTTGTTTCTGTCGGCGCGATGCGTGGAGAAACCAGGTGGCTGTACCGACTCTGATAACGTGTCCTGAGTGAGCCATGTTTCCGTGAAGCAAAGAACGTTGCAGTCTCGAATGTCTCTCTGAAAGGCAACCCTCGATCGGATTTCGTCTACTTTGTTGTCAAGAGACTGTACATTGGCGATTAAAATACTCGGGAGAGGTGCACGATGCGCCCGTCGACGTAGCTTGACCAAAAGACCGGCGCGTTTCCCTCTTCTCCGGCGCCGCCGTTGTTTTGAGTAGCCACGTGCTATCCAGTCTGTTGTTGTGTTTGGGTTAACGAAAGGAGAATCCTCTTTGGGAAAGTCGTATTCCTGGTCGTAATGTTGGTAAGTTGACGTTGCTCTTATATCCAATAGTTCCTCCCGGTTGTATGTAATAAAACTTAATATTTTCCGGGGTAACAATGTAAGAAGTAATACATAAAAAAACAAAATACTGCATGGTTTCCTGAGAACGTGAAGCGAGGCTGCCATCTCTGTCGGCGCCGGAATCCACTCTTATACTTACTCACCCATTTCTCCTTCGCCCAAATCCATATAGCAGATGTTCTGAAAGAGCTGCAAAATCTGGACCCCTACAAATCAGCCGGGCTAGACAATCTTGACCCTTTCTAAAAGTATCCGCCGCAATTGTTGCAACCCCTATCCAATAGTTCTTCCCGGCTGTATGTTATACCACTTAAGATTTTCTGGGTTAACAATGTAAAAAATAATACATCAAAAAAATGAAATACTGCATAGTTTCCTAAGGACTCGAAGAGAGGCGACCATCTCTGTCAGCACCATCTTGCTGAGCTGTGACAGCAAAGACTGGCTGCCTATGGGACAACAACTTAGTGCAATTGATTTTACATTAATTTATTACTAAATACTGCCATCTTGCAGATGTCCCAACCTGCTCTCAGAGCATTTCCTAATATTCTGTACGTGAATCCGAGACTCACTATTGAGTATGATATGTTATCTTTCGTGTGGTATGTATTAATATCACCCATTTCGTATGATATGTAAAGAAGTACAATTCGTATTATATGTTACAAATTTGCAAAACGTACAATATCTTATGAATTGCTGAATGTACAATATGTTACGAATTTGCAAAATGTTTGATATGTTACGAATTCTAGCTAGGTGGCTAACATTAGCTAGGCTAGGGGTTACGGTTAGGGGTTAAGTTTAGGAGTTAGGGTTATGGCAGCGTTTGCCAAACTCGGTCCTCTTGATGCTATGAATTTACCTCTGCTTCCAACTCCTTCCATCCTGCCCATCACCCCTGCATCTCAGAAATCACCATCCAATCTCAAGACTTCCTCATCTTCAACCTCAAAAGAAGCAAGACGGATCAGCCTGTCAAAACCACTACCGTCTTCCTGTTCCACCTTCCATCCTTCATCAGAACTTATGAACCTCTAACCTACCTCATCAACCTCCGGCCATCCCTCAGGACCCCCTCTTCATAACAAAAACCAACCATGTCACCTTCCATCTCATCATCTCCAAATCCATTTTTCCCCTTTCACTTCTCTGGACACTCCTTCCAGATCAGTGCCTGCCGCCTCTGCTTCTCACCAAGGGCTGCCTGACCACACAGTTCAACTTCTAGGCCGCTGGTCCTCCCAAGCCTACCACAGCAACGTCCGATCCAACCCACAAGATCTCCTCTGATTCCACAATACCCTCTGTTCTTGAATCGTTATCCCTGAGTCGTGACTTTTGGAGATTTGCACTGCACAAGCCACGTTCCCCGAACAGGACTCCTTCCCCTACTCCAAGAGCACTCGTTCTCCAGCGTCCTACCGACAACCTCATCCCTACACCAAGAGCAGTCACTCTCCAGTGTCCTATGGACAACCACATCCCTACACCAAGAGCAGTCAATCTCCAGTGTCCTACGGACAACTACATCCCTACACCAAGAGCACTCGCACTCCAGTATCCTACGGACAACCTCATCCCTACACCAAGAGCACTCGCTCGCCAGTATCCTACGGACAACCACATCCCTACACCAAGAGTACTCACTCTCCATGGTCCTACGGACAATCACATCCCTACACCAAGAGCACTCACTCTCCATGGTCCTACGGACAATCACATCCCTACACCAAGAGCACTCGCTCTCCAGTGTCCTACGGACAACATCATCCCTACACCAAGAGCACTCACTCTCCATGGTCCTACGGACAATCACATCCCTACACCAAGAGCAGTCACTCTCCAGTGTCCTACGGACAACCACATCCCTACACCAAGAGCAGTCACTCTCCAGTGTCCTACGGACAACCACATCCCTACACCAAGAGCACTCGCACTCCGGTATCCTACGGACAACCTCATCCCTACACCAAGAGCACTCGCTCACCAGAATCCTACGGGCAACCACATCCCTACACCAAGAGCACTCGCTCGCCAGTATCCTACGAACAACCACATCCCTACACCAAGAGCACTCGCTCTCCATGGTCCTACGGACAATCACATCCCTACACCAAGAGCACTCGCTCTCCAGTGTCCTACAGTGTCCGAAGCCTCTGAACGTTTTCAACTTAAGTAGACCCCGACACAAATCCGTATATTTATGTGATGCTAGTTATGCACAGTGTTGCAGAACCCCCCGTCTACACTAAAAAAAACATCTCAGTAGATTATACAATAAAATTAAACATCTTTCTCACACCTGCATTTAAAGTCTGAATTTGATTGTGCCAATTTAACAGGGTTTTGTCGTTACATCAGTGTTGATGCCACTTCCTGTTCCTCCTCCTCTCCTGCCAGTTGAGATGGTGTGTTGGTTGATCCAGATTAGTTGGTTCTTGATGATCGTCTCTGACAGTCAACATGTACAAACCTCTCATCATCTACTCACTCTTTTGGCTCACAGGTAATAATCTAGGAAATTATCGTTTGATTTAGATTCATAATATGGTATGATGTGTATTAATCCTTTATGTATGCCTATGCTAGTGAATGTCTTCTCTCCGTCTCTCCTCAGGTTTCTGTCTCAGTGTTGAGGTTCACCAGACTCCCTCTGAAGTCTTCAGCAGACCTGGAGAGAACGTTCAACTCTTCTGCCACCATCAGAAAACAGACTATAGAGTGATGCTGTGGTACCAGAAATCACAAGGAGAAACAGCATTGAAACTCATTGGATATTTGAATTTTAATTCTAAAACCATTGAGAGTTCATATGAAAAGCATTTCAATATGAGTGGGGATTTGACTGGAGCTGGCCCAAAGAATGCCTCTCTGAACATGTTCAACCTGAGACAACCCCAACACAGTGTGGTGTATTTCTGTGCTGCTAGTTATGCACGGTGTTGCAGATTCCCCTGTCTACACTACAAAAACCCTCTCTCATTCACTGTCTCAGTAGATTATACTGAAGCAACACCTCCCTCACACCTGCACTGAGGTCTGGATTTGATTCCGTGCCAATATAATATAACAGGACAGCTGTCTGACGCCGCGCTGCGTTTTGTCATTACATCACTGATGAGGTCACCTCCTGTTCCTCCTCTCCAGTCAGTTCAGATGAGATGAGATGTCAGTTGGGTTGTCAACGATCACTAAGTCAACATGATCACACCTCTTATCATTATCACTGTCCTACTATTCTGGATCACAGGTAATTTAAACTACAGATATTTAGTAGTTCCCTACATTACTTATTACACATGAAAGTGTAACAATTTGCATAAATGTGTATAAATAATTACTCATTATATGTTTTATTCAAACTTGAGAAATGGTGGTACAATCCTGTGTCATGTACTGTAACATAAAAGTACAGTAATGTTCTCTCTCTCCCCCCAGGTGTCTCTCTCAGTAAATCAGTGTACCAGTCTCCCTCTAAGTTGCTGGTAAAGCCTAATGCCTCTGTCACACTTAACTGCAGTCATAAAATCACCAACTATGACACTATCCTCTGGTACCAGCGTTCTGTGGAAGACACGGCTCTAAACCTCATAGCGTATATATACTATAAAACCCCTACAGTTGAACCCTCATATAAAGGTTATTTTGATGTGAAAGGCGATGGAGAGAACGATGCCTTCCTTCATCTCCTCAAACTGAGACAAGCTGAAGACAGTGGGGAGTATTTCTGTGCAGCCAGTCTACACAGTGGTACAGAGACCTAGTCTACTCTACAAAAACCTCCGTCTGACACTACATCAAAACACCTGCATTAAACCACATGAACTAACAGACTTCTGTTCAGATACTACCAACACCTGCAGTAAACCACGTGAACTCAGAGAGAGAGAGTGGGGGCAGAGAGAGGGAGAGAGAGAGAGAGAGAGAGAGAGAGAGAGAGAGAGAGAGAGAGAGAGAGAGAGAGAGAGAGACAGAGAGAGAGAGAGAGAGAGAGAGAGAGAGAGAGAGAGAGAGATATTAGAGAGAGACAAGCAACACAAACATAGGCACCGACACGTACACACACATACACGATAACATACGCGCTATACACACACATGGATTTAGTACTGTATATATGTGGTAGTGGTGGAGTAGGAGCCTGAGGGCATACAGTGTGTTGTGAATGTGTTGTAATGTTTTCAAAATTGTATAAACTGCCTTAATTTTGCTGGAACCCAGGAAGAGTAGCTGCTGCCTTGGCAGGAACTATTGGAGATCCATAATAAATTCCAGGAAGAGTAGCTGCTGCCTTGGCAGGAACTAATGGGGATCCATAATAAACCCCAGGAAGAGTAGCTGCTGCCTTGGCAGGAACTAATGGGGATCCATAATAAATACAAAAATACAAATACCTATGGCAGGGGTGGACTGGGACAAAAATTCAACCCTGGCATTTTATGCACACCAACCTACAGCACCGTGGGCGTGAAAACCGATCATCTACTGTTTGTGTTTCCCTGGCTATATTGATACACTTATTTGGGCCATCAATTGATTGACACATGTGGGACTACTGTAGAACGATGTGCTTTCCTCCAGTGTGGATGCTCGCCCATGTTTTTATAGTTAGACAAAGTATAATGTGCAGAGGTGGGTAGAGTACTGAGTATCTGTACTTCAGTAAAAGTACTGTTACTTAGATTGTAATTTACTGAGGCAAAATTAGCCGGTCAGATAACTACTTCAGTACTAGAAACACATTTAGTTTGGTCAAATCAAATCAAATTAAATCACATTTTATTGGTCATACACATGGTTAGCAGATGTAATTGCGAGTGTAGCGAAATGCTTGTGTTTCTAGTTCCGACAGTGCAGTAATATCTAACAAGTAATCTAACAATTCCCCAACAACTACCTAATACACACAAATCTAAAGGGATGGAATAAGAATATGTATATAGAAGTATATGGCCAAGCGGCATAGGCAAGGTGCAGTAGATGGTATAAAATACAGTATATACATGTGATATGAGTAATGTAAGATATGTGAACATTATTAAAGTGGCATTATTTAAAGTGACTAGTGTCCCATTTATTAAAGTGGCCAGTGATTTGAGAACCTATGGAGGCAGCAGCTTCTCTGTGTTAGTGATTGCTGTTCAGCAATCTGATGGCTTTGAGATAGAAGCTGTTTTTCAGGTCTCTCGGTCACAGCTTTGATGCACCTGTACTGACCTCGCCTTCTGGATGGTAGTGGAGTGAACAGGCAGTGGCTTGTGTGGTTGTTGTCCTTGATGATCTTTTTGGCCTTCCTGTGACATCGGGTATTGTAGGTGTTATGGAGGGCAGGTAGTTTGCCCCCGGTGATGCATTTTGCAGACCGCACCACCCTCTGGAGATTCTTGCAGTTGAGGGCTTTGCAGTTGCCGTAACAGGAGGTGATACAGCCCGACAGGATGCAATCAATTGTGCATCTGTAAAGGTTAGTCAGGGTTTTAGGTGGCAAGCCAAATTTCTTCAGACTCCTGAGGTTGAAGAGGCGCTGTTCCACCTTCTCCACTACAGTCCCTTCGATGTGGATAGGGGGGTGCTCCCTCTGCTGTTTCCTGAAGTCCACGATCATCTCCTTTGTTTTGTTGACGTTCAGTGAGAGGTTGTTTTCCTGACACCACACTCCGAGTGCCCTCACCTCCTATTATCGGGTATTGTACCCCTCCCTATAGGCTGTCTCATCGTTGTTGGTAATAGAGCACAGTACTGTTGTGTCGTCTGCAAACTTGATGATTGAGTTGGAGACGTACATGGCCACGTTTTTCATGGATGAACAGGGAGTACAGGAAAGGGTTGAGCATGCACCCTTGTTGGGCCACAGTGTTGAGTGTCAGCGACGTAGAGATGTTGTTTCCTACCTTGACCACCTGGGGGCGGCCGGTCAGAAAGTCCAGGACCCAATTGCACAGGGCAGGATCGAGACCCAGGGCCTCCAGCTTAATGATGAGCTTGGAGGGTACTATGGTGTTGAATGCTGAGCTGTAGTCAATGAACAGCATTCTTACATAGGTATTCCTGTTGTTCAGATGGGATAGGGCAGTGTGCAGTGTGATGGCGATTGCATCGTCTGTGGACCTGTTGATGCGGTACTCAAATTGAAGTGGGTCTGGGGTGGACGGTAAGGTGGAGGTAATATGATCTTTGACCAGTCTCTCAAAGCACTTCATGATGACAGAAGTAAGTGCTATGGGGTGGTAGTCATTTAGTTCAGTTATCTTTGCCTTCTGGGATACATGAACAATGGTGGCCATCTTGATGCATGTGGGGACAGCAGACTGGTATAGGGAGCGATTGAATATGTCCGTAAACACAGCAGCCAGCTGGTCTGCGTATACTCTGAGGACGTGGCTAGGGATGCCGTCTGGGACAGCAGTCTTGTGAGGGTTAACACATTTGACACAGCCTCAAATTTGATAGTAAGGAATTCTAGGTCGGGTGAGCAGGACTTGAGTTCCTGTGTGTTGTTATGATTACACCATGAGTCGTTAATCATGCAGCATACACCCCCGCCCTTCTTCTTCCCAGAGAGGTGTTTATCTCTGTTGGTGCGACGCTTGAAGAAGCCCGGTGGCTGTATCGACTCTGACAATTTATCCCGAGAGAGCCGTGTTTAAATGAAACAGAGAATGTTACAATCTCTGATGTCTCTCTGGAAGGCAACCTTTGCTCTAACTTTGTCCACCTTGTTTTCTAGATACTGGACATTGGCGAGTAGTATACTTGGAAGCGGTGGGCAGTGTGCATACCTACAGAGCCTGACCAGAGGCCGCTCCGTCTGTCCCTTCTGCGGTGACGTTGTTTTGGGTCGGCTTCTGGGATTAGATCCACTGTCCAGGGTGGAGGTCCGAACAAAGGATCCGCTTCAGGAAGGTTGTATTCCTGGTCGTAATGTTGGTAAGTTGACGTCGCTCTTATACTTGCCCAGGCCTCCCCCATTTCTCCTTCGCCCAAATCCAGATAGCCGGTGTTCTGAAAGAGCTGCAAAATCTGGACCCCTACAAATCAGCCGGGCTAGACAATCTGGACCCTCTCTTTCTAAAATTATGCGCCGCAATTGTTGCAACCCCTATTACTAGCCTGTTCAACCTCTCTTTCGTATCGTCTGAGATCCTCAAAGATTGGAAAGCTTCCGCGGTCATCCCCCTCTTCAAAGGGGGAGACAATCTATACCCAAACTGTTACAGACCTAGTATATCTATCCTACCCTGCCTTTCTAAGGTCTTCGGAAGCCAAGGTAACAAACAGATCACCGACCATTTCGAATCCCACCGTACCTTCTCCGTTATGCAATCCGCTTTCTGAGCTGGTCATGGGTGCACATCAGCCACGCTCAAGCTCCTAAACGACATCATAACTGCCATCGATAAGAGACAATACTGTGCAGCTGTATTCATCGACCTGGCCAACGCTTTCGACTCAATCACCACATTCTTATCGGCAGACTCAACAGCCTTGGTTTCTCAAATGACTGCCTCGCCTGGTTCACCAACTACTTCTCAGACAGAGTTCAGTGTGTCAAATTGGAGGGCCTGTTGTCCGGACCTCTGGCAGTCTCTATGGGGGTGCCACAGGGTTCAATTTTCGGGCCGACTCTTTCTTCTGTATACATCAATGATGTCGCTCTTGATGCTGGTGATTCTCTGATCCGCCTCTATGCAGACCACACCATTCTGTATACCTCTGGCCCTTCTTTGGACACTGTGTTAACTAACCTCCAGACGAGCTTCAATGTCATACAACTCTCCTTCCGTGGCCTCTAACTGCTCATAAATGCTAATAAAACTAAGTACATGCTCTTCAACCGATCGCTGCTCACACCTGCCCGCCCGTCCAGCATCACTACTCTGGACGGTTCTGACTTAGAATATGTGGACAACTACAAATACCTAGGTGTCTGGTTAGATTGTAAACTCTCCTTCCAGACTCACATTAAGCATCTCCAATCCAAAATTAAGTCTAGAATCGGCTTCCTATTCCGCAACAAAGCCTCCTTCACTCATGCTGCCAAACATACCCTCGTAAAACTGACTATCCTACCGATCCTTGACTTCGGCAATGTCATTTACAAAATAGCCTCCAACACTCTACTCTGCAAATTGTATGCAGTCTGTCACAGTGCCATCTGTTTTGTCACCAAAACCCCATATACTACCCACCATTGCGACCTGTATGCTCTCGTTGGCTGGCCCTCGCTTCATATTCATCGCCAAACCCACTGGCTCCAGGTCATCTATAAGTCTTTGCTAGGTAAAGCCCCGCCTTATCTCAGCTCACTGATTACCATAGCAGCACCCACCTGTAGCACGCGCTCCAGCAGGTATTTTTCACTGGTCACCCCCAATGCCAATTCCTCCTTTGGCCGCCTTTCCTTCCAGTTCTCTGCTGCCAATGACAGGAGCGAATTGCAAAAATCACTGAAGTTGGAGACTCATATCTCCCTCTCTAACTTTAAGAACCAGCGGTCAGAGCAGTTCACAGATCATAGCCCATCTGTAATTAGCCCATCCAACTACCTCATCCCCATACTGTTATTTATTTTTTTGCTCCTTTGCACCCCAGTATCTCTACTTGCACATTCATCTTCTGCACATCTATCACTCCACTGTTTAATTGTTAAATTGTCATTATTACGCCACTATGGCCTATTTATTGCCTTCATTCCCTTACCTCATTTGCACACACTGTATATAGACTTTTCTATTGTGTTATTGACTGTGTCGTGTCTTTGGCATCATTAAAGTGAAGACTGTTATTTTATCAAATCAATTCTCTGTAATTATTATTACGTGATTAAACTAATCATGTAAATGTAATTAACTAGGAAGTCAGGGCACCAAGGCAAATCTTCAGAATACAAAGTTATAATTTTCCTAATATAACTTTTCAGATATTTTAATATCAGATCAATTAGTCTTCTCATTAATGAATTATTCTATACCTCACGTTAGTCTCATTCCGAACGTCGTAAATTTGGGTTTCCAATCTCTCCAAAAGAATGTGGTGATAGATGGTATCAAAAGCAGCACTAAGGTCTAAGAGCACGAGGACAGTTGCAGAGCCTCGGTCTGACGCCAGTAAAAGGTCATTTACCACCTTCACAAGTGCAGTCTCAGTGCTATGATGGCGTCTAAAACCAGACTGAAGCGTTTCGTATACATTGTTTGTCTTCAGGAAGGCAGTGAGTTGCTACGCAATAGCTTTTTCAGTTTTTTTTGAGAGGAATGGAAGATTCGATATAGGCCGATAGTTTTTTTATATTTTCTGGGTCAAGGTTTAGCTTTTTCAATAGAGGCTTTATTACTGCCACTTTTAGTGAGTTTGGTACACATCCGGTGGATAGAGAGCTGTTTATTATGTTCAACATAGGAGGGCCAAGCACAGGAAGCAGCTCTTTCAGTAGTTTAGTTGGAATAGGGTCCAGTATGCAGCTTGAAGGTTTAGAGGCCATGATTATTTCATCAATGTGTCAAGAGATATGGTACTAAAAAACTTGAGTGTCTACCTTGATTCTATGTCCTGGCAAAGTTGTGCGGACTCAGGACAACTGAGCTTTGAAGGAATACGCAGATTTAAAGAGGAGTCCGTAATTTGCTTTCTAATGATCATGATCTTTTCCTCAAAGAAGTTCATGAATTTATCACTGCTAAAGTGAAAGCCATCCTCTCTTGGGGAATACTGATTTTTAGTTAGCTTTGCCACAGTATCAAAAATAAATTTTGGATTGTTCTTATTTTCCTTAATTAACTTGGAAAAATAGGATGATCGAGCAGCAGTGAAGGCTCTTCGATACTGCACGGTACTGTCTTTCCAAGCTAGTCGGAAGACTTCCAGTTTGGTGTAGCGCCATTTCCGTTCCAATTTTCTGGAAGCTTGCTTCAGAGCTCGGTAGCTAGTTTCTTATGGCAAATGTTTTTTGTTTTTAGGGGTGCGACTGCATCTAGGGTATTGCGCAAGGTTACATTGAGTTCCTCAGTTAGGTGGTTAACTGATTTTTGTACTCTGACGTCCTTGGGTAGAGGGAGGGATTCTGGAAGGCAATCTGGGAATCTTTGGGTTGTCCGAGAATTTATAGCACGACTTTTGATGATCCTTGGTTGGTGTCTGAGCAGATTATTTGTTGCGATTGCAAACATAAATAAATAGGTGGTCCGATAGTCCAGGATTATGAGGAAAAACATTAAGATCCACAACATTTATTCCACGGGACAAAACTAGGTCCAGAGTATGACTGTGGCAGTGAGTAGGTCCGGAGACAGGTTGGACAAAACTGAGTGAGTCAATGATGGCTCCGAAAGCCTTTTGGAGTGGGTCTGTGAACTTTTCCATGTGAATATTAAAGTCACAAAAAATTTGAATATTATTTGCCATGACTACAAGGTCCGATAGGAATTCAGGGAACTCAGTGAGGAACATTGTATATGGCCCAGGAGGCCTGTAGACAGTAGCTATAAAAAGTGATTGAGTAGGCTGCGTAGATTTCATGACTAGAAGCTCAAAAGACGAAAACGTCATTTTTTTTTTGTAAATAGAAATTTGCTATTGTAAATGTTAGCAACACTTCCACCTTTGCAGGATGCGCGGGGGATATGGTCACTAGTGTAACCAGGAGGTGAGGCCTCATTTAACACAGTAAATTCATCAGGCTTAAGCCATGTTTCAGTCAAGCCAATCACATCAAGATTATGATCAGTGATTAGTTCATTGACTATAACTGCCTTGGAAGTGAGGGATCTAACATTAAGCAGCCCCATTTTGAGATGTGAGGTATCACAATCTATTTCAATAATGGCAGGAATGGAGGAGGTCTTTATTCCAGTGAGATTGCTAAGGCGAACACCGCCATGTTTAGTTTTGCCCAACTTAGGTCGAGGCACAGACACGGTCTCAATGGGGATAGCTGAGCTGACTACACTGACTGTGCTAGTGGCAGACTCCACTAAGCTGGCTGGCTGGCTAACAGCATGCTGCCTGGCTTGCACCCTATCTCATTGTGGAGCTAGAGGAGTTAGAGCCTTGTCCATGTTCGTAGATAAGAAGAGAGCACCTCTCCAGCTAGGATGGAGTCCGTCACTCCTCAACAGGCCAGGCTTGGTCCTGTTTGTGGGTGAGTCCCAGAAAGAGGGCCAGTTATCTACAAATTCTATCTTTTGTGTGGGGCAGAAAACAGTTTTCAACCAACGATTGAGTTGTGAGACTGCTGTAGACCTTATCACTCCCCCTAACTGGGAGGGGGCCAGAGACAATTACTCGATGCCGACACATCTTTCTAGCTGATTTACACGCTGAAGCTATGTTGCGCTTGGTGACCTCTGACTGTTTCATCCTAACATCGTTGGTGCCGACGTGGATAACAATATCTCTATACTCTCTACACTCGCCAGATTTAGCTTTAGCCAGCACCATCTTCAGATTAGCCTTAACGTCGGTAGCCCTGCCCCCTGGTAAACAGTGTATGATCGCTGGATGATTCGTTTTAAGTCTAATACTGCGGGTAATGGTGTCGCCAATGACTAGAGTTTTCAATTTGTCAGAGCTAATGGTGGGAGGCCTCGGCGTCTCAGACCCCGTAATGGGAGGAGTAGAGACCAGAGAAGGCTCGGCCTCTGACTCCGACGGCTGAATGAGCGACACCGGTTGAGCATTGCTACAGCATTTCCTTCCAGAAGCCATGAGAAAATTGTCCGGCTGCGGGGACTGTGCGAGGGGATTTATACTACTATCTGTACTTACTGGTGGCACAGACGCTGTTTCATCCTTTCCTACACTTAAGAAATAACACACAAAAAAACAAAATACTGCATAGTTTCCTAAGGACTCGAAGCAAGGCGACCATCTCTGTCAGCGCCATCTTGCTGAGCTGTGACAGCAAACAAAACGGACAACAACTTAGTGCAATTGATTTGACAGTAATTTATTATTAAATACTGCCAGCACCATCTTGCAGATGTCCCAACCTGGTCTCAGAGAATTTCCTAATATTCTGTACGTAAATCCGAGACTCACTACTGAGTATGATATGTCACCTTTCGTGTGGTATTCATTAATATCACCCATTTCGTATGATATGTAAAGAAGTACAATTCGAATTATATGTTACGAATTTTCTAAACGTACAATATGTTACGAATTTGCAAAACGCTTGATATGTTACGAATTCTAGCTAGGTGGCTAAAGTTAGCTAGGCTAGGGGTTACGGTTAGGGGTTAAGTTTAGGAGTTAGGTTAAAGGGTTAAGGTTTAGGTTAGGGCAGCGTTTGCCAAACTCGGTCCTCGTGATGCTATGAATTTACCTCTGCTTCCAACTCCTTCCATCCTGCCCATCACCCCCTGCATCTCAGAAATCACCTTCCAATCTCAAGACTCCCTCATCTTCACCCTCAAAAGAAGCAAGACAGATCGGCCTGTCAAAACCCTTACCGTCTTCCTGTTCCACCTCCCATCCTTCATCGGCCCTTATGAACCTCTAACCTACCTCATCAACCTCTGGCCATCCCTCGGGACCCCCTCTTCATAACAAAAACCAACCATGTCACCTTCCATCTCATCATCTCCAAATCCGTTTTTCCCCTTTCACTTCTCTGGACAGTACTTCCAGATTAGTGCCTGCCACCTCTGCTTCTTACCAAGGGCTGCCTGACCACACAGTTCAACTTCTAGGCCACTGGTCATCACACAGCAATGTCCGATCCAACCCACAAGATCTCCACTGATTCCACAATACCCTCTGTTCTTGAATCGTTATCCCTGAGTCCTGACTTTTGGAGGTTTGCACTGCACAAGCCACGTTCCCCGAACAGGACTCCTTCCCCTACACCAAGAGCAATCACTCTCCAGTGTCCTACGGACAACCACATCCCTACACCAAGAGCAATCACTCTCCAGTGTCCTACGGACAATCACATCCCTACACCAAGAGCAATCACTCTCCAGTGTCCTACGGACAACCTCATCCCTACACCAAGAGCAATCACTCTCCAGTGTCCTACGGACAACCACATCCCTACACCAAGAGCAATCACTCTCCAGTGTCCTTCAGACAACCTCATCCCTACACCAAGAGCAGTCGCTCTCCAGTATCCTAACGTTTTCAACTTAAGTAGACCCCGACACAAATCAGTATATTTATGTGATGCTAGTTATGCACAGTGTTGCAGAACCCCCCGTCTACACTACAAAAACCATCGCAGTAGATTATACAATAAAATGAAACATCTTCCTCACACCTGCATTTGAGGTCTGAATTTGATTGTGCCAATTTAACAGGGTTTTGTCATTACATCAGTGGTTATGTCACTTCCTGTTCCTCCTCCTGTCCTGTCAGTTGAGATGGTGTGTTGGTTGATCCAGATTAGTTGGTTGTTGATGAGCATCTCTGACAGTCAACATGTACAAACCTCTCATCATCTACTCACTCTTTTGGCTCACAGGTAATAATCTAGGAAATTGTCATTTGATTTTGATTCATAGTACGGTATGATGTGTATTCATCCTTTATGTATGCCTATGCTAGTGAATGTCTTCTCTCCGTCTCTCCTCAGGTCTCTGTCTCGGTGTTGAGGTTCACCAGACTCCCTCTGAAGTCTTCAGCAGACCTGGAGAGAACGTTCAACTCTTCTGCCACCATCAGAAAACAGACTATAGAGTGATACTGTGGTACCAACGTACACCTGGAGAAACCGCACTGAAACTCATAGGAAATCTGTATCATAAAAATCCAACCATTGAGAGTTCATATGAAAAGCATTTCAATATGAGTGGGGATTTGAGTGGAGGTGGCCCCAAGAATGCCTCTCTGAACATGTTCAACCTGAGACGACCCCAACACAGTGCGGTGTATTTCTGTGCTGCTAGTTATGCACAGTGTTGCAGATTCCCCTGTCTACACTACAAAAACCCTCTCTCATTCACTGTCTCAGTAGACTATACTGAAGCAATACTTCCCTCACACCTGCACTGAGGTCTGGATTTGATTCAGTGCCAATATAATATAACAGGACAGCTGTCTGACGCCACGCTGCGTTTTGTCATTACATCACTGATGAGGTCACCTCCTGTTCCTCCTCTCCAGTCAGTTCAGATGAGATGAGATGTCAGTTGGGTTGTCAACGATCACTAAGTCAACATGATCACACCTCTTATCATTATCACTGTCCTACTATTCTGGATCACAGGTAATTTAAACTACAGATATTTAGTAGTTCCCTACATAATTTATTACACATGAAAGTGTAACAATTTGCATAAATGTGTATAAATAATTACTAATTATATGTTTTAGTCAAACTTGAGAAATGGTGGTACAATCCTGTGTCATGTACTGTAACATAAAAGTACAGTAATGTTCTCTCTCTCCCCCCCAGGTGTCTCTCTCAGTAAATCAGTGTACCAGTCTCCCTCTAAGTTGCTGGTAAAGCCTAATGCCTCTGTCACACTTAACTGCCTCTGTCACACTTAACCGTTTTGTCATTACATCACTGATGAGGTCACTTCCGGTTCCTCCTCTCCAGTCAGTTCAGATGAGATGTCAGGTGGTTGTTGACTGTCACTAGGGCGCTGTCTAGACTTGACAGTTCATGCAGCTTTAGTGTTCTGATCTTTGAGATCTGATCATGGAATTCCCAACGCGCCATGAATCTAAACCTACATTTAAATGTGTCTGCCATGTCCACAGTGTGTCTAGATTCCCTTCTCCCGCTCTATATTCAAATGCAAGTATGTGTCGTGCATCTACACCTACATTTGCATTCCTGACCACTTCCTGAAGTGGTCAACCAAATCCGAACACAATGTAGAACGAAGTCAACATGATCAGACCTCGTATCATTATCACTGTCCACACAATTTTGGATCACAGGTAATTTAAACGACAGTTAGTTCCCTACAATACTTACTACATATGAAAGTGTAACAATTTGCATAAATGTGTTCAAATGATTATCAATTTACTATCAACACCTGCATTAATTAAACCACATGAACTAACAGTCCTCTGTTCAGAGAGAGAGAGTGGGGGGAGAGGATAGAGAGTGGGAGAGAGAGAGAGAGAGAGAGAGAGAGAGAGAGAGAGAGAGAGAGAGAGAGAGAGAGAGAGAGAGACAGAGAGAGAGAGAGAGAGAGAGACAGAGAGAGAGATTTCATTTATCATAAATTCACCCAGCTGGAGATAAGGCAGGTGGAGCTGGAACAGCAGATGAACTCCAGTCAGCACAAAAGATTGTCCAGCATAACAACACCCCTCAACCAGACCCGGAGAGCTGGAGGTGGAGAGAGACATGTCTGCACTCTGTACTGTGGTGAGACAACTCCAACAGGAGAAAGAGCAGGAGCAGGAGAAGAACAAGAGCACTAGAGGAGAGGATCAGACTGAAGAAGATAGAGAGAGACAGATAGAGGTTATAGAGAGAGATAGAGAAGGAGAGAGAAAGAGATAGAGACACAGAGACACAGAGAGAGGGGGGGAGAGGTTAGAGGGAGAGAGAGAGAGAGAGAAAGAATGTGGAGAGAGAGAGAGAAAGAATGTGGAGAGAGAGAGAGAGAGAGAGAGAGAGAGAGAGAGAGAGAGAGAGAGAGGGAGAGAGGTTGAGCAGAGCATATGTATCTGCCAATCAAAGTCACTGTGATGATGTACTTTCCCCTTGTCTGTGTCTGTGTGATGATCTGCTCTTTTCTCTCTGTAGAGCAGACAGACTGGCACCATGATCCTCACTGTCTGTTTGGTATCACTATGTCTCACTGGTAAGACCAAGACGTTAATAACATTTTAAGGAACCAGACGTTTAGTTGTCATGGAGGGCATCTGTGTTGGCTAGCAATTATGTCTCGTTTTGGATACATAAAAACCTATTGACAATCAATTCATAGGTCAATTTAGATTCACAAACATTTGATAATCTCCTCTCCTCTTCCTCCCCTCTTCCTCCCCTCCCAGGGTTGGGTCTAGGTACCAGAGTTGTCCAGACTCCTGCTGCCTTGGTAATGACCCAAGGAGACTCCGCTGATCTCCGCTGTTCTCACACCATAAAGAACTATGATGTTATCCTCTGGTACAGACAGACTAATTCTCAGGACAGACAGCTACAACTGCTGGGGTACCTTTACACAGACAAAAACAAAAACCCAGAATCGAGTTTCAAGGACAAAATTAAATTGAGAGGAAACGCAGAACAGTATTGTGATTTAAGCGTTTCCAACCTGACACAAGAGGACAGTGCAGTGTATTTCTGTGCTGCCAGAGAGCACAGTGCAGCAGATCCTATCTCAGCCCTACAAAAACCACATCTCAAATACAAAGTCACACCTCACACCTCCTCTACAGTGTTCTGAACCATATAAACATCCTCATTACTAAACATCCTCAATACTAAACATCCTCAATACTAAACAACCTCATTACTAACCATCCTCAACACTAAACATGCTCAATACTAAACATCCTCAATACTAAACATCCTCATTACTAAACATCATCAATACTAAACATCCTCAATACTAAACATCCTCAATACTAAACATCCTCTTTACTAAACATCAGCAATACTAAACATCATCAATACTAAACATGCTCAACACTAAACATCATCAATAGTAAACATCCTATATATTAAACATAATCAATACTAAACATCCTATATACTAAACATCCTCAATACTAAACATCATCAATACTAAATATCATATATACTAAACATCCTCAATACTAAACATCCTCATTAGTAAACATCCTCAAAACTAAACATCCTCATTACTAAACATCCTATATACTAAACATTCTCAATACTAAACATCCTCAATAGTAAACATCCTCATTACTAAACATCCTCAATACCAAACATCCTCAATACTAAACACCCTCAATACCAAACATCCTAAATACTAAACATCCTCAAATAAACATCCTCAATACTAAACATCCTTATTACTAAACATCCTCAATACTAAACACCCTCAATACTAAACACCCTCAATACTTAACATTCTCAATACTAAACATCCTCAATACTAAACATCCTCAATACTAAACATCCTCATTACTAAACATCCTTAAAACTACACATCCTCAATACTAAACATCCTCAATACTAAACATCCTCAATACTAAACATCCTCATTACTAAACATCCTTAATACTAAACATCCTCATTACTAAACATCCTCATTACTAAACATCCTCAATACCAATCATCCTCAATACTAAACACCCTCAATACTAAACATCCTCAATACTAAACATCCTCAATACTAAACATCCTCAATACTAAACATCCTCAATACTAAACATCCTCTATATCAAACATCCTCAATACTAAACATATTCAATTCTAAACATCCTCAATACTAAACATCATCCATAGTAAACATCCTCAATACTAAACATCCACAATACTAAACATCCTCAATACTAAACATCATCAATAGTAAACATCCTCAATACTAAACATCCTCAATACTAAACGTCCTCATACCAATTATCCTCAATACTAAACATCCACAATACTAAATATCCTCATTACTAAACATCCTCATTACTAAACATCCTCAGGACTAAACATCCTCAATACTAAACATCCACAATACTAAACATCCACATTACTAAACATCCTCAATACTAAACATCCACATTACTGAACATCCACAATACAAAAAATCCTAAAGAATTATACCATTTAGGGTTTATTTTCATCAGAATAAAGAGGCATTTCTTTTTTGCAAACTATGTTTTGTTTGATGTTATAGTACCAATACCTTCCAGCTGTTCCAGCAGAGAGCAGTAATGTTCCACTGTACTGTAGGGCGATAGATCAGCTATAAGCTCCTCCCACCTCAGAACAAAAACTCTGAACACAGACCATAGACATAGATATAACTCTACAGCTCTGACAGACAGACAGACAGACAGACAGACAGCATCAGAGTTCTCCTCACAGCTACTGTTTCACTCCTCTGGCTCACAGGTGAAGGTTAGGATCAGTATATCAGGTGAAGGTTAGGTTCAGTATATCAGGTGAAGGTAAGGATCAGTATATCAGGTGAAGGTTAGGTTCAGTATATCAGGTGAAGGTAAGGTTCAGTATATCAGGTGAAGGTTAGGTTCAGTATATCAGGTGAAGGTTAGGTTCAGTATATCAGGTGAAGGTAAGGTTCAGTATATCAGGTGAAGGTTAGGTTCAGTATATCAGGTGAAGGTTAGGTTCAGTATATCAGGTGAAGGTAAGGTTCAGTATATCAGGTGAAGGTTAGGTTCAGTATATCAGGTGAAGGTAAGGTTCAGTATATCAGGTGAAGGTAAGGTTCAGTATATCAGGTGAAGGTAAGGTTCAGTATATCAGGTGAAGGTTAGGTTCAGTATATCAGGTGAAGGTTAGGTTCAGTATATCAGGTGAAGGTTAGGTTCAGTATATCAGGTGAAGATAAGGATCAGTATATCAGGTGAAGGTAAGGTTCAGTATATCAGGTGAAGGTAAGGATCAGTATATCAGGTGAAGGTAAGGTTCAGTATATCAGGTGAAGGTCAGGTTCAGTATATCAGGTGAAGGTAAGGTTCAGTATATCAGGTGAAGGTAAGGTTCAGTATATCAGGTGAAGGTTAGGTTCAGTATATCAGGTGAAGGTAAGGATCAGTATATCAGGTGAAGGTAAGGTTCAGTATATCAGGTGAAGGTTAGGTTCAGTATATCAGGTGAAGGTAAGGTTCAGTATATCAGGTGAAGGTAAGGTTCAGTATATCAGGTGAAGGTTAGGTTCAGTATATCAGGTGAAGGTTAGGTTCAGTATATCAGGTGAAGGTAAGGTTCAGTATATCAGGTGAAGGTAAGGATCAGTATATCAGGTGAAGATAAGGATCAGTATATCAGGTGAAGGTAAGGATCAGTATATCAGGTGAAGGTAAGGTTCAGTATATCAGGTGAAGGTAAGGTTCAGTATATCAGGTGAAGGTAAGGTTCAGTATATCAGGTGAAGGTTAGGTTCAGTATATCAGGTGAAGGTAAGGTTCAGTATATCAGGTGAAGATAAGGATCAGTATATCCGGTGAAGGTTAGGATCAGTATATCCGGTGAAGGTTAGGTTCAGTATATCAGGTGAAGGTCAGGTTCAGTATATCAGGTGAAGGTAAGGTTCAGTATATCAGGTGAAGGTAAGGTTCAGTATATCAGGTGAAGGTAAGGTTCAGTATATCAGGTGAAGATAAGGATCAGTATATCAGGTGAAGGTTAGGTTCAGTATATCAGGTGAAGGTAAGGATCAGTATATCAGGTGAAGGTTAGGTTCAGTATATCAGGTGAAGGTAAGGATCAGTATATCAGCTGAAGGTTAGGTTCAGTATATCAGGTGAAGGTAAGGTTCAGTATATCAGGTGAAGGTAAGGATCAGTATATCAGGTGAAGGTAAGGATCAGTATATCAGGTGAAGGTAAGGATCAGTATATCAGGTGAAGGTTAGGTTCAGTATATCAGGTGAAGGTAAGGATCAGTATATCCGGTGAAGGTTAGGTTCAGTATATCAGGTGAAGGTAAGGATCAGTATATCAGGTGAAGGTTAGGTTCAGTATATCAGGTGAAGGTTAGGTTCAGTATATCAGGTGAAGGTAAGGTTCAGTATATCAGGTGAAGGTAAGGATCAGTATATCAGGTGAAGGTAAGGTTCAGGATATCAGGTGAAGGTAAGGTTCAGTATATCCGGTGAAGGTAAGGTTCAGTATATCAGGTGAAGGTAAGGTTCAGTATATCAGGTGAAGGTAAGGATCAGTATATCAGGTGAAGGTAAGGTTCAGTATATCAGGTGAAGGTAAGGATCAGTATATCAGGTGAAGGTTAGGTTCAGTATATCAGGTGAAGGTAAGGATCAGTATATCCGGTGAAGGTTAGGTTCAGTATATCAGGTGAAGGTAAGGATCAGTATATCAGGTGAAGGTTAGGTTCAGTATATCAGGTGAAGGTTAGGTTCAGTATATCAGGTGAAGGTAAGGTTCAGTATATCAGGTGAAGGTAAGGATCAGTATATCAGGTGAAGGTAAGGTTCAGGATATCAGGTGAAGGTAAGGTTCAGTATATCCGGTGAAGGTTAGGTTCAGTATATCAGGTGAAGGTTAGGTTCAGTATATCAGGTGAAGGTAAGGTTCAGTATATCAGGTGAAGGTAAGGATCAGTATATCAGGTGAAGGTAAGGTTCAGGATATCAGGTGAAGGTAAGGATCAGTATATCAGGTGAAGGTAAGGATCAGTATATCAGGTGAAGGTTAGGTTCAGTATATCAGGTGAAGGTAAGGTTCAGTATATCAGGTGAAGGTAAGGATCAGTATATCAGGTGAAGGTTAGGTTCAGTATATCAGGTGAAGGTAAGGATCAGTATATCAGGTGAAGGTAAGGATCAGTATATCAGGTGAAGGTAAGGTTCAGTATATCAGGTGAAGGTTAGGTTCAGTATATCAGGTGAAGGTAAGGATCAGTATATCAGGTGAAGGTTAGGTTCAGTATATCAGGTGAAGGTTAGGATCAGTATATCAGGTGAAGGTAAGGTTCAGTATATCAGGTGAAGGTTAGGTTCAGTATATCAGGTGAAGGTTAGGATCAGTATATCAGGTGAAGGTAAGGTTCAGTATATCAGGTGATTACACTACCGGTCAAAAGTTATAGAACACTTCTACTCATTCAAGGGTTTTCTTTATTTTTACAATTTTCTACATTGTAGAATAATAGTGAAGACATCAAAACTATAAAATAACACATATGGAATCATGTAGTAATCAAAATCAAAATATATTTGAGATTCTTCAAATAGCCACCCTTTGCCTTGATGACAGCTTTGCACACTCTTGGCATTCTCTCAACCAGCTTCATGAGGTAGTCCCCTGGAATGCATTTCAATTCACAGGTGTGCATTGTTAAAAGTACATTTATGGAATTTCTTTCCGTTCTTATTTTTGAGCCAATAAGTTGTGTTGTGACAAGGTAGGGGGATATACAGAAGATAGCCCTATTTGGTAAAAGACTGTAAATAAGAATGTGTTCTTAACAGACTTGTTAAATAAAGGTTAAATAAAAAATAAAAGAGAAACGACAGTCCATCATTACTTTAAGACATGAAGGTCAGTAAATCTGGAAAATTTCAAGAACTTTAAAAGTTTCTTCAAGTGCAGTCGCAAAAACCATCAAGCGCTATGATGAAACTGGCTCTCATGAGGACCGCCACAGGAAAGGAAGACCCAGAGTTACCTCTGCTGCAGAGGATAAGTTCATTAGAGTTACCGGCCTCCGATTGCAGCCCAAACAAATGCTTCACAGAGTTCAAGTAACAGACACATCTCAAAATCAACTGTTCAGAGGAGACTGTGTGAATCAGGCCTTCATGGTCGAAATTGCTGTAAAGAAACCACTACTAAAGGACACCAATAAGAAGAAGAGACTTGCTTGGGCCAAGTGAAGCTGCTTGAGAGAATGCCAAGAGTGTGCAAAGCTGTCATCAAGGCAAAGGGTGTGTATTTAAGGAATCTCAAATATAAAATATATTTTGATTTGTTTAACACTTTTTTAGTTACTACATGATACCATATGTGTTATGTCATAGTTTTGATGCCTTCACTATTATTCTACAATGTAGAAAATAGTCAACATAAAGAAAAACCCTTGAATGAGTAGGTGTTCTAGAACTTTTGATCGGTAGTGTATATATTTTTTACTTATTACAAATTCATTAAAAATGAAAAGCTGAAATGTCTTGAGTCAGTAAATATTCAACCCCTTTGTTATGGAAAATAAATAAGTTCAGGAGTAAAACTGTGCTGAACAAGTCACATAATAAGTTGCATGGATTCACTCTGTGTGTAAAAATATTGTTTAACATGATTTTTTAATGACTACCTCAACTCTGTACCCCACACATACAAATATCTGTAAGGTCCCTCAGTGGAGCAGTGAATTTCAACCACAAAGACCAGGGAGGTTTTCCAATGCCTCGCAAAGAAGGGCACCTATTGGTAGATGGGTAAAAATAAAAAAGCAGACATTGAATATCCCTTTGAGCATGGTGACGTTATAATTACACGTGGGATGGTGTATCAATACACCCAGTCACTACAAAGATACAGGCATCTTTCCTATCTCAGATGCCGGAGAGGAAAGAAACCACTCAGTGATTTCACCATGAAGCCAAAGGTGACTTTCAAACAGTTACAGAGTTTAATGACTGGGATAGGAGAAAACTGAGGATAGATCAACAACATTGTAGTTACTCCACAATACTAACCTAAATGGCAGAGTGAAAAGAAGGAAGCCTGTCCAGAAAATAAATATCACAAAACACGCATCCTGTTTGCAACAAGGAACTAAATTTAAACAGCACAAAATTGGGCAAAGAAATTAACTTTATGTCCTGAATACAAAGCATTATGTTTGGGCCAAATCCAACACAACACATCACTGAGTACCACTCCTCATATTTTCAAGCATGGTGGAGGCTGCATCATGTTATGGGTATGCTTGTCATCGGCAAAGACTAGGGAGTTTTTTAGGATAAAAATGAATGGAATAGAGCTAAGCACCGGTAAAATCCTAGAGGAAAACCTGGTTCGGTTTGCTTTAGAAAAGACACTGGGAGACATATTCACCTTTCAGCAGGACAATAACCTAAAACACAAGGCCAAATCTACACTGGAGTTGCTTACCAAGACGACATTGAATGTTCCTCAGTTGCCTAGTTACAGCTTTGACCTAAACCTGCTTGAAAATCTATGGCAAGACTTGAAAATGTCTGTCTAGCAATGATCAACAACCAGAGCTTGACAGAGCTTTAAGAATAAAAAATAAAGCGTGACATGTCCCGTTATCTCTTCTAAACCCATCACTCAGCGTGACAGGTCCCGTTATCTCTTCTAAACCCATCACTCAGCGTGACAGGTCCCGTTATCATTTCTAAACCCATCACTCAGCGTGACATGTCCCGTTATCTCTTCTAAACCCATCACTTAGCGTGACATGTCCTGTTATCTCTTCTAAACCAATCACTCAGCGTGACAGGTCCCGTTATCTCTTCTAAACCCATCACTCAGCGTGACATGTCCCGTTATCTCTTCTGCCTGATCAATTAGTCTTCTCATGAATGAATTATTCTTTACCTTACGTCAGTCTCATTCCAAACGTCGTAAATTGTTGGTTATCTGCACTAACCCAGCCTTTACTATGAATCATCCATACACCAAGTGGCTTAATCATTTATTTACTAACTAAAAAATCAAAGAAATGCATATACAAACAGTAGATATGTTACTACTCTGTTACCTCTAACCCTGGAAACCTCAACCTGCCTCTCTCGCACGGGACAACTGTGGCTGTGACGTCCACTCATCGACGCTGAACAAGAACAACTTATTATTTCTTTCCTTTGTAAGAGAAACCGAAACCATATTTTAAGCCATAGTTTATGTAACAAAAGGTGAACTACAGCAAGCTTCAGCTATTACTGCCGATATGTTCAAGGATCCTAGCTTAAACAAGGCGGTAATACATAACAAATCTGCTAGCTGCTAGTTATCAAGCTAGGCAGCCTGGGCTACTATTGCTGGATACCAAGCACGCTAAACGGTGAGCCCTCCAAGTTGTTGTCTAATTATTTCACGGAGTGAATATAGGGCCCGTCCTACTATCATTATTATCATGCCTCCGAAAAAAGACGAGGATTACATCTCTGCTGGGCAGGTACATGAACTCTTAGAGAAGCAGAAAGTCTTCTATAATGAAATGATACTTCAGCAGGAAAATACTTTTAAAAGCTTCATACAAATGATTATGGAGTCTACCAACAAGCGTCTGGACGACCTGACTAAAGATGTACAAGACATTAAAACAAGCCTTCAGTTCACACAGAAGGATGTGGATGTATTGAAGACCACACAGGATACACTTTCCAGAAACTGTTCCTCTATGCGGAATGAAATCACAACAGTCAGGGAGGTCCTCCAGAACATGTCTGGGAAGGCTGATTACCTGGATGGACAATCGAGGAGAAATAATCTGGTAATAGATGGTATCCAGGAGAGCCAAAGTGAGAATCAGAGGACAAAGTTCGAAAGCTATTTTATGAGGAGCTACATCTGGATCAACAGGTAGAGCTGGAACGTGCTCACCGCTCTGGGAAACCAGGGGTCATTAGTGGTGAGAATGGAACCAGACCTAGGCCAATCGTAGTGAAATTCCTCAGGTTCAAGGATAAGCTTGCAGTCTTTGAAAAAGCCAAACGCCTCAAAGGGTCCTTCATCTTCATTAATGAGGATTTCTCAGATGCAGTCCGTCAAAGAAGAAAGGAACTAATACCAGCCACGAAGGCTGCAAGAGAACGAGGTGACATAGCATATCTGAGGTATGACAAACTGATTGTTCACCCTCTCTCCCATGGAGTTAGGAGGAGCGACAGACACAAGTCATTTCAGCCCCACACAAACATACTGAGTATCTCTCTCTCAGATTCCAACTGCTGATTCATGTGTGAACATATAAATACTGTAAATCTACCAAGGAAAGGTCAGTTAATTGCTCACTTGAATATATGCAGTTTAAGGAACAAAATTCATGAAATATGCTGTCTAGTGCAGTCAAATAATATTCATGTATTGGCAATATCAGAGACTCACTTGGACTCTTCTTCTGAGGATGCTGAGATCTCTATACATGGATACAATTTGTTCAGGAGGGACAGAAATAGCTCTGGGGGTGGAGTTGCAGTTTTTACATCCAGAACCATATTCCAGCAAAACAACGTAAGGACTTAATGTTGAATGGATTAGAGACGCTATGGGTTCAGGTGCATTTACCTGAACCCATGAAACCTATACTAGTTGGTTGCCGCTATAGGCCACCGAGTGCTGATGTGAAATATCTTGATGTAATTTGCGAAATGTTGGATAAGGTATCTGATGAAAATAGGGAAATATATTTTTTGGGAGATATGAATATCGATTTTTTTTTAATATAAACTGTCCAAAGAGAAGGAAAGTTATTTCTGTTGCCAACGTACGTAACCTGACCAAAGTTATGACATCACCAACCAGAACGTTCACTAATAGGTCTGGTATTACATCATCAACTTGTATCAATCCTGAACATTGTTCTAAAGTTGTATCAGTGGCACTAGGATACAGTGATCATAACTTGGTTGCACTCACTAGGAAAACTAAAATACCAAAGGCTGGCCCTAAAATAATCTACCGCAGGTCCTACAGAAGGTTCAATCAGGACTCATTTGTGGATGAGATTAAGTATGTGCACTGGTTAGAAGTGTGTAGTAAAGGATGATCCTGAAATGTCATTAAGTTTGTTTATGAAATTATTTATGAGTATAGCTGATAAGCACGCCCCTTTAAGAAAATGCACTGTGAGGTCAAATGGTGCTCCATGGATTGATGATGAGCTTGAGAAATTTAATGATTCAACGTATTGATGCAAAAAAAGTAGCAGATGAATCAGGTACTTTGTCTGATAAGCAAAGCTATTGTAAATTAAGAAATCTTGTGACTAAGCTAAACAAAGGAAAGAAGAAGAGATTCTATCAGCACAACATTGATGAAGTGAAGGGTGATGGGAAAAAGCTGTGGAGAACGTTGAACACTATTATGGGTAGGAATTCAAACATGTCCGCCTCTTTTGTTGAATCAGAGGGTATATTTATTACAAAACCACATGACATTGCAAATTACTTTAATGAATATTTTACAGGCAAAGTGGACAAGTTGAGGAATGCTATGATTCCAACTGATGGCTCCATGTCGTATAACCTTATAAAAGACTGTATCATGAAGGAAAGGCGATGCAGTTTCAAATTTCATCAAGTAGAAGAGGTAGAAAGGATGCTGTTGTCTCTGTCAGGTGACAAGTCTCCTGGTACAGATAATCTAGACGCCAAATTGCTTAGAGTTACAGTCAACCAAATATCTACACCAATCTCTCATATTTTTAATAAGTGCTTGATGTATGGGGTGTGCCCAGAAGTCTGGAAAGAGTCAACAGTTATTCCACTACCTAAGGATAATAGATCAGCATTCACTGGTCCTAATAGTCATTTTATAAGCTCGCTGCCTGTGTTCAGTAAATTATTGGAAAATATTATATCTGTACAAATCAAGGATTATTTATCATGCAATGGTCTGATAACGGGTTTCCAGCATGCATATAGGGAGGGGCATTCTACGAGTACAGCCTTAGCACAAATGACAAAGGATTGGTTAAAGAGTATGGATGACGGGAAGTTAGTTGGTGCGGTGTTGCTGGATTTCAGTGCTGCTTTTGATGTAATTGATCATGAACTGTTACTAGGAAAACTCAAATGTTATGGTTTTAAGGATGCAGCTCTATCCTGGATGGAAAGCGATCTATCCAGGAGAAGGCAAAAAGTGTTGTTTAATGGTAGCTTTTCAAACAGTAAAGATATACATTGTGGTGTTCCTCAAGGAAGCTGCCTAGGCCCACTGCTTTACTCTATCTTTACTAATGATTTACCTTCAGTAATGAACAAAGCAAGGGTGGTCATGTATGCTGATGACTCTACAATATATAGTGCAGCATCAGAATGTAATGACTTAACAGACGTACTGAGCAGTGAACTAAGAATGGTGTCTGAGTGGGTTGATATGAACAAATTGGTGTTGAACATTTCTAAAACTAAGTGTATTGTATTTGGTTCAAGATATATGCTTGCTGGTGATCCCCAATTGAATTTGATGATTAATAGAATACATGTAGAGCAAGTAAAAAAAACTAAGCTACTAGGCGTTATTTTGGACGCAGCTTTATCATGGTCAGAACACATAGATCATATTGTTATTAGGATGGGTAAGGGAATTGCTGTTACAAGAAAATGTTCAGAGTATGTAACATCTAGTACTCTGAATCAGGTGATTCAATCCCTGGTCCTATCACACTTAGAGTACTGTCCGGTTATATGGTCAATCCCTGGTCCTATCACACTTAGAGTACTGTCCAGTTATATGGTCAATCCCTGGTCCTATCACACTTAGAGTACTGACCAGTTATATGGTCAATCCCTGGTCCTATCACACTTAGAGTACTGTCCAGTTATATGGTCAATCCCTGGTCCTATCACACTTAGAGTACTGTCCGGTTATATGGTCAATCCCTGGTCCTATCACACTTAGAGTACTGTCCAGTTATATGGTCAATCCCTGGTCCTATCACACTTAGAGTACTGTCCAGTTATATGGTCAATCCCTGGTCCTATCACACTTAGAGTACTGTCCGGTTATATGGTCAATCCCTGGTCCTATCACACTTAGAGTACTGTCCGGTTATATGGTCAATCCCTGGTCCTATCACACTTAGAGTACTGTCCAGTTATATGGTTAATCCCTGGTCCCATCACACTTAGAGTACTGTCCAGTTATATGGTCAATCCCTGGTCCTATCACACTTAGAGTACTGTCCAGTTATATGGTCAATCCCTGGTCCTATCACACTTAGAGTACTGTCCAGTTATATGGTCAATCCCTGGTCCTATCACACTTAGAGTACTGTCCGGTTATATGGTCAATCCCTGGTCCTATCACACTTAGAGTACTGTCCAGTTATATGGTCAATCCCTGGTCCTATCACACTTAGAATACTGACCAGTTATATGGTCAATCCCTGGTCCTATCACACTTAGAGTACTGTCCAGTTATATGGTCAATCCCTGGTCCTATCACACTTAGAGTACTGTCCGGTTATATGGTCAATCCCTGGTCCTATCACACTTAGAGTACTGTCCGGTTATATGGTCAATCCCTGGTCCCATCACACTTAGAGTACTGTCCAGTTATATGGTCATCTGCAACAAAGAAAGATATCAAAAAGCTCCAAATGGCTCAAAACAGGGCTGCCAGATTATCTCTTCATTGCTCTAATCGAATGAATATTATTAAAATGCATCAGAATCTTTCATGGCTTCACGTTAAAAACCAATTACTATCTAGTCTTTTGATTTTCTTTAGGAATGTTGTATTTTTCAAAAAAACACAGTACCTTTCAGTCCAATTAGTACATACTAGCAACACGCATAACCACCAAACCAGACAGGCAAATTCAGGGCAGCTAAAACAATTCAAGCCAAGGACAAATCGCCTTAAATCTACAGTTTTATGTAGAGCTATAGGTGAATGGAACTTTTTACCAATCCATATTTCTCAGGCAAAAAGTAAATCTACCTTCAAGAAAAAAATAAAAGAACATCTAATGTGATAGACCATGTGACTGGATAGGAAGTGGAAAGTAACAACTGAATGGTGGATGTGTTTCCTGTCAGGTATTTTAATCGTCTGTATTGTCCACTTGTTGAATGTTTGTGATGTCTTATTTGTGGTTGCTTGTAATGTCTTGATAGTTGGTGTTGGACCCCAGGAAGATTAGCTAGCGTTATGGCGTTAGCTAATGGGGATCCTAAGAAAAATTACAAAATTACTAACAAATGACAGGGAAGATTCCCTAGTGGGCTAAGCCGATATGACGGCTTGGTGGACAAAGGGAAGTGGGCGTGGACTGAGAAAGAGCGGGAAAGACAAAAGGGATCACTACACGCAGGTGATAATTATATTAATTGAAATGCTAATCCTTTGCACATGAACGCTCACTCATTCGGGAATAATTGCAATCAATATATAATTACGCCCATGTTTCGGGATCTTCTCTGTTGGAATCCGGTCCATCTGCTGGAGAGTTCATCTGAGTCTCTCTCTTTCTGTTTCCCTGAAGATCAGTCTTTAATGTGTAGAATGGATACTTCAGAGTACCATTCAGAAATTTTCTCATAGAGTAGATGTTTCGGCGGTTGTCGGTAGTCACATCCCAGGTTGACCTAATTTCTAGCTGTAGACTAGTAATTAGTATCCAAGATTTGCTCCTTTTCTGTAGGGATCGATAGTCTCAGAGTTTAACCATTTCCAGACGTGTAGCCAATGCTCCACGTGGTATGGTTTTCTAATCTTGGTACTCAAACCTGTGCCACCTCAGTTTACACCGAGGTATGCGTGGTCTGAAGAGGATTTCCTCAGGAGGGGGTTTTATTCGTAACAATAGAAAAGGCGGTTCTATGACACCTGATCGTGTCTGTGCTCACGGGGGAGGGCCAATGACTTAGTTAAACTTTTACAGGGAACCATTTCCCAATTTCACAAATAGTTTAATCTTTACTCATTCATTTTTCACAAGAATTCGATGCAAACCTCATAATTGAGAAATGTACACATTCAGAGATACAGTTATGTGTGTTTCCTGTCCTCTCTGAGGTCACCAAATGAAACACCCTCGTCATACCAGTCCCTTAAGTGTCCACGGACCATTCCCACCTTCTCACAAGTGGACATTTTGTTTCATTTTCCCATTTTGGGGATTTAGGAGTTCGGCCACGTGAAATCCTTTGTTCACTCTGTGGTCCCTCTGCATGAAAAGGGGGAGAGAGTTTCCGCCAGGAATTTATGACCTGAGATAACAGAACCTGGGTGTAGGAGAGAGTGAGAGAGAGAGGAAGGGGGAAGCCATGATCTATACCCAGAAAGGGCCACGTCATGACAACCCTAACCAGTCAGGCTTCAAGGAGGGTCACTCAACTAAGACTGCTCATCTCTGTGTCACAGAGGCTCTCCTCTCTTACAAAGCTGACTATCTCTCCTCTGTTCTTATTCTCCTAGATCATTCCACTGCCTTCGACAACATGAACCATCAGATCCTCCTCTCTCTCTGGGCGTCTCAGGTTCTGCACACTCCTGGATTGCATCCTACCTGGCAGGTCGCTGCTTCCAGGTGACGTGGAGAGGATCTGTGTCTGCACCACATGCTCTCACTACTGGTGTCCCACAGGGCTCGGTTCTAGGCCCTCTCCTCTTTTCTACTCTTTTCTACATGATCACAATTCTCATCTCTCCACCATCCTTCACTGAGACAACATGATCACAGTTCTCATCTCCCTCACTGTCTACATCCTCTGACAGACAGGTACTGTGAACATTCATTGTCAACTATATCTCTTGAAATGGAAACACTATGTTAGAGTCCCAATTTTTGGGCCAAACATTTCATTGCATCTCATACTTGACTGAAATGTCTCTTATCTTGTCCTCTTTTCTCTCCCTCTGTGTTCCAGTGGTGATCAGACAGTGGTGATCAGACAGTGGTGATTCAGACAGTGATGATTCAGACAGTGATGATCAGACAGTAGTGATTCAGACAGTGGTGATTCAGACAGTGGTGATTCAGACAGTGGTGATTCAGACAGTGGTGATTCAGACAGAGGTTCTTCAGACAGTGGTGATTCAGACAGTTGGTGATCAGACAGTGGTGATTCAGACAGTGGTGATTCAGACAGCGGTGATCAGACAGTGGTGATTCAGACAGTGGTTCTTCAGACAGTGATGATTCAGACAGTGATGATTCAGACATTGGTGATTAAGACACTGGTGATTCAGACACAGGTGATTCTGACAGTGGTGGTCAGACAGTGGCCCAGGTCCATCTGTAACCAACCCAACACCTCAAGGTGTGGAGCCCAGTGCTGTAGGATCTCAGTAGGGCTGTGGTCTCTGACGGTGTGTATCTGTGTGCTGCCAGTACACCAGTGAAGCAGGGATGCTCAACTCTGTGACAAAATCACATATTGGGAGGCTGCCAAGGAGGCACTATCTGGTACCTGACTGACCTGGCCCTCTATCTGAAGATACTGTAGGCAATCCTGGCAGGATGTCTATCCGACAGGGAGAGGCACAGCCTGGCAGGATGTCTATCCGACAGGGAGAGGCACAGCCTGGCAGGATGTCTATCCGACAGGGGGAGGCACAGCCTGGCAGGATGTCTATCCGACAGGGAGAGGCACAGCCTGGCAGGATGTCTATCCGACAGGGGGAGGCACAGCCTGGCAGGATGTCTATCCGACAGGGGGAGGCACAGCCTGGCAGGATGTCTATCCGACAGGGAGAGGCACAGCCTGGCAGGATGTCTATCCGACAGGGGGAGGCACAGCCTGGCAGGATGTCTATCCGACAGGGAGAGGCACAGCCTGGCAGGATGTCTATCCGACAGGGGGAGGCACAGCCTGGCAGGATGTCTATCCGACAGGGGGAGGCACAGCCCAGATATTATAACAGTTATCAATAGGATGTGGTGATGAATACTACTCTCTCTCTCTCTCTCTCTACACTGCTGTAGGAGGCAGCTGGTACTTTCAGTCTTGTGTAGAAGGATGTCTTTAACAACATATGGACTAGGCTTGTTCTTCATCTTATTTCCATGTGAGGTTCCCTCAATCTAAATATGAATAAATATTATAGCTAACTGTATCTTACTATGTTTTTTTTTTGGTTAATTCTGTATCCTCAACTATCTGATTGCCAGCTTTGGTGAATTCTGAATTCATAATCACTCTGTAAACTGGCTTTTCAACAGGTCACGTAAAGTGTGTTGCGTTTCGTCAGTCTCCATCCCTGACAGTGAAGGATGGGAGCGAGGCGGAGATCCACTGCAGCCATGATGACAGTAACCTGTCGGTGATGTTGTGGTACCAACAGAGACAGGCCAGTCCTGGTATGACTCTGATAGGGTACAGTTACAGCACCACTGAGCCTAACTACGAGGGTTTGTTTGAGGAGAGGTTCAGGCAGAAGAGACAGGGAGACCTGAAGGGAACTCTCGTCATCTCCAAACTAACATTAGCAGACTCTGCTGTGTATTTCTGCGCAGCCAGTCGCACAGTGATGTGGCTTCACTTCAGCCCCTCACTAAAAACCTGAGACACACACACTCACAGGAAATCCAACGCAGGCTGCCGCTCCGAACCCCCTCTCTACCCCCCCTCCTCTACAAAAAAAACCTTTCTACCCCCCCTCCTCTACAAAACCCCCTCTCTACCCCCTTCCTCTACAAAAGAAACCCTCTCTACCCCCTCCTTACACACACACCCTCACAGGAAATCCAACCCAGGCTGCCGCTCCGGCTTTTCATTTTGTCTTATATGACATCTGGTGGTTAACTTTAGAGAGTTTGTGATAAGGCGCTCGCATATTTCAGTTCGGAAGAGTTAGTGCATACATTATTAAAGACATTTTGTGACACTTTTTGTAAATAGAAAAGAATTGGCTGATTGGGCACATAAAATGTCAGTAGCCGAAGTCTATGCCCCCAGTAGAGATCTTCATTAAAGTCTTTGTTTTCAAAGAGAGATAACTCGTTTTCATTTAGAAATACAGCATTTAACATCTTAGTTAAATGTAAAATGTAAAATTGCGAGACTAAAATCTCCTCTGTAAAAATGTCTAAATGAATGACCGATGTATTGAGTTGTCTTAGATTAATTCGGACTATTTTCAGGAAGTGTATACTGGCTACGGCGTCAAGATGGACAAACAGTACTATTGTCGCTTTTTTCTCGTTTTTCAAGCAAAGGTCTTCACGGAGTATGCGAGCACACTAGGTGCCAGCCTGACTGAAGCATGCTGACGTCATTAGTGACCTTGGGGGAGGGTCATTAGTGACCTTGGGGGAGGGGCTTCAGTTACCTTGGGGGATGGGCTTCAGTTACCTTGGGGGAGGGGCTTCAGTGACCCTGGGGAGGGGCCACATTGAGAGCCGTACTGTGTGTACAATGAGGTTGAATGTCATTCACAGAGATGATGAGTGACACGATGCATCCTATAGTCCTGAGTTGGCTGTTTCTCCTGTCCCCAAGTGAGTGTCTTAGTTTTGTAGCTGGGATTCTTGGAGTAGCTAGAGTTGTACCAACTCTTAATAGACACAGTGATGGCTTGTCTCTCTTCTTCTCTCTTCCTCTCCCCTGATCCCCTCCTCTCCTCTCTTCTCTCTCCCTCTCCCCTGATCCTCTCCCCTGCCCTCCTCTCCTCTCTTCTCTACAGGTCAGTGTGGAGCAGCAGACCCCGTAGTGCTTCAGCCCGGACATCTCCTCACCCTTCCTGGTAACACCACTACCTCCAGTCCAGTCACGCTGCAGTGCTCCCTGGGTCCAGGCTTCAGCATGTCCAGCTACACCATGATGTGGTACCGACAGGTCAGAGGAGTCACCAGGGCATTACGCATGTCGGTACTGATAGGTCAGAGGAGTCACCAGGGCATTACGCATGTCGGTACTGATAGGTCAGAGAGGTCACCAGGGCATTACGCATGTCGGTACTGATAGGTCAGAGGAGTCACCAGGGCATTACGCATGTCGGTACTGATAGGTCAGAGAGGTCACCAGGGCATTACGTATGTCGGTACTGATAGGTCAGAGGAGTCACCAGGGCATTACGCATGTCGGTACTGATAGGTCAGAGAGGTCACCAGGGCATTACGTATGTCGGTACTGATAGGTCAGAGGAGTCACCAGGGCATTACGCATGTCGGTACTGATAGGTCAGAGAGGTCACCAGGGCATTACGCATGTCGGTACTACACACTACTGTTTTACCATGTATTGGTGTAGCTAACTACTGGAACTACACACTACTGTTTTACCATGTAGCGGTGTAGCTAAGTACTGGAACTACACACTACTGTTTTACCATGTAGCGGTGTAGCTAAGTACTGGAACTACACACTACTGTTTTACCATGTAGCGGTGTAGCTAAGTACTGGAACTACACACTACTGTTTTACCAACTAGCGGTGTAGCAAACTACTGGAACTACACACTACTGTTTTACCATGTAGCGGTGTAGCTAACTACTGAAACTACACACTACTGTTTTACCATGTAGCGGTGTACCTAAGTACTGGAACTACACACTACTGTTTAACCATGTAGCGGTGTAGCTAACTACTGGAACTACACACTACTGTTTTACCAACTAGCGGTGTAGCTAACTACTGAAACTACACACTACTGTTTTACCATGCAGCGGTGTAGCTAACTACTGGAACTACACACTACTGTTTTACCATGTAGCTAACTACTGAAACTACACACTACTGTTTTACCATGTAGCGCTGTAGCTAACTACTGAAACTACACACTATTGTTTTACCATGTAGCGGTGTAGCTAATTACATGAACAATACACTACTGTTTTACCATGTAGCAGTATAGCTAACTACTGGAACTACACACTACTGTTTTACCATGTAGCTAAGTACTGGAACTACACACTACTGTTTTACCATGTAGCGGTGTACCTAAGTATTGGAACTACACACTACTGTTTTACCATGTAGCGGTGTAGCTAAGTACTGGAACTACACACTACTGTTTTACCATGTAGCGGTGTACCTAAGTACTGGAACTACACACTACTGTTTTACCATGTAGCGGTGTAGCTAACTACTGGAACTATATACTACTGTTTTACCATATAGCAGTGTAGCTAACTACTGGAACTACACACTACTGTTTTACCATGTAGCGGTGTAGCTAACTACTGGAACTACACACTACTGTTTTACCATGTACGGAACTACACTTTTGGAAATACACACTACTTATCTTTTGCTAAAATAAAATAAATCATGGGTGAAGTAGGCAAGAATTCTGCATCAGACCAGCTTAATTCATCAGACCAGCCTAATTCATCAGACCAGCTTAATTCATGAGACCAGCCTAATTCATCAGACTAGCTTAATTCATCAGACCAGCCTAATTCATCAGACCAGCCTAATTCATCAGACCAGCCTAATTCATCAGACCAGCCTAATTCATCAGACCATTCTAATTCATCAGACCAGCCTAATTCATCAGACCAGCCTAATTCATCAGACCAGCCTAATTCATCAGGCCTGCATAATTCTCACTTGAAACACTTTCTATGTGCCTGATTCGTTTTTTTGTGTTTAACTACACATTCTGTTAACATCTGACTCCAGAGTGATCTCTTCTGGCAATTTGTAGTCTACAAAAAGAAGTATACCATTTTATTTTTTTGATTTGATAATTTCTCAAAAAGTCGTTTTGATGTAGTGAACTACTTTTTTGAAGAACTATGTTTCTCTTTAGTGTAACTTAACTTCCAGTGTCAAGCCATTAGTAACTTGGTAAAATATATTGTTAGAGTAGTTTCCCAACACTGCTTGTGATATTGGCCAGCAGGTTGGTAGGTGAGGTGGGGTGGCCAGCAGGTTGGAAGGTGGGGTGAGGTGGCCAGCAGGTTGGTAGGTGGGGTGGGATGGCCAGCAGATTGGTAGGTGGGGTGGGGTGTCCAGCAGTTTGGTAGGTGGGGTGGGGTGGCCAGCAGTTTGGTAGGTGAGGTGGGGTGGCCAGCAGGTTGGTAGGTGGGGTGGGGTGGTCAGCAGGTTGGTAGGTGGGGTGGGGTGGCCAGCAGGTTGGTAGGTGAGGTGGGGTGGCCAGCAGGTTGGTAGGTGGGGTGGGGTGGCCAGCAGTTTGGTAGGTGAGGTGGGGTGGGGTGGCCAGCAGGTTGGTAGGTGGGGTGGAGTGGCCAGCAGGTTGGTAGGTGAGGTGGGGTGGAGTGGCCAGCAGGTTGGTAGGTGAGGTGGGGTGGCCAGCAGGTTGGTAGATGAGGTGGGGTGGCCAGCAGGTTGGTAGATGAGGTGGGGTGGCCAGCAGGTTGGTAGATGAGGTGGGATGGCCAGCAGGTTGGTAGGTGAGGTGGGGTGGCCAGCAGGTTGGTAGGTGGGGTGGGGTGGGGTGGCCAGCAGGTTGGTAGGTGAGGTGGGGTGGAGTGGCCAGCAGGTTGGTAGATGAGGTGGGGTGGAGTGGCCAGCAGGTTGGTAGGGGAGCTGGGGTGGCCAGCAGGTTGGTAGGTGAGGTGGGATGGCCAGCAGGTTGGTAGATGAGGTGGGGTGGCCAGCAGGTTGGTAGGTGAGCTGGGGTGGCCAGCAGGTTGGTAGATGAGCTGGGGTGGCCAGCAGATTGGTAGGTGAGGTGGGGTGGAGTGGCCAGCAGGTTGGTAGATGAGGTGGGGTGGCCAGCAGGTTGGTAGGTGAGGTGGGGTGGCCAGCAGGTTGGTAGGTGAGGTGGGGTGGAGTGGCCAGCAGGTTGGTAGGGGAGCTGGGGTGGCCAGCAGGTTGGTAGATGAGGTGGGATGGCCAGCAGGTTGGTAGGTGAGGTGGGGTGGCCAGCAGGTTGGTAGGTGAGGTGGGGTGGAGTGGCCAGCAGGTTGGTAGGGAGCTGGGGTGGCCAGCAGGTTGGTAGATGAGGTGGGGTGGCCAGCAGGTTGGTAGGTGAGGTGGGATGGCCAGCAGGTTGGTAGATGGGGTGGGGTGGCCAGCAGGTTGGTAGGTGAGCTGGGGTGGCCAGCAGGTTGGTAGATGAGGTGGGATGGCCAGCAGGTTGGTAGATGAGGTGGGGTGGCCAGCAGGTTGGTAGGTGAGGTGGGGTGGAGTGGCCAGCAGGTTGGTAGATGAGGTGGGGTGGCCAGCAGGTTGGTAGGTGAGGTGGGGTGGCCAGCAGGTTGGTAGGTGAGGTGGGGTGGAGTGGCCAGCAGGTTGGTAGGGGAGCTGGGGTGGCCAGCAGGTTGGTAGATGAGGTGGGGTGGCCAGCAGGTTGGTAGGTGAGGTGGGATGGCCAGCAGGTTGGTAGATGGGGTGGGGTGGCCAGCAGGTTGGTAGGTGAGCTGGGGTGGCCAGCAGGTTGGTAGATGAGGTGGGATGGCCAGCAGGTTGGTAGATGAGGTGGGGTGGCCAGCAGGTTGGTAGGGGAGCTGGGATGGCCAGCAGGTTGGTAGGTGAGCTGGGGTGGGGTGGCCAGCAGGTTGGTAGGTGAGGTGGGGTGGCCAGCAGGTTGGTAGATGAGGTGGGATGGCCAGCAGGTTGGTAGGTGAGCTGGGGTGGGGTGGCCAGCAGGTTGGTAGGTGAGGTGGGGTGGAGTGGCAGCAGGTTGGTAGATGAGGTGGGATGGCCAGCAGGTTGGTAGGTGAGCTGGGGTGGCCAGCAGGTTGGTAGGTGAGCTGGGGTGGCCAGCAGGTTGGTAGGTGAGGTGGGGGGGCCAGCAGGTTGGTAGGTGAGCTGGGGTGGCCAGCAGGTTGGTAGATGAGGTGAGGTGGCCAGCAGGTTAGAAGGTGTGGTACCATAACATGCTTTGGTACCAACAGGTTCGCTATGGAGGCCCAGTGGAGTTCCTCATTAAGGAGTACGAGAAACCCCTGGGGCGACACAAAGTGGATCTGGACACATCGGGTAACAGGTTCATCCTGCAGGTGATGGAGAGCATCTTAGCCGGGTTCCTCTTCACGTTTCTTTATTTACAAGCACGTGCAAAAAAAGCTTTTTCTAAATGTGCTTGATTTATTTCAGATCTCTGAGCTGGTTGTGGAGGACAGTGGTGTCTACTACTGCGCTGCTAGTCACAGTGAATCAACAGCCCGACGAGCAGTACAAATACAACACTCCTCTGTTACTATACATGACGTTGTCTGCGTCCCAAACGGCACCCTATTTCCTATATAGTGCACTACCTTCGACCAGGGTCCTATGGGCTCTGGTCTAAAGTAGTGCACTATATAGGGAATAGAGTGCCGTTTGGAATTCAGCCTAGTGTCTCTCTCTCTGTCTGTCTGTTTGTCTGTCTCTCTCTCTGTCTGTCTGTCACACAGATGGCTCAGAGCAGGAAGACATTGTCGGTTGTGGCACTTCTGGTGTTGATAATAAACCGTCTGTCTAACCAAAGACATTCGCAAATCATTATAGATATATTCATGCAGAGCACAGGAGGTTGGTGGGTCCTGCATTGGGAAGACCGGGCTCGTGGTAATGGTTGGAGCGGAAGAGGTGGAATGGTATCAAATATGAACTATGAACTATAATGTATGAACTATAATACCCACTTGGCATTCCGTTTATAGTACTGCAGTCAGTATGCACCAGTGGAGACTGCTGACGGGGAGGACGGCTCATAATAATGTCTGGAACGGAGCGAATGGAATGGCATCAAACACATCATTATGAGCCGTCCTCCCCGTCAGCAGCCTCCACTGGTGTATACTGACTGCAGTACTATAAAGGGTATGCCAAGTGGGTATTATAGTTCATACATTATAGTTCATAGTTCATCCAATGGAGGGCACTGTTACAATATGAGAGAAAGAGAGAGAGAACAGGTGAGTGAGAGAGAGTGGGGGTTAGAGAGAGAGAGAGAGAGAGAGTGGGGTTAGAGAGAGAGAGAGAGAGAGAGTGGGGGTGAGAGAGAGAGAGAGAGAGAGAGAGAGAGTGGGGGTGAGAGAGAGAGAGAGAGCGGGGGTGAGAGAGAGAGAGAGAGCGGGGGTGAGAGAGAGAGAGAGCAGGGGTGAGAGAGAGAGAGAGAGAGAGAGAGCGGGGGTGAGAGAGAGAGAGAGAGAGCGGGGTGAGAGAGAGAGAGAGAGAGAGAGCGGGGGTGAGAGAGAGAGAGACAGAGAGTAGTTGGCATGTTCATTCATAAGCCTCTCATCACTGTCAATATGAAGTTGTATTGTGTGTTAGTGCTGTTTCTCCTGACCACCAGTAAGAACTGTATTCAACCTATAAGACATGCAGTCATCATCAGTACTATAATCAGAACTGTTTCATTCATTATGACGTTTTTCTACCTACAGAATCAACATCTGGAGTAAACATCAATCAACATCCTCCAAATCTTCTTTCAATAGAGGGAGAATCGGGGACTCTAGAATGTGCACACGATGACGCAGAGTTCTATAGAATGTTCTGGTACAGACAGAACACCAACGGAAACATGGAGCTGGTGGCTTATTCTATGGGGGCGCGAGTGACGGACATAGAGCCCGTCTTTGACAAGGCAAATTACACCATGATCCGTGATGAGCAGTTAAAGTCCTCTCTGCAGATTAGGAATGTGAAGTCTGGAGACTCTGCTGTGTATTACTGCGCTGCCAGCTCAGCACACTGACTCAGCTAGCTTCGCTGCTCTACAACAACCTAGACCAGCCAGGGAGGTTCTCATTTACAACTGCGACCTGGCCAAGATAAAGCAAAGCAGTTCAACACATACAACAACACATAGTTACACATTGGAGTAAACAAACACACAGTCAATAATACAGTAGAAAAAAATATATATCTATATACAATGTGTGCAAATGAGGTAAGATAAGGAACGTATAAGGCAATAATTAGGCCATGGTGGCGAAGTAATTACAGTATAGCAATTTAACACTGGAATGGTAAATGTGCAGTAGATGAATGTGCAAAGTAAAAATACTGGGGTGCAAAGGAGCAAGATAAATAAATGACTACGGTAGGGGATGAGGTAGTTGGTTGGGCTATTTACAGGTGCAGTGATCTGTGAGCTGCTCTGACAGCTGGTGCTTAAAGCTAGTGAGGGAGATAAGTGTCTCCAGTTTCAGTGATTTTTGTAGTTCGTTCCAGTCATTGGCAGCAGAGAGCTGGAAGGAAAGGCGGCCAAAAGAGGAATTGGCTTTGGGGGTGACCAGTGAGATATACCTGCTGGAGCGCGTGCTACGGGTGGGTGCTGCTATGGTTACCAGCGAGCTGAGATAAGGCGGGGCTTTAGCAAGCAGGGACTTGTAGATGACCTGGAGCCAGTGGGATTGGCGACGAGTGTGTAGCGAGGGCCAGCCGACTAGAGCATACAGGTCGCAGTGGTGGGTGGTATAAGGGGCTTTGGTGACAAAGTGGATGGCACTGTGATAGACTGCATCCAGTTTGCTGAGTAGAGTATTGGAAGCTGTTTTGTAGATGACATTGCTGAAGTCGAGGATCGGTAGGATAGTCAGTTTTACTAGTGCAAGTTTGGCAGCATGAGTGAAGGAGGTGAACCAGGCGAGGCAATCATTAGAGAAACCAAGGCTGTTGAGTCTGCCGATGAGGATGTGTTGATTGACAGAGTCAATGAATACGGCTGCACAGTAATGTCTCTTATCGATGGCGGTTATGATATCGTTTAGTACCTTGAGCGTGGCTGAGGTGCACCTGTGACCAGCTCGGACTGGTAATAGGAGTTGCAACAATGGCGGCAGATAGTTTTAAAAAGAGAGGATCCAGATTATCTAGTCCAGCTGATTTGTACGTGTCCAGATTTTGCAGCTCTTTCAGAACATCTGCTATCTGGATTTGGGTGAAGGAGTAGCTGGGGAGGCTTGGACAAGTAGCTGCGGGGGTAGCCAGGAGGAAAGCATGGCCAGCCGTAGAGAAATGCTTGTTTAAATTTTCGATTATCATGGATTTATCGGTGGTGACCGTGTTACCTAGCCTCAGTGCAGTGGGCAGCTGGGAGGAGGTGCTATTGTTCTCCATGGACTTGACAGTATCCCAAAACCTTTTGGAGTTAGAGCTACAGGATGCAAATTTCTGTTTGAAAAAGCTAGCCTTTGCTTTCCTGACTGACTGCGTGTATTGGTTCCAGACTTCCGTGAACAGTTGCATATCGCGGGGACTATTCGATGCAATAGCAGTCCGCCACAGGATGTTCTTGTGCTGGTCAAGGGAAGTCAGGTCTGGAGTGAACCAAGGGCTGTATCTGTTCTTAGTTCTACATCTTTTGAAAGGGGCATGCTTATTTAAGATGGTGAGGAAGTTGCTTTTAAAGAACGACCAGGCATCCTCGACTGACGGAATGAGATCAATATCCTGCCAGGATACCCGGGCCAGATCGATTAGAAAGGCCTGCTCACAGAAGTGTTTTAGGGAGCGTTTGACAGTGATAAGGGGTGGTTGTTTGACCGCGGGCCCATAGAGGATGCAGGCAATGAGGCAGTGGTTGCTGAGATCCTGATTGAAAACAGCAGAGGTGTATTTGGAGGGCAAGTTGGTCAGGATAATGTCTATGAGGGTACCCATGTTTACAGATTTAGTATTGTACCTGATGGGTTCCTTGATGATTTGTGTGAGATTGAGTGATCTAGCTTAGATTGTAGGACTGCTGTGGTGTTAAGCATATCCCAGTTTAGGTCACCTAACAGAACGAACTCTGAAGCTAGATGGGGGGCAATCAATTCACATATGGTATCCAGGGCACAGCTGGGAGCTGAGGGGGGCAACAGTGTGAGACTTATTTCTGGAGAGATACATTTTTAGAATTAGAAGTTCGAAATGTTTGGGCATAGACCTGGATAGTATGACAGAACTATGCAGGCTCTCTCTGCAATAGATTGCAACTCCTCCCCCTTTGGCAGTTCTATCTTGGCGGAAAATGTTGTAGTTGAGTATGGAAATCTCAGAATTTTTGGTGGCCTTCCTAAGCCAGGATTCAGACACGGCCAGGACATCAGGGTTGGCAGAGTGTGCTAAAGCAGTGAGTAAAACAAACTTAGGGAGGAGGCTTCTGATGTTAACATGCATGAAACCAAGGCTATTTCAAATGAGAGTGCCTGGGGACACGCAGGGCCTGGGTTTACCTCCACATCACCCGAGGAACCGAGGAGGGGTAGGATGAGGGTACGGCTATCAGAACAGGTCGTCTAGAGCATTGGGGACAGAGAATAAAAGGAGCAGATTTCTGGGCGTGGTAGAATAGATTCAGGGCATAATGTGCAGACAGGGGTATGGTGGGATGCGGGTACAGTGGAGGTAAGCCCAGGCACCAAGTGATGATAAGAGTGGTTGCATCTCTGGAGGTGCTGGTAATACTGGGTGAGGTCACCGCATGTGTGGGAGGTGGGACAAAGGAGGAATCTGAGGCATGTAGAGTGGGCCTAGGGGCTCCACTGTAAACTAAAATAATGATAACTATCCTAAACAACAATAAACAGGGCATATTGACATTTGAGAGAGACATAAAGCGAGGCATAAAGCAAACACAGGTGTTGATTGGGAGAGCTAGCTAAGGCAACAACGGGTAAGACCACAACAGCTAATCAGCTAAGACGACAACAACAGGTAAACTGGCGATGAATGGGCAAAGAGGGTTGGTTAGCTACACACAGGGCCTGAGTATGCGGCTGGGGCCGACAGATAAACAAAAAATAAACAGAATGGAGTACCGTGATTAATGAAAAGTCCAGCAGGCATCAGCTATGTAGTCGAGTGATCATAGGGTCCAGTGAACAGTAATAGATGGGACAGGGAAGCCGCGAGGTAGTCGTTACTACGCTGGCACGCAGGAGACACAGCATTAAGAGTTAGAGTTAGCAGGCCGGGGTTGGTAGAACCGTCTGCTCCGACGTCCGAAAGGATGGAGTAATCGTCGGCAGACCAGTCAAGGTGGTACGACGGGGGCGTCGTGTCGAGAGGGATCCAAGCCAGATGGCGAGAGAGGTATTGTTGTTGTGGTATTTTCCTTTGCTAGCCGGGAGATGTGCCTGGCTCGCAGCTAACTGGTGCTAGCTTCGGGGCAGGGGCGTTAGCCACTATAGCCACTCGGTAGCAGCGATGAATCCGGTGCCAGGGTCGAGAGCTTACGGCAAGGAACCGGTGGAGTAGTGGGTTCTAGCCGTGTTTGGGAGGAGGCCGGGAGGTGGGCCTGGCTCAGGGCTGGGTCACTCAGTGGCAGCTAGCTAGCTGTGGAGATCAGGTGTAGTGGTCCAGGGTTTACGGCAGGGATCCGGCGTTGTAGTGGAGAAACAGTCCGAGTATTATCCGGGCTAAAAAAGGGCTGCTGTCTGTGCAGTAGGTAAAGGCCGCTAGCAGTGGCTAACAGTGACTGAATAGCTAGTAGCTGGTTAGCTGGCTAGCTTCCGATGGAATTCTGTCTAATAAGGTCTAAAAAAATAACGGTTCCGTAACACACTGGGTGAGGCAGGTTACCGGAAGGTATATTTAATATAAAAAATGGAAAAGAGATAAAAAAATAAATTTGAAATATATACAAAAAATAATATTTTTGAGACGCAAACCTTCTTCTGTTCCGTGGACATCAGAATAAGACTCTTATGAATCACCACTGCCACTTCACCCAACGCCACCTCACCACTGCCACCTCACCCAACGCCACCTCACCGCAGCCACCTCACCCAACGCCACCTCACCACCCCCACCTCCCCCAATGCCACCTCACCCAACGCCACCTCACCACTGCCACCTCACCCAACGCCACCTCACCGCAGCCACCTCACCCAACGCCACCTCACCACCCCCACCTCCCCCAATGCCACCTCACCCAACGCCACCTCACCCAACGCCACCTCACCACCCCACCTCCCCCAATGCCACCTCACCCAACGCCACCTCACCCAACGCCACCTCACCGACCCCGACAGCAGTTTCCAACAGAACATACGTTTCCGCCATCTTCCCTCCACTCACCAGCTCCGTCGCGTCGCATCGCACGTCCATGAAGCTGTTTTTTGTGGCAGAAGGATGTGACCTCACTTCCTGTTCCTGCTCTGATGAACAAGGGTGCGTTTAGTTTGCCTCTATGTTTTTGACCGTGTGATACATTTCCCCGAAACGCCCCGTTCTTCAACTGCTTTTGAGGTACGCTTGCTCCCGTTTTGGTGGGTGTGGCCTGATTAATATGGGTGTGATCATATATAATTGCAGCACACCATACAATCACACCATACATTCTCACCATACAATCACACCATACAATCTCACCATACAATTACACCATACAATCACACCTTACAAACTCACCATACATGCCGACCATACAATCACACCATACAAACTCACCATACAATCACACCATACAATCACACCATACATTCTCACCATACAATTACACCATACAATCTCACCATACAATCACACCATACATGCCGACCATACAATCACACCACACAATCACACACTAACCCTAACCCTCTGGGTCACCATTATCTTAACCTTTTTCAACCGGTCGTTCAGTACAGTACCGTTTTTGTTTAATTCAACGTTGCACATCGTTCTGTCATACTTAACGCACCCCGGGTGAGCGGTCTGAGGAAGAAGGAGACAGCTAGAAGGAGACAACATTTCTCTGGTCTGATGAACAGGGGGAGAGAGTTCTGAAGAAGGAGAGAGAGAGAGAGAGACAGAGAGAGCGAGCGGAGGAGACGTTCAGACTGTCCCTCTTCCTCTCAGTCCTCTGATGTCTGTCAGTATGAAGCTGTTGTGTGTGACTCTGGCTGTCCTCCTCACTGCCAGTAAGAACTGTCCTCCACTTTACACACATGATAGGCTACACAAATCAGCACTGTTGAAACTGATATTCTGTGTGTTCAAAGTCAATCTGATCATTGTTCCTGCAATTGTTGACATTACAGCCATTATTTTAATTTGTATCATTTTCAGGTTGATACTTACTTTCAAGTGATACTACTTCGTAGATGTTTTAAGCCTTTTTTTCTTCACAGATTTCTCTGGCGGCGTAACAGTTAAACAGTCTCCTGTCCTGTCTGTGTGTAGAGAAGGAGATGTGTCAGTCACTCTACGGTGTTACCACGACGACAGCAGCTACTACTACATGTTCTGGTACCGACAGAGAGACTACAGCAACAACATAGAGATGCTAACATATTCTCTGGGTCAAGGCGTGTGGGAAATAGAACCTCCCTTTGAGAAGGATGTACATTACACCATGAGCAGGCCGGAGCTGACCAGCTCCACTCTGGAGATCAAGAACCTGGAGGTTGGGGACGGGGCTGTGTATTACTGTGCTTCCAGTACAGCACAATGACTCAGAACAGATACACTTCCTTACAACAACCCTTAGAAGCCACAGGAGGGGGTGGGGGAGGAGGGGGAGAAGAGGAAGAAACCACACCAGAGAGAAGGGGGAGAGGAGGGGGAGGGGTAGTGGAGGTGTAGTTGGTGTGGTGACATCTCTAATTTCTTGGTATTTTGGTCTTAGTCCTCCATTTATAACCTTTTATTTTAATTGTAGAGTTTTTTTTAATTGTAAAACATGAATAAAAAACAATCAATAAAGAAGAACACTGTTCTCATGTTGGGGCTCTCCATCTTCTTCTAGACTTTTTGAAATGACCTTCAAGGCCACCAAGTTGTCAACAGAGAGACACCCGAACCACAGAGAATCTGTCAACAGAGACACCTGAAACACAGAGAACCTGTCAACAGAGACACCTGAACCACAGAGAACCTGTCAATAGAGACACCTGAACCACAGAGAACCTGTCAATAGAGACACCTGAACCACAGAGAACCTGTCAACAGAGACACCTGAATCACAGAGAACCTGTCAACAGAGACACCTGAAACACAGAGAACCTGTCAACAGAGACACCTGAACCACAGAGAACCTGTCAACAGAGACACCTGAATCACAGAGAACCTGTCAACAGAGACACCTGAAACACAGAGAACCTGTCAACAGAGACACCTGAACCACAGAGAACCTGTCAACAGAGACACCTGAACCACAGAGAACCTGTCAATAGAGACACCTGAACCACAGAGAACCTGTCAATAGAGACACCTGAACCACAGAGAACCTGTCAATAGAGACACCTGAACCACAGAGAACCTGTCAACAGAGACACCTGAACCACAGAGAACCTGTCAATAGAGACACCCGAACCACAGAGAACCTGTCAACAGAGACACCTGAACCACAGAGAACCTGTCAACAGAGACACCTGAACCACAGAGAACCTGTCAACAGAGACACCTGAACCACAGAGAACCTGTCAAGAGTGACACCTGAACCACAGAGAACCTGTCAACAGAGACACCTGAACCACAGAGAACCTGTCAATAGAGACACCCGAACCACAGAGAACCTGTCAACAGAGACACCTGAACCACAGAGAACCTGTCAAGAGTGACACCTGAACCACAGAGAACCTGTCAAGAGTGACACCTGAACCACAGAGTGTCACGCCTGCTCCCGCTCTCCCTCCTGGTGCTCAAAGGCGCCAGGCTCCCCAGCATTACACACTCCTGCCACCATCAGTACGCACACCTGCCCCCCGTCCCGTCCCGTCCACGCCGCATCAGCGATAATTGGACTCACCTCTGTCATTACCTGCCCTATATCTGTCTGTTCGTTGGGCTGTCACGCCCTAGCTGGCTCGAGACGTTCGTGCCCCGGAAGGTGCCCATCCAACGTCGGGCCTCAGCCGGATCGTCAGGTTTTTACGCCCAGGCGGCTCGCCAGGCTGCTACACCTCAGCCGGATCATCGGGCTCCCCACATTGCAACGGGATCGTCAGGCTCCAATTCCTCAGCCGGCTCGCCAGGTTCCCATACCTTTGCCGGTTCGTCGGGAGTTTACGCCCAGCCGGCTTTCCCAGCGCCCGTGCCTCGGCCGAGGCGGGTAGGGTACTGTCACGCCTGCTCTCACTCACGCCAGGCTACCCAGCATTACACACACCTGCCTTTCCCCGTCACGCGCATCAGCGTATTATTGGACTCACCTGGACTCAATCATCTCTGTCATTACCTGCCCTATATCTGTCTGTTCCCCCGCTCTATTCCCTGCTGCAGCATTAATTGTCCGTTTCGTACCCATGTGCTGACGCGGTTCTTGTCTTGGTCTTTGTCTGTTTCCTGATTAAATGTTGACTCCCCGTACCTGCTTCTCATCTCTGGCGTCGGTCCTTACACAGATAAGTTGTCAACAGAGACACCTGAACCACAGAGAACCTGTCAACAGAGACACCTGAACCACAGAGAGCCTGTCAACAGAGACACCCAACCCACAGAGAACCTGTCAACAGAGACACCTGAACCACAGAGAGCCTGTCAACAGAGACACCCAACCCACAGAGAACCTGTCAACAGAGACACCTGAACCACAGAGAACCTGTCAACAGAGACACCCAACCCACAGAGAACCTGTCAACAGAGACACCTGAACCACAGAGAACCTGTCAACAGAGACACCTGAACCACAGAGAACCTGTCAACAGAGACACCCAACCCACAGAGAACCTGTCAACAGAGACACCTGAACCACAGAGAACCTGTCAACAGAGACACCCGAACCACAGAGAACCTGTCAACAGAGACACCTGAACCACAGAGAACCTGTCAACAGAGACACCTGAACCACAGAGAACCTGTCAACAGAGACACCCGAACCACAGAGAACCTGTCAACAGAGACACCTGAACCACAGAAAGATTCATTATGACCACTTCCTTCCATTTGAATAGTCAAGAAACCTTGAGGGAAAGCTGACTAATTACATGGGAGCTAACAGGCTAATATTACATTTTTGTTGAAGGAGAAACAGAAAAGGATAGACAGAATTAGGATTACAGATCATACAGTCTCAGTCAAAGTGAAAATGTAGCACGTCTTCATTGGGGATCTACTTTATGTTGGGCTGTGATATTTTGATTGTACAGAAGTACAACCTTTTAAATTTTGATAGCTTTATTAAGTTCTCTTTTCTCAAATTGACTTTTAAATGTGCAAATAATCTAGCTCCAGCCGTACTCTGTCCTTTTGTGACAAAAATAAACACAAGGAGAGTGGCCACTAGGAGAGCAGTGGGTGGCAACTGCATAGCAGAGGGGCGCAAAACCACTTTCGGCCAGTCATGTTTTTCAGTGATAGGGACCCATTTTTGGAATGATTTACCAACCGAAATAAAAACACAAACCGAACTGAAAACATTTAATAGAAAGGTCAAATACTGGCTGAAAGAATATATGTGGCCACTGAGTCAGTTTTGTTGTTATGTATTGTCTGTACTGGATGCCTGGTTGTTGCGCATGCTGCCAAGGATCACCCCACATGTGGGGTCTGGGTATGGGAGATAGTCATGTAGCGGCCCAGGCCCTCACTATTGGGGTTGGGTATAGGTGAGCAGGTGTGAGCGGCTGGGTGCTTGGGGCTTGTGTTGTTACGTGATGTGCTGTTTTGTGTAATGTGGTCTTGACTGTGAAATGTTGATGTTTGTATACAATGTATTTGCTGCATGATTGTGTAATTCACACTATGTGGTCCTTTTAAAAATTATATATTTGGATTACCTGTTTAGAAAGGCCTGACCAGGGACTGGGGTTGCAAATTAGCCTATTGGCTAGAAACCTTCTACACATATTATTATGGCTGACTGTGATAATTATGTATGTAATAATGTGCGCTGCATTGTCCCTGACAAATAAACGAATAAATAAAATAAAAAATATCGTTCTCCTGTCTACACTACTCGTCACCGTTAGCAACCAGTAGCTAGTGGCACAAGTTATTAGCTAGCTATATAACGTTATATCCTGACAACATTGAAGCTCAATATATTTAGTTAAATTCTCAGCAATATCGCATAATTCTGTTGTACTAGCGTACAAAATAGTATACCCAAATACCCATACTAGCGTACTAAATAGTATATCTGAATACCCATACTAGCGTACTAAATAGTATACTCGAATACGCATACTAGCGTACTAAATAGTATACCCGAATACCCATACTAGAGCACTAAATAGTTTCCCCTAATACCCATACTAGCGTACTAAATAGTGTACCTGAATACCCATACTAGCATTCTAAATAGTATACCCGAATACCCATACTAGCGTACTAAATAGTATACCTGAATACCCATACTAGCGTACTAAATAGAATACCCATACTAGCGCACAAAATAGTATATTTGAATACCCATACTAGCGTACTAAATAGTATACCAGAATACCCATAAAAGCGTACTAAATAGTATACCCGAATACCCATACCCTGCGTACTAAATAGTATACCCGAATACCCATACTAGCGTACTAAATAGTATACCCTGATACCCATACTAACGTACTAAATAGTATACCCGAATACTAATACTAGTGCACTAAATAGTATATCTGAATACCCATACTAGCGTACTAAATAGTATACCTGAATGCCCATACTAGCGTACTAAATAGTATATCTGAATACCCATACTAGCGTACTAAATAGTATACTCGAATACCCATACTAGCGTACTAAATAGTATACCCTGATACCCATACTAGCGTACTAAATAGTATACCCTGATACCCATACTAACGTCCTAAATAGTATACCCGAATACCCATACTAGCGTACTAAATAGTATACCCGAATACCCATACTAGAGTATGGGTATTCCCCCTCAGTACTGTCACTGGTACAGGCCCTCCGGTCCCATCAGTACTGTCACTGGTACAGGCCCTCCGGTCCCCTCAGTACTGTCACTGGTACAGGCCCCTCCTGCCCCCTCAGTACTGTCACTGGTACAGGCCCTCCGGTCCCCTCAGTACTGTCACTGGTACAGGCCCTCCGGTCCCATCAGTACTGTCACTGGTACAGGCCCTCCAGCCCCCTCAGTACTGTCACTGGTACAGGCCCTCCGGTCCCCTCAGTACTGTCACTGGTACAGCCCCTCCAGCCCCCTCAGTACTGTCACTGGTACATGCCCTCCGGTCCCATCAGTACTGTCACTGGTACAGGCCCTCCGGTCCCATCAGTACTGTCACTGGTACAGGCCCCTCCAGCCCCCTCAATACTGTCACTGGTACAGCCCGCAAGTTTGCCCTGTCACCCTCTTCAGGGCTCTCATACACATCGAAGCTGGCAGCCCGCATCAGCATCTCATGGCCAGACAGAGCAGTGGCACACATGGGCCGCTCAACCTCCTCAGAGGGACATCCGTCCGGCAGTGAGGAGTGGGGTTATGGAGGGACATCCGTCCTGCACTGAGGAGTGGGGTTACGGAGGGACATCCGTCCTGCACTGAGGAGTTGGGTTACGGAGGGACATCCGTCCTGCAGTGAGGAGTGGGGTTACGGAGGGACATCCGTCCTGCAGTGAGGAGTGGGGTTACGGAGGGACATCCGTCCTGCAGTGAGGAGTGGGGTTACGGAGGAAGTTTCTGATTAATTTTACCGACAACGTGGAGCCGAGACCAGGCATTGTGGAATCTAGCTCCGATTCGCCAAGGTCAATACTTTAAAAAAAAATTATATGAAACGTCCAACTTGTACCTACAGTATGTTTGTCCGCTGTTGTCACGACTTCCGCTGTTAGGGCGGTTTTCGGCGGTCGACGTCACCGGCCTTCTAGCCATCGTCGATCCATTTTTCTTTGTTTTACACACCTGGTTTCAATTCCCCAAATTACATGTTCATTATTTAACCGTCTGTTTTCCCCATGTTTTTTGTGCGTGATTGTTTGTTGTTTTCTTTGCCGAGTTCTACGGCTGGATATATTCGCCCGTGTGTTTTTAAGGGCACGTTGGATTTGTTATTCCTTTTCCGTATTTTATTAAAATACTTTGTTCACTCATATCTGCTTTCCTACGCCTGACTTCTACACCAGCTATACACACCGGCATTGACAGCTGTAGTTGCATGCCTTTCTTTGTTTGCTGAAAAAAAAATTATTTTCAATCAACGTTCATCTAATACCACCACTGCCAGTTTCAGTATTGACCATGGGTGAAACTACGTAGTCGGAGGAATAGGAATTTGTTTTACATGATTTACCACACATTTATTTAACCACACATTTAATTAACCACACATTTAATTAACCACACATTTAATTAACCACACATTTATTTAACCACACATTTCATTAACCACACATTTATTTAACCACACATTTAATTAACCACACATTTATATAACCACACATTTAATTTACCACACATTTATTTAACCACACATTTATTAACCACACATTTAATTAACCACATTTAATTAACCACATTTAATTAACCACACATTTATTTAACCACACATTTAATTAACCACACATTTATTTAACCACACATTTATTTAACCACATTTAATTAACCACATTTAATTAACCACACATTTCATTAACCACACATTTCATTAACCACACATTTAATTAACCACACATTTATTTAACCACACATTTAATTAACCACACATTTATTTAACCACACATTTATTTAACCACATTTAATTAACCACATTTAATTAACCACACATTTCATTAACCACACATTTATTTAACCACACATTTATTTAACCACATTTAATTAACCACATTTAATTAACCACACATTTATTAACCACACATTTAATTAACCACACATTTAATTAACCACACATTTATTTAACCACACATTTAATTAACCACACATTTATTTAACCACACATTTCATTAACCACACATTTATTTAACCACATTTAATTAACCACACATTTAATTAACCACACATTTAATTAACCACACATTTATTTAACCACACATTTAATTAACCACACATTTATTTAACCACACATTTCATTAACCACACATTTATTTAACCACATTTAATTAACCACATTTAATTAACCACACATTTCATTAACCACACATTTATTTAACCACACATTTATGTAACCACACATTTATGTAACCACATTTAATTAACCACATTTAATTAACCACACATTTCATTAACCACACATTTAATTAACCACACATTTATTTAACCCCACATTTAATTAACCACACATTTAATTAACCACACATTTATTTAACCACACATTTAATTAACCACACATTTCATTAACCACACATTTATTTAACCACATTTAATTAACCACACATTTCATTAACCACACATTTCATTAACCACACATTTATGTAACCACACATTTATGTAACCACATTTAATTAACCACACATTTCATTAACCACACATTTAATTAACCACACATTTAATTAACCACACATTTCATTAACCACACATTTATTTAACCACATTTAATTAACCACACATTTCATTAACCACACATTTATTTAACCACACATTTATTTAACCACACATTTATGTAACCACACATTTATTTAACACACATTTATTTAACCACATTTAATTAACCACATTTAATTAACCACACATTTCATTAACCACACATTTAATTAACCACACATTTAATTAACCACACATTTATTTAACCCCACATTTAATTAACCACACATTTAATTAACCACACATTTATTTAACCACACATTTAATTAACCACACATTTCATTAACCACACATTTATTTAACCACATTTAATTAACCACACATTTCATTAACCACACATTTATGTAACCACACATTTATGTAACCACATTTAATTAACCACATTTAATTAACCACACATTTCATTAACCACACATTTCATTAACCACACATTTAATTAACCACACATTTAATTAACCACACATTTATTTAACCACACATTTAATTAACCACACATTTAATTAACCACACATTTATTTAACCACACATTTAATTAACCACACATTTCATTAACCACCCATTTATTTAACCACATTTAATTAACCACACATTTCATTAACCACACATTTCATTAACCACACATTTATTTAACCACACATTTATGTAACCACACATTTATTTAACCACATTTAATTAACCACACATTTCATTAACCACACATTTCATTAACCACACATTTATTTAACCACACATTTATTAAACCACACATTTATGTAACCACACATTTATGTAATCACACATTTATGTAACCACATTTAATTAACCACATTTAATTAACCACACATTTATTTAACCACACATTTAATTAACCACACATTTATTTAACCACACATTTAATTAACCACACATTTATTTAACCACACATTTCATTAACCACACATTTATTTAACCACACATTTAATTAACCACACATTTATGTAACCACACATTTATGTAACCACATTTAATTAACCACATTTAATTAACCACACATTTCATTAACCACACATTTATTAACCACACATTTATTTAACCACACATTTATGTAACCACACATTTATGTAACCACACATTTATTAACCACACATTTCATTAACCACACATTTATTTAACCACACATTTAATTAACCACACATTTATGTAACCACACATTTATTTAACCACATTTAATTAACCACATTTCATTAACCACACATTTATTTAACCACATTTAATTAACCACACATTTATTTAACCACATTTAATTAACCACATTTAATTAACCACACATTTCATTAACCACACATTTATTTAACCACACATTTATTAAACCACACATTTAATTAACCACACATTTATTTAACCACACATTTAATTAACCACACATTTAATTAACCACACATTTATTTAACCACACATTTAATTAACCACACATTTATTTAACCACATTTAATTAACCACACATTTCATTAACCACATTTCATTAACCACACATTTCATTAACCACACATTTCATTAACCTCACATTTATGTAACCACATTTAATTAACCACACATTTCATTAACCACACATTTCATTAACCACACATTTCTTAAACCACACATTTAATTAACCACACATTTATTTAACCACACATTTAATTAACCACACATTTATTTAACCACACATTTATTTAACCACATTTAATTAACCACACATTTTATTAACCACATTTCATTAACCACACATTTATTAACCACACATTTCATTAACCACACATTTCATTAACCACACATTTCATTAACCACACATTTCATTAACCACACATTTATGTAACCACACATTTATGTAACCACACATTTATTTAACCACATTTCATTAACCACACATTTCATTAACCACACATTTCATTAACCACACATTTATGTAACCACATTTATGTAACCACATTTCATTAACCACACATTTATGTAACCACACATTTATGTAACCACATTTAATTAACCACACATTTCATTAACCACACATTTCATTAACCACACATTTCATTAACCACACATTTATTAAACCACACATTTAATTAACCACACATTTATTTAACCACACATTTAATTAACCACACATTTATTTAACCACACATTTCATTAACCACACATTTATTTAACCACACATTTAATTAACCACACATTTATGTAACCACACATTTATGTAACCACATTTAATTAACCACATTTAATTAACCACACATTTCATTAACCACACATTTATTAACCACACATTTATTTAACCACACATTTATGTAACCACACATTTATGTAACCACACATTTATTAACCACACATTTCATTAACCACACATTTATTTAACCACACATTTAATTAACCACACATTTATGTAACCACACATTTATTTAACCACATTTAATTAACCACATTTCATTAACCACACATTTATTTAACCACATTTAATTAACCACACATTTATTTAACCACATTTAATTAACCACATTTAATTAACCACACATTTCATTAACCACACATTTATTTAACCACACATTTATTAAACCACACATTTAATTAACCACACATTTATTTAACCACACATTTAATTAACCACACATTTAATTAACCACACATTTATTTAACCACACATTTAATTAACCACACATTTATTTAACCACATTTAATTAACCACACATTTCATTAACCACATTTCATTAACCACACATTTCATTAACCACACATTTCATTAACCCCACATTTATGTAACCACATTTAATTAACCACACATTTCATTAACCACACATTTCATTAACCACACATTTCATTAACCCCACATTTATGTAACCACATTTAATTAACCACACATTTAATTAACCACACATTTATTTAACCACACATTTAATTAACCACACATTTATTTAACCACACATTTAATTAACCACACATTTATTTAACCACATTTAATTAACCACACATTTTATTAACCACATTTCATTAACCACACATTTCATTAACCACACATTTCATTAACCACACATTTATGTAACCACATTTATGTAACCACATTTCATTAACCACACATTTATGTAACCACACATTTATGTAACCACATTTAATTAACCACACATTTCATTAACCACACATTTCATTAACCACACATTTATTAAACCACACATTTAATTAACCACACATTTAATTAACCACACATTTATTTAACCACATTTAATTAACCACACATTTTATTAACCACATTTCATTAACCACACATTTATTAACCACACATTTCATTAACCACACATTTCATTAACCACACATTTCATTAACCACACATTTCATTAACCACACATTTATGTAACCACATTTATGTAACCACATTTCATTAACCACACATTTATGTAACCACACATTTATGTAACCACATTTAATTAACCACACATTTATTTAACCACATTTCATTAACCACACATTTCATTAACCACACATTTCATTAACCACACATTTCATTAACCACACATTTATGTAACCACATTTATGTAACCACATTTCATTAACCACACATTTATGTAACCACACATTTATGTAACCACATTTAATTAACCACACATTTCATTAACCACACATTTCATTAACCACACATTTATTAAACCACACATTTAATTAACCACACATTTATGTAACCACACATTTAAAAGATATCAGGGAAGAATTGTTCAGTTTCTCCCATATTGGCTTAAATGGGTTATTTGGTTTTGCTTCCCTCTGGAAAATGAGTTGTTTGTATTTTGTAGTGAAATTGAATACATTTTAATAGTTAAACTGCTATCTTGGTCCTCTGTGGTTATTGGTGGAATTATCATTATAAATTGTGTTGCAGTCATTTACTAGTCATTTAACAAGGGGAGTCAATTGGAGCTCAATCTTACTGACAATGACGGTGGTAGATACAGTATATTATTATGCAAATGTGAATCATTCTATAGCTAGTAAACTACTTAGGCTTTGTAACTTTAAGACCTTTTGGTCTAGTGTCCGTAGCTTAAACTGTTAAAGAGCTGTACCATTTTGATAAGCAACCATTTTAGGCTGTCATCGACAGCCATGTTGTTTTTATGCCATTTAAAATAGTTTTAATGCACAGTAATAATGTTTGGTGGCGGGACAACAACAAAAAATGTTTTAAGTGAAATATTAGCTTTTGTCTGAAGCCAAGAAAGACAGGAAATTCAAAATCTATTTACATGAAAAACGCGCTTCCATTATAATGATATATTATTATCCAGGTACATTACCAAGTACATTAACGGGGTAAACCAACTCTAAGAGTATGTATTAGGCTGTGTGAGAGAAGGTTTGAATCCTAATCAACCCATCCAATGTGAGTACATCTGTTGTTGAAGTACAGTAGATCAAAAGAGCAGGTGACGAGCTGCGTAATGTCTGCTGAAAAGCCTTGTTAGTACATCCGTCCAATTAGATGTTGTATTTCCCTTGTTTTTCAGCTTCAGACAAAAGCAAATATTTCCCTTAAAACGTTTTTTTTTTGTATGAATAGATCAATGGGTGTTTCTCTGACTGTCTGACTGTCATGGAGGTCTTCCTAATATACAGTGGTGTAAAGTACATAAGTCCAAATACTTTAAAGTACTACTTAAGTCGTTTTTGGGGGGTATCTGTACTTTACTATTTATATTTTGATCAAATTCAATTTTTACTTCACTACATTCCTAAACAAAAATGATGTACATTTTACTCCATACATTTTCCCTGACACCCAAAAGTACTCGTTACATTTTGAATGCTTAGCAGGACAGGAAAATGGTCCAATTCACGCACTTACCAAGAGAACATCCCTGGTCCTCCCCTACTGCCTCTGATCTGTCGGACTCACTAAACACACATGCTTCTTTGTAAATTCTGTCTGAGTGTTGGAGTGTGCCCCTGGCTAACTAGATCAAATACACAAGGAAATGGTGCCATCTGGTTTGCTTAATATAAGGAATTTGAAATGATTTATACTTTTACTTTTGATACTTAAGTATATTTTAAACCAAATACTTTTAGGCTTATACTCAAGTAGTATTTTACTGGGTGACTTTCATTGTTACTTGAATCATCAATATCTTTAATTTTACTCAAGTATGACAATTGGGTACTTTTTCCACCACTGCTAGTATAAAAGCCTACCCTTGTTATCAAAATGAAGCTCTTCGATTAAAAAGGGAGACATTTCTCAGAGATGATCATACACTGACCTCTGGAGGGTAACTGTGGGATTACACAAAGTCACGCCGGAAGTCTAATCTATCCTATTCAATTTAATTCCGTTGGCTTGAGATATAAAACAACATAAACACATTTAAGATTACCCCTAAATACATGTACCTTTTATACAAACCATTCTACAATATAATGATACTGTCACTAAAGCAGATACCTCCTAACAGTTAAATAAAGGTTGAATAAAAAATATAGAAATAAAAAAAGATATGATCAAATGCAATTACAATCAAGTTAGAAGGTACTGCATCTTGTCAGCCCTGCTCTATGACAGACTGTTGCTGTCACGTGATGCAGGATGGCAGGGGGAGAGGAGAGGGGACAGGGGTGTGACTTAGAGAGCTGTCATTTCCATTTTTAGATAAAATAAGAAAAACATTGTTTACCTGTCCTTCCCTCCTCTCCTCTCCTCTCCTCCTCCTCCTCCTCCTCCTCCTCCTCCTCCTCCTCCTCCTCCTCCTCCTCCTCTCCTCCTCCACTCCTCCTCCTCCTCCTCTCCTCCTCCTCCTCCTCCTCCTCCTCTCCTCCTCTCCTCCCGGCTACTTTCCTTAGTACTGCTGACAGAAATAGAAGCTGTCAGTTTGGAACAGGATCCAACTCCAGTAACAACAGTCAAATATCATAATTGTAATTATAAACGTTACATTTGGATGTCTTTTTACATTGTCTTTTTTATTGATGTTGTTCATTATATCAATCAATAAAAAAAAGAAGTAAATATCCAAATGTAAATGTTTATTATTAAAATAAATTTTAAAATAAAATATTAAAATAAATTCATGAATTTGATGTTCTATTTATAGGGTCAGAACAGGATCCGGCTGGATCCAACCCTCCGTGCCAACGCACCTGCTGCTACAGACAGATACTGCGAGACTGAGATGGTGAGAGAGATACAGAGAGAGAACAGGGGAGGGAAAATAAACAACAGAAAGAACAGAATGAGTGTTTTTGTGTGATGCTTTAACACCGTGGGGACAGGGGGCCACGGTGATATATTCACATAGAGACGCCGTACAAAAACCTCCTACCATTCACTTCCATACAGGAGAGGGCTGGGGCCTACTCACACACTACTACAGGCTGTTGAGGAGTCTGGAGAGATGCTTCTGAACAACTCGATAATACTGAAGGATAAAACCGGATTTCAACCAATCTTCACGATTATAAAATCAACTTTATTGGGAGCATTTTCCTGGACAAGACAACAAACTTATGAAGTCGGATTCAGTTACATAAGGGGAGTTTGTTTGATTCCTGTTTGACCATAAAATCTCCTCAAATGCATTGCTGAACTCAGTAGTTCTTTTTAGAGTATCTCTGAGTATCTCTGTTCATATTCCCTTGAGGCTGAATGACAAAGAGATCTGAGGTATTTTTGGAAGAGGAGGCAAACGATGTGACACTGGAAGGGAGGCCTACTTTGGGAATGGAACCAAACTCACTGTTTTAGGTGAGTTCACGTCAGATGAATGACATCGGTATAGATCTGTCACCCTGAAGAGGTTTGATAGCCAGTAATAGTATAACAAAGTGTCCATCTGAACTAAAGGGTTGATGTGAAAACACTGTGACTTCAACCCAACCAGCCTTCTTTGGCAATGGAACCAAACTCACTGTTTTAGGTAAATACTTTCCAATTGATTTACTTACTGTACTGGAAGATGTTGTGTTTATGCATCTAATGGTTCATTTGAACAATTGACTAATATTGAAAAAGCGGGTATTATTTTAGATGTCAAATGCGTAGACAAGTTCAGTAGCTAGTGGTTGGTACATTACTGCTCAGTATGTCTGCACTGTGACAACTATGATCCTGCATACTTTGGAGCAGGAACCAAACTGACTGTTCTGGGTAAGAGAATATTCACCATGATGGAACTAATGGGACTCTATGTGTGGTCTAGTAGCATAGTGATGTGAGGAGTTAGTTGGTTGTGGATTCAGTACATTACATTAGTTCATACTGGTGTTACTCCAGTCAATGCTTATTGATGTTAAGCCTGTACACTGTGCCAACTATGAGGCACATTTTGGACCAGGCACCAAATTAACAGTTCTCGGTAAGTAATCCATACACTATGTTTGGCGTATGGACAATGGATGTGAGTGAGACAACGTACTCATGAGAAGAGATTTGATATCGTAGTATTGCAGTATGTTTGAGTCATCTTTGTCGGTCTTGTAAAGTGGTTAAAACATGGTGTTGATTGGTATGACATCTTGAACAATACAGTTATCAAAGGGCAATGTACGATTGGAATATAAAGTTGACCAGAAAAGGACTTGCTAGACTAGCTGTATTAGAGCAGTGTTCCACTGTACTGTGCTGTGCTAGTGGTGCCAGCCAGGCTCAGCGCGCCCATATAGCTGTATTAGAGCAGCATTCCACTGTACTGTGCTAGTGGTGCCAGCCAGGCTTACTTCGGTGGAGGAACCAGGTTAACTGTTCTAGGTGAGAAATTACACTGGAAAAGTGCAGTAATCTGTTGGTTATAAACCATGTAAGCTATGTGGTTATAATGTCTGTGGTTGTAAAGTTTTTTAGAGAATTGAACTGTAACAGAATGACTGGGTCGTATCTTTGAATGTCCTCCTGACGTGGTCGCATAAAGGTTGAGTAAATCCACTGTGCTGGTGGTCTCAGCCAGGCTTACTTCGGTGGAGGAACCAGGTTAACTGTTCTAGGTGAGACATTACACCAACATAATATAACGTTTGCACCTGATTGTGATAAAATACTACATGTGATCGGTTTCACGTTTACACCTCATGGCTACAGTCTGTAGGTTACAGTGTGTGGTTGATATTCATGGATTGGAATGTAATCCTAAAGATTGGTCGAGGGTGGAACGCACTTGAATTTCATTTGTAAAATAGTCACAATAATTGATAAACTATGTCAGATTTACCCCCCCCAGCTGAATGTCTCAGAGTTCCTGTGAAGAGTTTTTGAATAACGTTAACAGAGTAACAAAGATTGAGTCAACACAAAGTCAGAGAGACAGTAAAGAAGAGCCGTTATGATACAGCCTTGTGTCTCTGTGCTCATACTCGGAGGCATATTTTGGAGCCGGCACCAAACTCACCGTTTTAGGTAAGAAAATGAACAATGAACTGTTGTGGACTCTGTCTGACAAATGTACACGAGGGGAATAACAAAAGACCAAAACATTTTAGACTATACATCTAAATAGTGTTAAAGTAAGAGAGTATATTTGAATCGATCACAGTAAAGGCATTAGTTATGTGCTCCAATCATCATGGTATGAAGCGGTCTGGCTCCATGCCCAGACACAGTCTACCTTCATTATAACACTTGTTATCAGCCTGAGGAGGAGAGGCTCCTTAGCAGTGGAACCAGACACAGTCTTAGGTACTTCGGGTCAAAACAATGATCATTTCATCTCTACATAATCTGGAAATGATTTTGTGATGTCATTTGCATTTCATAGAATAACAAAATCCAACAACCAAAGACAGCAGGCTGGGGTGTACAGGCTGCAGCTCAACTCTGCTAGTAGTGAGTAGTGAGGAAGGGGTTTTCTCTGTAGCTGTGTATCAGTGTGAACACCAACCAGGCATACTTCGGCAGTGGCACCAAACTCACGGTTCTGGGTGAGAAAACTGATTCTGTCATCTGTTATCTCATGGCTTTTCTCTGTTACTGAAAGAGACGGTGTCTTATTTTAAAACCCCTGTGTGTGAACCAGAGATGGAGAGAGAAAAATCATCTCTTTGTGGGTTATAAAAGAATGTTCCAATTCCTCCGTGGTTGGTTTGCATGAATCTATATTGTGGTGTTGTATCAGTTTGAATGGACGTGCATAATAGTGCAGAACAGGCAAGGTAATAAATCTGAGGCAGGTGTAATCCAGTGCCTGTCATGTAGAGTATGGTATGTCTCTGTGGTACACGGATAAGGCAGAGTTTGGTCCAGGTACCAGACTCACTGTTCTAGGTGAGGGATTCAGCTTTCTGAAAAATATATAGCAAATACATCATCATGAAATAATTTTTTAAATGAAGGGGTTTATTGTTTTGCATTCCTGGCGTGAAAATATTCAGAGGGAAAAACATTTAAGCTGTACAAACAGCTAATGATAAAGTGAATTAGCCCTATGCTCTGTCGACATATACATGCTTAGAAATATAGTATTATTTCCTTTGCTACAAGCCAAACTACTGCAAATACACCAATGGGTAGCTAGACTACTCTTGGTTTTCTGTCTGTGAGTATGTGGTGTGCTCTGGTGGTTATGCTGCCTACTTTGGAGAGGGAACTAAGCTAACAGTCCTGGGTAAGGATACTGTAATACTGTTATAATACTGTTATAATACTGTTATAATACTGTAAGAATACTGTTATAATACTGTTAGAATACTGTTATAATACTGTTAGAATACTGTAAGAAAACTGTTAGAATACTGTAAGAATACTGTTATAATACTGTAAGAAAACTGTTATAATACTGTTAGAATACTGTTATAATACTGTTAGAATACTGTTATAATATTGTAAGAATACTGTTATAAAACTGTTCGAATACTGTTAGAATACTGTAAGAATACTGTTAGAATACTGTTCGAATACTGTTCGAATACTGTTATAATACTGTTATAATACTGTAAGAATACTGTAAGAATACTGTTAGAATACTGTTAGAATACTGTAAGGATACTGTTATAATACTGTAAGAATAATGTAAGAATACTGTAAGAATACTGTTATAATACTGTAAGAATACTGTAAGAATACTGTAAGAATACTGTTAGAATACTGTTAGAATACTGTAAGGATACTGTTATAATACTGTAAGAATAATGTAAGAATACTGTAAGAATACTGTTATAATACTGTAAGAATACTGTTATAATACTGTTAATGCTGTAAGAATACTGTTATAATACTGTTATAATACTGTTATAATACTGTAAGAATATTGTTATAATACTGTAGTAACACTAAGAATATTATTATAATACTTTAATACTGTGAAAATACAGTAATAATACTGTACGACTACTGTAAGAATATTGTTATAACAATGTAAGAATACTACTGTAACAATACTGTTATAACACTGTAAGAATACCATAAGAAGAGTACTGTAATACTACTGTAGTAATAATGATACTCTAAGAATACTGTAAGAATACTGTTATAATACTGTTAGAATACTGTAAGGATACTGTTATAATACTGTAAGAATAATGTAAGAATACTGTTATAATACTGTAAGAATACTGTTATAATACTGTAAGAATACTGTAAGAATACTGTTATAATACTGTAAGAATACTGCTATAATACTGTTATAATACTGTAAGAATACTGTTATAATACTGTAAGAATACTGTTATAATACTGTTAATACTGTTATTATACTGTAAGAATACCATAAGAAGAGTACTCTAATACTACTGTAGTAATAATGATACTCTAAGAATACTGTAAGAATAATACTGTAAGAATAATACTGTGGGAACACTGTAAGAATACTGTAATAATAATACTGTAGTAATAATAATGTGATAACACTGTAGTAATAATAATACTGTAAGAATGCTGTAAGAATATTAATGTAATACTACTGTAATTATAATTTAATAATAATACTGTAATACTACTGTAATAATAATACTGTGATAATACTGTAATAATAATAATAATACCATTGTAATTATTCCACTGTAATAATACTATAATAATACTGTAATACTACTATAATAACAATACTGTAATAATAATACTGTAATACTACTGTAATAATACTACTGTAATAATAATAATGCTGTAATGCTACTGTAATAATAATACTATAATAATACAGTGATAACACTGTACTAATACTACTGTAATGCTACTGTAATAATAATACTATAATACTACTGTGATAACTGTACTAATACTACTGTAATGCTACTGTAATAATAATACTATAATACTACTATGATAACACTGTACTAATACTACTGTAATACTACTGTAATAATACTACTGTAATAATAATACTGTAATAATATTGTAATAATAATAATGCTGTAATGCTACTGTAATAATACTACTGTAATAATAATACTATAATAATATTGTAATAATAATGCTGTAATGCTACTGTAATAATAATACTATAATAATACAGTGATAACACTGTACTAATACTACTGTAATGCTACTGTAATAATAATACTATAATACTACTGTGATAATACTGTACTAATACTACTGTAATGCTACTGTAATAATAATACTATAATAATACAGTGATAACACTGTACTAATACTACTGTAATGCTACTGTAATAATAATACTATAATACTACTGTGATAATACTGTACTAATACTACTGTAATACTAATACTATAATAATACTGTAATAATACTGTACTAATACTACTGTAATACTACTGTAATAATAATACTATAATAATACTATAATAATACTGTACTAATACTACTGTAATAATAATAGTACAGTTCAGTAACAACATGGATCTTTCCAAGCTAATGTCGTTCACGTTCTGTTTCTATGTGTTTGACTTGGCATACATTTTGTGATTAATTACATTTTGTGATGAACACATTTTCTGGAGAACTCTCTCATTGATTCATTTAGTGATTAACTCTCTCATTGATTCATTTAGTGATTCACTGTCTCATTGATTCATTTTGTGATTCACTGTCTCATTGATTCATTTTGTGATTAACTCTCTTACTGATTCATTTTGTGGTTCACTGTCCCATTGATTCATTTTGTGATTAACTGTCTCATTGATTCATTTTGTGATTCACTGTCTCGTTGATTCATTTTGTGATTAACTCTTACTGATTAATTTTGTGGTTCACTGTCCCATTGATTCATTTTGTGATTAACTCTCTCATTGATTCATTTTGTGATTCACTGTCTCATTGATTCGTTTCGTGATTAACTGTGTTTTAAAGCACTCAGGTTCAGGTATTGATGTCGAAACAGAGCCATTGATTGAGTGTTAAAATATTCCACTGTTTTCTCCCTGCAGATCCAAAACTCAGTGTCACTGAACCCACAGTGAATGTCCTAGCACCCTCCAGCAAGGAGTGTAAAGATAGAAACAAGAAGAAGAAGAAGACCCTGGTGTGTGTAGCCACCCGCTTCTACCCCGACCATGTCACTGTCTTCTGGCAAGTCAACAATGTCAACAGAACTGAAGGCGCCGGGACCGACAACAGGGCCTTGTGGGATGACGATACTTTATACAGCATCACCAGCAGGCTGAGAGTCCCAGCCGTGGAATGGCACAACATAAAAAACAAATTCACCTGCATTGTCAGCTTTTACAATGGGAATGAAAATATAGATGCGAATGGCACCATTTGGGGAGATCTCCAAGGTAATAAAACATGAACACTGTCTGTGTTTATGAGAAGAAAGAGATTTGACTGAACTAGTACACTCGTTTTGAGGCTCTAATGCATTCCCCTATGTCCAAGTGGTACTGTGGTGTATAATCTCATCTGAAACTCTCCTTCTTTGTTTCTTTCAGGTCAAAGTGGGGGAAAGATAACAACAGGTAAATGTGCCTGCATACTGTACTGATGACCTGCATACTGTACTGATGACCTACATACTGTACTGATGACCTGCATACTGTACTGATGGCCTGCATACTGTACTGATGACCTGCATACTGTACTGATGGCCTGCATACTGTACTGATGACCTGCATACTGTACTGATGGCCTGCATACTGTACTGATGGCCTGCATACTGTACTGATGACCTGCATACTGTACTGATGACCTGCATACTGTACTGATGACCTGCATACTGTACTGATGGCCTGCATACTGTACTGATGGCCTGCATACTGTACTGATGACCTACATACTGTACTGATGATCTACATACTGTACTGATGACCTGCATACTGTACTGATGACCTGCATACTGTACTGATGACCTACTGATGGCCTGCATACTGTACTGATGATCTACATACTGTACTGATGACCTACATACTGTACTGATGACCTAGATACTGATCTGCTAACAATATCATGTGATACCATCTTAATCAAGGTCATTTAAGTGTACTATTGTCCTTGTAGAGTCCTATGTGAGGAGCACCCAGACTGCCAAGCTGGCCTACAGCGTCTTCATCGCTAAGAGTACCTTCTATGGCCTGGTCGTCTTGGTTCTGATTTGGAAGTTCAAGGTGAGTTCACTACAACTGCGATAAAGGTTCATCACACACCCATCTCTCTCCTCTTCGATCTACGCCTTGTGCTAGAGGAGTCCCAGATCAGTTTTCTACTGTCTTGCCAACTCCTATGGTCAGGGTGACAGATCAGATCAGACAGATCCCGCTGGGCACACCATATCATTTCAACGTGGATAACTGGGAAATGTTTGGTTGAGACGTTGATCAATGAGATTACAATTTATATTCACCCAATCAAAAAGACAGTTAGTTGAATTTCCAATGTGTTTTCACTGCTCTTTCAACCATCTAAAAGCATAACAAAGTTCAAAATGGAAAAACAACGTCTGATATTTTTGGTTTAGTTGTCAACCAAATGTCTATCACTGCTCTTTCAACCATTGAAAAGCACAACAAAGTTCAAATTTGGGATACAGTGTGAGATATTTAATCGTATATAGAACGGATAATGTGTTATCACTATGCTTCATCTAATAGCAGAACCAAATGACCTGGATTGTAGTTCAGCGGTACATTCAAGTGAATGGCACAAGTGATCAATGCCATTCGAGATTCTACTTGGATTTTAAGCGGAGATCTCTCAACAGTCCTTCCCTCGATTAGCACATAGGTAATAATCAGGGGAAAATATCAAAGCTAAGCAAGACTGGGCTTGGTAAAAACCGTGGATGGAAGACAGATTAACTCTCCAGTAGGATGCCCAGCCTAATGTTTTGGTTTCTGATAGTGGTCATAACCTTGAATAGCTGATATTGTTTTAATGATATGAAAATTCAACATATTTTGTTTGTGTTGAAATTAGTTTACCATAATTACACGTTCCTGTGATTTAAATTTCACCCTCCAAAACAACCAGTTTACATCGATAACTTAAAAAAAAAAGAACATGTAGATTCCACATCACAGTACTTTGACAAATTGCGTTGAAACAACGTTGATTCAATCAGTTTGTGCCCAGTGGGAAAGCACAGGACAGGCAGGCAGGATATGCATGACCGCACAAACAGATCTGGGATCAGGCTAGTTACAGGCTGATAAAGGCTCTAATCTGGCACCATGCTGTCTTTATCCTGTATCTCTGTGTTTCCCATACAGACACCGTGCTGTCTTTATCCTGTATCTCTGTGTTTCCCATACAGACACCATGCTGTCTTTATCCTGTATCTCTGTGTTTCCCATACAGACACCATGCTGTCTTTATCCTGTATCTCTGTGTTTCCCATACAGACACCATGCTGTCTTTATCCTGTATCTCTGTGTTTCCCATACAGACACCATACTGTCTTTATCCTGTATCTCTGTGTTTCCCATACAGACACCATGCTGTCTTTATCCTGTATCTCTGTGTTTCCCATACAGACACCATACTGTCTTTATCCTGTATCTCTGTGTTTCCCATACAGACACCGTGCTGTCTTTATCCTGTATCTCTGTGTTTCCCATACAGACACCGTGCTGTCTTTATCCTGTATCTCTGTGTTTCCCATACAGACACCGTGCTGTCTTTATCCTGTATCTCTGTGTTTCCCATACAGACACCGTGCTGTCTTTATCCTGTATCTCTGTGTTTCCCATACAGACACCGTGCTGTCTTTATCCTGTATCTCTGTGTTTCCCATACAGACACCGTGCTGTCTTCATCCTGTATCTCTGTGTTTCCCATACAGACACCGTGCTGTCTTCATCCTGTATCTCTGTGTTTCCCATACAGACACCGTGCTGTCTTTATCCTGTATCTCTGTGTTTCCCATACAGACACCGTGCTGTCTTTATCCTGTATCTCTGTGTTTCCCATACAGACACCGTGCTGTCTTTATCCTGTATCTCTGTGTTTCCCATACAGACACCGTGCTGTCTTTATCCTGTATCTCTGTGTTTCCCATACAGACACCGTGCTGTCTTTATCCTGTATCTCTGTGTTTCCCATACAGACACCGTGCTGTCTTTATCCTGTATCTCTGTGTTTCCCATACAGACACCGTGCTGTCTTTATCCTGTATCTCTGTGTTTCCCATACAGACACCGTGCTGTCTTTATCCTGTATCTCTGTGTTTCCCATACAGACACCGTGCTGTCTTTATCCTGTATCTCTGTGTTTCCCATACAGACACCGTGCTGTCTTTATCCTGTATCTCTGTGTTTCCCATACAGACACCGTGCTGTCTTTATCCTGTATCTCTGTGTTTCCCATACAGACACCGTGCTGTCTTTATCCTGTATCTCTGTGTTTCCCATACAGACACCGTGCTGTCTTTATCCTGTATCTCTGTGTTTCCCATACAGACACCATGCTGTCTTTATCCTGTATCTCTGTGTTTCCCATACAGACACCATGCTGTCTTTATCCTGTATCTCTGTGTTTCCCATACAGACACCATGCTGTCTTTATCCTGTATCTCTGTGTTTCCCATACAGACACCATGCTGTCTTTATCCTGTATCTCTGTGTTTCCCATACAGACACCATGCTGTCTTTATCCTGTATCTCTGTGTTTCCCATACAGACACCATGCTGTCTTTATCCTGTATCTCTGTGTTTCCCATACAGACACCATACTGTCTTCATCATGTATCTCTGTGTCTGTGTTTCACATACAGGGCTCCTCAGAGAAACAGATTTAACAGAATGCAAGTGGCCCAAGGTGGATGTCCTGCATGGGTGTTGATTCTTCCATGTGATCAAGGACGGACTGGCAAAAGGGCAATTCTGGCAAATGCCAGATGGACTGATTCATCTTTAGCCCAGTGGGCCTGTCTAAATTGGCTTTTTTTTTAGCAAAATAATAATAATTTGGCAAGTAAAGATGGCCTAAAGGAAAAACATGGGCAGGTGTGTTAGAAATGCCAGGGCTGGTTTCAGGTCCCAGTTTGTCCATTATCTCTTTATTACCCCTTATTGTGTCCATTATTACCCCTTATTGTGTCCATTATCTCTTTATTACCCCTTATTGTGTCCATTATCTCTTTATTACCCCTGTCTATGTGAAGATGTGCTCTTTAGAATCTCCTATAAACATGATCTTGTAATTGAATGTATATTTGAGTTAATTCAGCCAAAACAATCTTTCCATTAACTTACAAAACTAATGTCTGTTTGTTTTCCAGTAATTACAGTATAAATACATTTTGCTTTCCATTAACTTACGAAAACCAATGTCTGTTTAATGTTCCAGTAATAACAGTAGAAATACATTTTACTTTCCAGTTTCTGTGTTCATTTGTGAATAATAAACTGTATATAATTAGGGACAGATCGAAACGTACCTCTCCACGGTTACAAATATTTTCGCGACCCTCCCCCCTCGTAGAAGTAACTCAATATAATGTTTTCGACCACAAATGGCAATAACCGTAGCGACCCTGTTTTTATAAATGTGGATATTGACTTCGGCACTTCAGCTTTTCTGGCACAGTTGATGCCACGCAAGGATACGGGCCAGAAGGTTGAGGGTTCATCGACCACCACAGACGAGCTCACTCTCCCTGCCTGTTTCATCACATTACTGTCAGAGCCGGAGGCAGACAATGACCAGCTGGGGGGAAATCAGATTTTCAACATTTTGATGCCGTATTTATATACATTTAACAACCAATAAACAAAGTAATTACACTTCTTGGTGTTTTGTAACAATGTCTCTTTTCATTCATCAATTGGCCGCTGCACAGTTTGGATTGATTGATTGATTTGATTTGTCTGTAATAAAAAATACATTTATACACATAATTTTTTTAAGTGACTGCGATTGCACAATAAAGTCTGGGACTTATTTCCATTGTGGTCCCCATTTTTTTACATAAACACATATACGATTACATAAATAGAGACGAAAACGTGCTGAACCTCCAGATGAGTACGAGGGAAGAACAATTCTGACCAGCTGGTTTGGCTGATCGCTTTTTCTTTAGATGTTTGGGGCTGCTGGGGAACCCTGATGTACAGCATAATCAGGGACACTAGACTAGATGTTTGGGGCTGAACCCTGATGTACAGCATAATCAGTGACACTAGACTAGATGTTTGGGGCTGCTGGGGAACCCTGATGTACAGCATAATCAGTGACACTAGACTAGATGTTTGGGGCTGCTGGGGAACCCTGATGTACAGCATAATCAGTGACACTAGACTAGATGTTTGGGGCTGCTGGGGAACCCTGATGTACAGCATAATCAGGGACACTAGACTAGATGTTTGGGGCTGCTGGGGAACCCTGATGTACAGCATAATCAGGGACACTAGACTAGATGTTTGGGGCTGCTGGGGAACCCTGATGTACAGCATAATCAGTGACACTAGACTAGATGTTTGGGGCTGAACCCTGATGTACAGCATAATCAGTGACACTAGACTAGATGTTTGGGGCTGCTGGGGAACCCTGATGTACAGCATAATCAGTGACACTAGACTAGATGTTTGGGGCTGAACCCTGATGTACAGCATAATCAGTAACACTAGACTAGATGTTTGGGGCTGAACCCTGATGTACAGCATAATCAGTGACACTAGACTAGATGTTTGGGGCTGCTGGGGAACCCTGATGTACAGCATAATCAGTGACACTAGACTAGATGTTTGGGGCTGAACCCTGATGTACAGCATAATCAGGGACACTAGACTAGATGTTTGGGGCTGCTGGGGAACCCTGATGTACAGCATAATCAGTGACACTAGACTAGATGTTTGGGGCTGCTGGGGAACCCTGATGTACAGCATAATCAATGACACTAGACTAGATGTTTGGGGCTGCTGGGGAACCCTGATGTACAGCATAATCAGTGACACTAGACTAGATGTTTGGGGCTGCTGGGGAACCCTGATGTACAGCATAATCAGTGACACTAGACTAGATGTTTGGGGCTGCTGGGGAACCCTGATGTACAGCATAATCAGTGACACTAGACTAGATGTTTGGGCTGAACCCTGATGTACAGCATAATCAGTGACACTAGACTAGATGTTTGGGGCTGCTGGGGAACCCTGATGTACAGCATAATCAGTGACACTAGACTAGATGTTTGGGGCTGCTGGGGAACCCTGATGTACAGCATAATCAGTGACACTAGACTAGATGTTTGGGGCTGCTGGGGAACCCTGATGTACAGCATAATCAGGGACACTAGACTAGATGTTTGGGGCTGAACCCTGATGTACAGCATAATCAGTGACACTAGACTAGATGTTTGGGGCTGCTGGGGAACCCTGATGTACAGCATAATCAGTGACACTAGACTAGATGTTTGGGGCTGAACCCTGATGTACAGCATAATCAGTAACACTAGACTAGATGTTTGGGGCTGAACCCTGATGTACAGCATAATCAGTGACACTAGACTAGATGTTTGGGGCTGAACCCTGATGTACAGCATAATCAGTAACACTAGACTAGATGTTTGGGGCTGCTGGGGAACCCTGATGTACAGCATAATCAGTGACACTAGACTAGATGTTTGGGGCTGCTGGGGAACCCTGATGTACAGCATAATCAGTAACACTAGACTAGATGTTTGGGGCTGAACCCTGATGTACAGCATAATCAGTGACACTAGACTAGATGTTTGGGGCTGCTGGGGAACCCTGATGTACAGCATAATCAGGGACACTAGACTAGATGTTTGGGGCTGCTGGGGAACCCTGATGTGCAGCATAATCAGGGACACTAGACTAGATGTTTGGGGCTGCTGGGGAACCCTGATGTACAGCATAATCAGGGACACTAGACTAGATGTTTGGGGCTGCTGGGGAACCCTGATGTACAGCATAATCAATGACACTAGACTAGATGTTTGGGGCTGAACCCTGATGTACAGCATAATCAGGGACACTAGACTAGATGTTTGGGGCTGAACCCTGATGTACAGCATAATCAGTAACACTAGACTAGATGTTTGGGGCTGCTGGGGAACCCTGATGTACAGCATAATCAGTGACACTAGACTAGATGTTTGGGGCTGCTGGGGAACCCTGATGTACAGCATAATCAGGGACACTAGACTAGATGTTTGGGGCTGCTGGGGAACCCTGATGTACAGAATAATCAGGGACACTAGACTAGATGTTTGGGGCTGCTGGGGAACCCTGATGTACAGCATAATCAGTGACACTAGACTAGATGTTTGGGGCTGCTGGGGAACCCTGATGTACAGCATAATCAGGGACACTAGACTAGATGTTTGGGGCTGCTGGGGAACCCTGATGTACAGCATAATCAGGGACACTAGACTAGATGTTTGGGGCTGAACCCTGATGTACAGCATAATCAGGGACACTAGACTAGATGTTTGGGGCTGCTGGGGAACCCTGATGTACAGCATAATCAGGGACACTAGACTAGATGTTTGGGGCTGAACCCTGATGTGCAGCATAATCAGGGACACTAGACTAGATGTTTGGGGCTGAACCCTGATGTACAGCATAATCAGGGACACTAGACTAGATGTTTGGGGCTGCTGGGGAACCCTGATGTACAGCATAATCAGGGACACTAGACTAGATGTTTGGGGCTGAACCCTGATGTACAGCATAATCAATAACACTAGACTAGATGTTTGGGGCTGCTGGGGAACCCTGATGTACAGCATAATCAATAACACTAGACTAGATGTTTGGGGCTGCTGGGGAACCCTGATGTACAGCATAATCAGTGACACTAGACTAGATGTTTGGGGCTGCTGGGGAACCCTGATGTACAGCATAATCAATAACACTAGACTAGATGTTTGGGGCTGCTGGGGAACCCTGATGTACAGCATAATCAGGGACACTAGACTAGATGTTTGGGGCTGCTGGGGAACCCTGATGTACAGCATAATCAGTGACACTAGACTAGATGTTTGGGGCTGCTGGGGAACCCTGATGTACAGCATAATCAGTGACACTAGACTAGATGTTTGGGGCTGCTGGGGAACCCTGATGTACAGCATAATCAGTGACACTAGACTAGATGTTTGGGGCTGCTGGGGAACCCTGATGTACAGCATAATCAGGGACACTAGACTAGCGTACCTGCCAGAGTCTTTATTGTGTCTATAGCTAGGTTTCCATCCAATTGGCGACAGATTTTCATGAGAAAATTCAAAAATCTTCATAAAAACAATATGCCATTTCAGAGTTTCCTTCAGTAAAATTTGGTGCCGGACAACATGACAGGGAAGATTGTAATTTACCGGACATTTGAGAAACTGGACATCCACGTATTCAGATCCAACCTGGCGTAGCCAGCGCTATCAACAAACGAGGGATGTTGGCCCAATGAGCCACATTTACATGTCCTATAACAACAGCCTATAACAAATGACAAAAACACTATTCATTGTGTTTCTATGTGTAGTATATGCTAAACTTTATAGCCTGTATTTTTGGGGGGAAATACTTTCCTAAGACTATAATAATTATATATATATTATATAATTGTCTCCCTCACGGTTCAGCTGTCAGAGATTTGAGTACTAAATGTATCAGGGTATTGAATGCAAAGTCTTAAGTGTCTACTGTATGATATTACCATTGTAATATAAACACTACCGTTCAAACGTTTGGTGTCACTTAGAAATGTCCTTGTTTTTAAAAGAAAAGCACATTTTTCGTCCATTAAAATAACATCAAATTGATCAGAAATACAGTGTAGACATTGTTAATGTTGTAAATGACTATTGTAGCTGGAAACGGCTGATTTTTTAATGGAATATCTACATAGGCGTACAGAGGCCCATTATCAGCAACCATCACTCCTGTGTTCCAATGGCGCCTTGTGTAGTACCCGCAAAACACCAAGCTCAACGTCAACAGTGAAGAGGCGACTCCGGGATACTGGCCTTCTAGGCAGAGTTGCAAAGAAAAAGCCATATCTCAGACTGGCCAATGAAAAGAAAAGATTATGATGGGCAAAAGAACACAGACACTGGACAGAGGAACTCTGCCTAGAAGGCCAGCGTCCCGGAGTCGCCTCTTCACTGTTGACTTTGAGACTGGTGTTTTGCGGGTACTATTTAATGAAGCTGCCAGTTGAGGACTTGTGAGGCGTCTGTTTCTCATACTAGACACTCTAATGTACTTGTCCTCTTGCTCAGTTGTGCACCGGGGCCTCCCACTCTTTCTATTCTGGTTAGATCCAGTTTGCGCTGTTCTGTGAAGGGAGTAGTACACAGCGTTGTACCAGATCTTCAGTTTCTTGGCAATTTCTCACAAGGAATAGCCTTCATTTCTCAGAACAAGAATAGACTGACGAGTTTCAGAAGAAAGTTATTTATTTTTGGCCATTTTAAGCCTGTAATCGAAATGCTGATGCTCCAGATACTCAACTAGTCTAAAGAAGGCCAGTTTTATTGCTTCTTTAATCAGGACAACAGTTTTCCGCTGTGCTAACATAATTGCAAAAGGGTTTTCTAATTATCAATTAGCCTTTTAAAATGATAAACTTGGATTAGCTAACACAACGTGCCATTGGAACACAGGAGTGATGGTTGCTGATAATGGGCCTCTGTACGCCTATGTAGATATTCCATTAACAATCTGGGGTTTCCAGCTACAATAGTCATTTACAACATTAACAATGTCTACACTGTATTTCTGATCAATTTGATGTTATTTTAATGGACAAAAAAAATGTGCTTTTCTTTCAAAAACAAGGACATTTCTAAGTGACCCCCAAACGTTTGAATGGTAGTGTAAATATATGTGGCCTATTTAAAGGAAGAGAAGCTTAGGCCTACAGTAACTCCAGAGAGATGTAGCTTGCATATCTCTAACACCCATATGCATTTCTTTATGTCAGATGGCTACTGCATCTGCTACACAGACATCGATTTACAGAAGGAGGGTAATTCGTACATTTTCTATCTGAATATATTTTGCATAGAGAAGAGCATTATATTGTTAGATGACAGGAGTAACTCTGGTAGGGCTGAAACAGTCTTCCTCACCTCAAGTCCAGCTGTGGGAGTCAGTTGGAGCTCCGGGGCGCGCTGCCTTCATATCACAGGCCTGCAGTAGCTAAAACTTTAATGATATCCACACCGTAACAAACCTTCACAAACGTTTCTTAACTTTATTAAGGTTATATTAAAAGTCAAGCCACAGTTTATTAGGAAAATACGAGCAGAAGAGCAAATGTAGGGTTAGCCTAGTGGTTAGAGCGTTGGACTGGTAACCGTAAAAGGTTGCAAGTTCAATTCCCCAAGCTGACAAGGTACAAATCTGTCGTTCTGCCCCCTGAACAAGGCAGTTAACCCACTGTTCCTAGGCCGTCATTGAAAATAAGAATTTGTTCTTAACTGACTTGCCTAGTGAAAAAATTTTATAAAAAGAAACTCCTGTGCCCCAAAAAAATCTGTGCCTGTGTGTAGTTTCAGCATATCAACCAGCTGGATAACATAAGCTGTTACTATATACTGACTTTTTACTCAATAATAAAGTTGTAAATTGATTGTGACTCTGATACATATTTCCAGATAAGGTTAGTTAGTGATGTTGACGCCTAACTCATAATGCCAGTTATGGAAAGAGCTTGGCGATGACCAATCTGACAATAATAGACTGTCAAATTAACAAGTTTATATCATTTAATCTGACAATAATAGACAAACTTTGTCAAATTAACAAGTTTATATAATTTCATCTGAAAATAGACACTTTGTCAAATTAACAAATGTATATAATTGAATCCATCACAAGGGGGTTGATTTACTCAAAGCTCATTGGAGCAGAAACTCTCTACACAGTGGTGATTTCAACTGTAGCTTGGTCCTTTCCATGAAGGAAGGATGTTTTTGTGCAGTTATTTTCATTCTGTTGTGTGTGTGTCTGTATCACACCTGTTTCTGAGAAACTCACCACTTCCTGCCCACACAGAGAGGACGTTTCCATGATGCTCTGCAGCGCTGCAGTGCATCATGGGTCTCATGGCCTATACACTCAAGTGGAAAAGTTATACGTGGGTTTATCTGGGTCAGATCATATTTCCACTCTGAGTCAAAAGGAAGTTTTAGGCTCCATTCACAGCAGTTCAACACTTTGAGTTGATGTCTGCAAGTTTAATGGCTGTATGTCAGTTATAAATTGTCCTTTTTGCAAAATACATTTACGGTCTGGAGGAGCAATTTCTACCTTATAACAGGAAATTGATGCTCCCTTCATCGCATAGAAGAGTGGGGGTGGTGTGTGTTAGTGGTTGTTGTGAAACTGAGCCCTGGAGCCTTGCAGCTCTGCAGGGGTGGAGAGAGAGAGAGAGAGAGACAGCCGAGGAGAGGATGTGGTGACGGAGAGAACGCGCTGAAGCACAGGCAGGATGCTGAGAAACAGCCTTCCATCTCACCACAACCTTACCCAACCCACACTGTGCAACACACACCTGCAGCTTTGCAATCTCCTCTCTCCTCTCTCATCTGCTCTCCTCTCCTCCTCTCATCTCTCCTCTCTCCTCTCTCATCTGCTCTCCTCCTCTCCTCCTCTCATCTCTCCTCTCTCATCTGCTCTCCTCTCCTCCTCTCATCTCTCCTCTCCTCTCCTCCTCTCCTCTCATCTCTCCTCTCTCCTCTGCTCTCCTCTCCTCCTCTCCTCAGGTCTCTGCAAACACAACAGTCACAGATGATGTTCCATTTCTATGTCAACTGGCATAACAAGGCCCAGAGAGCTTTCTGAGTCACGTGTTGTCACCGTCACATACACAGCTGTTTGTTCAATCTGTTGTAAAGAAATGACAAGTAGTGTAGTCTCTCTTGTACAGTGTTTTGTTGTTCATTCTACTTCTCCATGTAGTGTTGTGGAAGAAAGAGGTTTCTGAGACTCCTATAGCTCCATCTCTGACGACTTAGCCTGGGTCCCAGTCTCGACTTAGCCTGGGTCCCAGTCTCGACTTAGCCTGGGTCCCAGTCTCGACTTAGCCTGGGTCCCAGTCTCGACTTAGCCTGGGTCCCAGTCTCGACTTAGCCTGGGCACCAGTCTCTTTAGCTAATCCACTCCCTGTACTCCATGTCACGTGCCAAAGAATTGTATTTGGCAAAGACAAGGAGTGGAACGTTAGCTAAAGAGACTGGTACTAAGACTAGTCAATAACACCACCACATCTAAACATGCTATTTCATGACGCCCCAGAAGGCCATTGACAGTGTGTGGAGTTGTGACATTCTGTCTCTTTGGTGTCTTAATGAGTCTTAACGTTTGGTTGTGTTGGTGTGTTTTGTGTACAGAACCCTGTCTGATCTGTCGTACTGTGGGTTCTGGCAGCACAGTACCAGACAGACCTGAAAACAGACTGCTCCAGGCCCACTTCATCTGATTCCAGGAACATCCCCTGGTCCCCTGGTCTATTGACCCTGAACCCATCTACACTGACTGGATCCACAATCCCTGCTCCTACTGATGTGAACAGCACCTCTCAACCCCTCTACAGCGGTCCAGCGGTACCATTGGAGCTTTGGGTTGCTGTCTCCAGATAGAACTGCTGGTTGCTGTTGTAGAGCAGGTGATTTTAAAAGGCAGAGCCTGAAAGTAGGACCAGACTACGAGGACTCTGGAACACATTAATGGTCTCTATGAGAGAGGGATGTGTGTGAGCTTTCCACTGATTAAGAGAACACATCAAATATTTCAACACTTCCCCTTACTGATCAAAATCTGTATCATAAATGGCACCATATTCCCTATAGGCCCCGGTCTAGAACAGGACACTATATTCCCTGTAGGCCCTGGTCCAAAATAGGGCACTATATTCCCTATAGGCCCTGGTCTAGAATAGGGCACTATATTCCCTGTAGGCCCTGGTCCAAAATAGGGCACTATATTCCCTGTAGGCCCTGGTCCACAATAGGGCACTATAAAGGGAATATGATGCCATTTGGGATGCAGCGAATACTTTAAAACTTCACATTTAGGATCTCCATCACCCTTACGGATTAGTGTTATGTGATCTAATGGAGGGTTTAACTAGACTAGTGGTATAGTATATAGACGTCTGGGGACCCTGAGGAGAGGTTTGACAACCAGTGATTTAATGGAGGGTTTAACTAGACTAGTGGTATAGTATATAGACGTCTGGGGACCCTGAGGAGAGGTTTGACAGCCAGTGATTTAATGGAGGGTTTAACTAGACTAGTGGTATAGTATATAGACGTCTGGGGACCCTGAGGAGAGGTTTGACAACAAGTGATTTAATGGAGGGTTTAACTAGACTAGTTGTTATAGTAGAGACGTCTGGGGACCCTGAGGAGAGGTTTGACAACCAGTGATTTAATTGAGGGTTTAACTAGACTAGTGGTATAGTATATAGACGTCTGGGGACCCTGAGGAGAGGTTTGACAACCAGTGATTTAATGGAGGGTTTAACTAGACTAGTGGTATAGTATATAGACGTCTGGGGACCCTGAGGAGAGGTTTGACAACCAGTGATTTAATGGAGGGTTTAACTAGACTAGTGGTATAGTATATAGACGTCTGGGGACCCTGAGGAGAGGTTTGACAGCCAGTGATTTAATGGAGGGTTTAACTAGACTAGTGGTATAGTATATAGACGTCTGGGGACCCTGAGGAGAGGTTTGACAACCAGCGACTTAATGGAGGGTGAAACTTACACTTCCATTGAAGCATGAGGAGGAAGTGGGCGACTCCATGACTGTTTCCTGAACAAATGATTTGGGTGAAAAACACAGGTTTCACCAAGTTCTAAAACCCCATCTGACCTCTCCAAGTCACAGTGAAGTGGGTGTTCATACGGTCTCAGGTTTAGCATGATCTCTAGTGGTTATGAGTGGTAGTACACCCAGTCTCAGGTTTAGTATGACCTCTAGTGGTTATGAGTGGTAGTACACCAGTCTCAGGTTTAGTATGACCTCTAGTGGTTATGAGTGGTAGTACCCCCAGTCTCAGGTTTAGTATGACCTCTAGTGGTTATGAGTGGTAGTACCCCCAGTCTCAGGTTTAGTATGACCTCTAGTGGTTATGAGTGGTAGTACCCCCAGTCTCAGGTTTAGTATGACCTCTAGTGGTTATGAGTGGTAGTACCCCAGTCTCAGGTTTAGTATGACCTCTAGTGGTTATGAGTGGTAGTACCCCCAGTCTCAGGTTTAGTAAGACCTCTAGTGGTTATGAGTGGTAGTACCCCCAGTCTCAGGTTTAGTATGACCTCTAGTGGTTATGAGTGGTAGTACACCCAGTCTCAGGTTTAGCATGACCTCTAGTGGTTATGAGTGGTAGTACCCCCAGTCTCAGGTTTAGCATGACCTCTAGTGGTTATGAGTGGTAGTACCCCCAGTCTCAGGTTTAGTATGACCTCTAGTGGTTATGAGTGGTAGTACCCCCAGTCTCAGGTTTAGTATGACCTCTAGTGGTTATGAGTGGTAGTACACCAGTCTCAGGTTTAGCATGACCTCTAGTGGTTATGAGTGGTACGGCCTATTTGCTTACTGCCAAATGTGTCCTAGGAGAATATTGAATTCTTTGGGAAGATCTCAATTGCATACTCTGCACGTCCTGTCTTAGCGTCGCCGATCTAAAAACCCATTGGATGAGAAAGCCAGAGGTCCTTCCCCTCTGACCTTCTCCTCCAATGGGTTTTGAGAAGGAAACGAGGAGAGGACGCGAGGAGAATGCAGTTGAGATCTTCCACTTTGTACCCTGTTCGGAGGTCATGTGACTTCCTCATCACTGACTGCCAGGGATCCCTCCAGTTGGGACCTAAATCATGTTGGCTCTGCTAATCAAGCCTTTTAACACTGCCCATGCAACATACAGTACCAGTCAAAAGTTTCTTTAGACAACAAAACTATGACATAGCACATGAAATCATGTAGTAACCAAAAGAAGTGTTAAATCAAAATATATTTTATATTTGAGAATCTTCAAAGTAGCCACCCTTTGACTTGATGACAGCTTTGCACACTCTTGGCATTCTCTCAACCAGCTTCTTGAGGTAGTCATCTGGAATGCATTTCAAGTAACAGGTGTGCCTTGTTAAAAGTTAATTTGTGGAATTTCTTTCCTTCTTCATGCGTTTGAGCCAATCAGACGTGTTGTGACAAGGTAGGGGTGGTATACAGAAGATAGCCCTATTTGGTAAAAGACCAAGTCCATATTATGGCAAGAACAGCTCAAATAAGCAAAGAGAAACGACAGTCCATCATTACTTTAAGACATGAAGGTCAGTCAATACGGAACACTTCAAGAACTTTGAACGTTTCTTCAAGTGCAGTTGCAAAAACCATCAAGCGCTATGATGAAACTGGTTCTCATGAGGACCGCCACAGGAAAGGAAGACCCAGAGTTACCTCTGCTGCAGAGGATAAGTTCATTAGAGTTACCAGCCTCAGAAATTTGCAGCCCAAATAAATGCTTCACAGAGTTCAAGTAACAGACACATCTCAACATCAACTGTTCAGAGGAGACTGTGTGAATCAGGCCTTCAGTCGAATTGCTGCAAAGAAATCACTACTAAAGGACACCAATAAGAAGAAGAGACTTGTTTGGGCCAAGAAACACAAGCAATGGACATTAGACCGGTGGAAATCTGTCCTTTGGTCTGATGAGTCCAAATTTGAGATTTTTGGTTACAACTGCTGTGTCTTTGTGAGATGTTCTCTGCAAGTGTATTTCCCACCATAAAGCATGGAGGAGGTGGTGTGATGGTGCTTTGCTGGTGACACTAATTTATTTAGAATTCAAGGCACACTTAACCAGCATGGCTACCACAGCATTCTGCAGCGATACACCATCCCATCTGGTTTGCGCTTAGTTGGCCAATCATTTGTTTTTTCAACATGACAATGACCCAACACACCTCCAAGCTGTGTAAGGGCTATTTGACCAAGGAGGAGAGTGATGGAGTGCTGCATCAGATGACCTGGCCTCCACAATCACCCGACCTCGACCCAATTGAGATGGTTTGGGATGAGTCGGACTGCAGAACGAAGGAAAAGCAGCCAACTAGTGCTCAGCATATGTGGGAACTCCTTCAAGACCGTTGGAAAAACATTCCAGGTGAAGCTGGTTGCGAGAATGCCAAGAGTGTGCAAAGCTGTCATCAAGGAAAAGGGTGGCTACTTTGAATGAATTTAAAACATATTTTGATTTGTTTAACACTTTTTTGGTTACTACATGATTCCATATGTGTTACTACATCGTTTTGATGTCTTCACTATTATTCTACATTGCAGAAAATAGTACAAATAAAGAAAATGAGTAGGTGTATCCAACTTATTGACTGGTAGTGTATTCCAGGTCAAATTGATTGAGATTTTGTGCCATTGATCTACATACAATATCCCATAATGTCAAAGTGGATATTTTTTAATATTTTTTTTTATTAATGAATTTAAAGTTGTCTTGAATCAATAGGTCTTCAACCCCTTTGTTATGGCAAGCCTAAATAAGTTCAAAAATCGCATAAGTTGCCTTGACTAATTCCGTGTACAATAAAATTGTTTACATGATTTTTAAATGGCTACCTCAACTCTTTACCCCACACATACAATAAATAATATGTAAGGTCCCTCAATCGAGTAGTGAAGATTCAACCACAAAGACCAGGGATGTTTTTCAACCGATGGGTAGATGTGTAAAAAATAAAAACAGCAGACATTGAATTTCCCTTTGAACATGGTGAAGTTATTAATTACACTTTGGATGGTGTATCAATACAGCCAGTCATTACAAAGACACAGGCGTCCTTCCTAACTCAGTTGCCGGAGAGGAAGGAAACCACTCAGGGATTTCACCATGAGACCAATGGTGACTTTAAAACAGTTAAGAGTTTAACGGCTGTGATAGGAGAAAACTGAGGATGGATCAACAACATTGTAGTTATTCCACAATACTAACCTAAATGACAAGAGTGAAAAGAAGGAAGCCAGTACAGAATAAAAATATTCCTTAACAAGCATCCTGTTTGCAACAAGGCACTTAAGTAAGACTGCAAAAATGTGGCAAAGAAATGTACTTTTTGTCCTGACTACAAAGCGTTATGTTTGGGGCAAATCCAACACGGCATCATTGAGTATCACTCTTCATATTTTCAAGCATGGCAGTGCCTGCATCATGTTATGGGTATGCTTGTCATTGGCAAGGAGTTGGGAGTTTTTTTTTAGGATAAAAAAATAAACAAATAGAGCTAAGCACAGGCAAAATCCTAGAGGAAAACCTGGTTCAGTCTGCTTTCCAACAGACACTGGGAAACAAATTAACCTTATAGCAGGACAAGAACCTAAAACATAAGGACAAATATACACCGGAGTTGCTTATCAAGATGACATTGATTGTTCCTGAGTGGCCTAGTAACAGTTTTGACTTAAAAATCGGCTTGGAAATCTATGGCAAGACTTAAAAATGGGTGTCCAGCAATGATCAACAATCAACTTGACAGAGCTTGAAGACTTTAAAAGAATAAATGGCAAAATATTTGTACAATCGAGGTGTGAAAAGCTCTGTGAGACTTACCCAGAAAGACTCACAGCTGTAAAATCGCCGCCAAAGGTGCTTCTAACATGTAATGACTCAGGGAAGTTTATACTTATTTAAAAGATATCTTTTTGGGGGGAGCGGTAGAGGGGGTTGGGGGTAGAGGGGGTTGGGGGGGTAGGGGACTGGTAATAGGCCCATAGTCTCAACACCCTAGTGAGTGAGAGGTGTCCGTGTGATCCGTGTGATCAGTCAAGAGAAACAAAGAGACTTGAAGCCAGAGGAAAAACTGTCCCTGACAGCAGTAGTACTGTAGTAGTAGTACTAGTCTTCACTTCCCAAGACCAATCTTCTTGGCCTCTGTTTCGTAGATCAACAGCCTCCACATTTTCACTATGAACACCTCTGCCTCCTCGTCCAGAACCTGCAGGTCAATACATCAGTCAGTGGTCTCGTCTCTTATCACACCTTCTAATACTTGTTATGACTAGCGTACTGCACTGTTGACGAGAACAAAAACTTAAAGATTTATAACTAACTCAAAATGTAGGGCTTACAATTAATAACAAAACTGGTTAAAAGCCTATAAAAGATTGTTCCTATGACCATGTTTAAATCACGATCTATTATTTAACTCACCATGGCAACATCATCCAAGATCCCTTGCGGTGTGCCGTGAGACATCACCTGAGGACACAACGAGCCGGTAAAACGCCACGGAAGACACACAACACTCAAAAAAGCCTTCTGCAGGGAATTCGTCACACCCAGAGACTATGGGTCCTCAACACCTTGGACTGTCTCTGGGTGTGACGTATCCCATGACACTCAGGGTCCTCGATTCCTTTGACTTGTGTCCCATCACTATCTCCATGGCCAATGAGAAGAATAGAATACTACAGTGGAAAACATAGTTTCACGCTTATGACCCGTCTTACAATGCATTATAACTGCAAGCTTTAAGGTAAAGGAGTAGTCCCCAGTCTTGCAATGCATTAATACTGCAAGCTTTAAGGTAAAGGAGTAGTCCCCAGTCTTGCAATGCATTAATACTGCAAGCTTTAAGGTAAAGGAGTAGTCCCCCGTCTTACAATGCATTATAACTGCAAGCTTTAAGGTAAAGGAGTAGTCCCCTCCCAAAATGACACATTGGTACCACTGACAAAGATATTGGTACCACTGACAAACATACACTGAGCGTACAAAACATTAGGAACACCTGCTCTTTCCATGGCAGACTGACCAGGTGAATCCAGGTGAAAGATATGATCCATTATTGACGTCACCTGTTAAATCCACTTTAGATCAGTGTAGATGAAGGAGGAGGAGACAGGTTAAAGAAGGATGTTTAAGCCTTGAGACGATTGAGACAGGGATTGTGTATGTGTCCTATTCAGAGGGCGAATGGGCAAGACAAAAAGATTTGTGACTTTGAACGGGGTATGGTAGTATGTGCCAGGCGCACCGGTTTGTGTCAAGAACTGCAACGCTGCTGGGTTTTTCCACGCTCAACAGTTTCCTGTGTGTATCAAGAATGGTCCCACCACCCAGAGGACATCCAGCCAACTTGAACACAACTGTGGGGAAACATTGGAGTCAACATGGACCAGCATCCCTGTGGAACGCTTTCGAGTCCATGACCCCGACAAAAGGTGTTCCTAATGTTTTGTACACACCGTGTATAGGTACATTGGATTTGTGCCATGAATCCTAAAACAGTTTGTCTTTGAAACAGTGACCAGGTAAACTAAATGAACACATGGGGGGTTTGCAGTCATACCTTGTCTATAAAACTTCTTACAAGGGTAAGGAAACCTCCTCCTCATCCTTCCTCAGACAATCATTCACTCCCACTCAAATCCGGTTCCTAACTCACCTTAGAACAGACAAAGTCGACCAGCGTAGCTTCCTCCTCTCCGATGTACTCGATAATCTTCTTGTTGATCCAGGGTCTGATGCGACGCTCCATCAGAGTCTGAGACCGGGGGAGAAAAGAACAAGAGAGTTTCAGACATGATTTTACAGAGAACTGCTAGTTCTGCCACACAGCTTTTCCAGTTTCCAGTTGACCCAAAAGGTGTCAGAGAAGATTGTTATCCACAGAGGACCAGGACCCATGGGACTTGTTACGTGTGTGTGTGAACCCTGCAGGAATTTGAACCACTCCTTAAGCACTGCTATCGCCAGGTTATTACCAACGGACCCACACCAGGAGCTATGGGGCCGCCGGCGTCATCCTCATCCTCCTTACCGAGTCCACAGCAGTCCAGTCCAGAGGGTAGTTGAACAGATCGGGTCTGGCCGTAGGAATCTTCTCAATCAGACTCCTGATGTGTTTTCGTTTCTCCTCTGTGTTTTGTCCTCCCTTCCCTCCAGGTACCTCCGCCCCGTCCAGACCCAAACTCTTATCGTCCTCACCGTAGTCCAGCGGAACCAGCTTACGTTTACGAGGCGCCTCATCCGCCTCCTCCTCACCAAACTTGTTAAAGACGCTGTCGACGGAGGCAAGTTTCTTACGTTTACTCCCAGTGTGGATCTGGTGGTTGGGGCTGGTGCCGGCGCCTGAGGAAGGAGAGAGAGAGAGAGACGGGTTATAGTGGGGATGGAGAGAGAGAGAGAGAGACGGGTTATAGTGGGGATGGAGAGAGAGAGAGAGACGGGTTACAGTGGGATTGATGAAGGAGAGAGAGAGAGAGAGAGAGAGACGGGTTATAGTGGGATTGATGAAGGAGAGAGAGAGAGACGGGTTATAGTGGGATTGGGGATGGAGAGAGAGACGGGTTATAGTGGGACTGGGGAAGGAGAGAGAGAGACGGGTTATAGTGGGATTGATGAAGGAGAGAGAGAGAGACGGGTTATAGTGGGATTGGGGAAGGAGAGAGAGAGAGAGACGGGTTATAGTGGGATTGATGAAGGAGAGAGAGAGAGACGGGTTATAGTGGGATTGGGGAAGGAGAGAGAGAGAGACGGGTTATAGTGGGATTGGGGAAGGAGAGAGAGAGAGACGGGTTATAGTGGGATTGGGGAAGGAGAGAGAGAGAGAGACGGGTTATAGTGGGATTGGGGAAGGAGAGAGAGAGAGACGGGTTATAGTGGGGAGAGAGAGAGAGAGACGGGTTATAGTGGGATTGATGAAGGAGAGAGAGAGACAGGTTATAGTGGGACTGGGGAAGGAGAGAGAGAGAGACGGGTTATAGTGGGACTGGGGAAGGAGAGAGAGAGAGACGGGTTATAGTGGGACTGGGGAGGAGAGAGAGAGAGAGAGACGGGTTATAGTGGGACTGGGGAGGAGAGAGAGAGAGAGACGGGTTATAGTGGGATTGGGGAGGAGAGAGAGAGAGAGACGGGTTATAGTGGGACTGGGGAAGGAGAGAGAGAGAGACGGGTTATAGTGGGACTGGGGAAGGAGAGACTAATAGGTGGTGTATAATCAGGATAGTGTGAAACGGTGGGTTCTAGAGAGGGACAAAGCTAGAGGGTTACACGCTGACTAGACCGGGCGTGCGCACCTTGATTTTGTCCACCCACATCAGGACACACAAAACCAACTCTGAACCAACTATATTAAATTTGTGGACAGGTCGAAAAAAAAAAGCATTGAACATTCATGGACATTTAGCTAGCTAGGTTGCTGTTGCTAGATCATTTTGTCCTGGGATATAAACGTTGAGTTGTTATTTTACCTGAAATGCACAAGGTCCTCTACTCCGACAACTAATACACACATAAAACGGTCAACCGAGTTCGTTTCTAGTCGTCTCTCCTCCTTCCAGTCTTCTTCTTCTTCGAACTTAAAATTGGTTGACAAAACCGCAATATAAAAAGGTGCATTGCCGCCACCACCAACTGGACTGGAGTGTGGACCTCAGATCAACTTCCAAATCACACACGTGGGTATATATGCTCCTAAAAACCAATGAGGAGGAGATGGGAGAGGCGGGACTTTGCAGAGCGTCACAACGCGTGACGTTGACGCGAGCAGTTTGGGTGCAATGATTGAATAACATGTACGTTTTATTTTGTAACGCGAGCGGCGTGGTTCTGTATCCTTCAGCATTTACAGATGTGACATTTTCGATTGGCCGATGCGACAATCGATTGGCCGATTGTTCAGACTAGTTCAATCTAGTTTTAACTCACCCAGTTTGAGGCTGAGGCCAATCTTGTTCTGACTAGTTCAATCTAGTATTAACTCACCCAGTTTGAGGCTGAGGCCAATCTTGGGATGCTGTTCCTCAGTGGGCCGGGCTTCAGGAGAATTTTCATGAGGGATTATGATGCCGCAGGGAGACTCGTTGCCAGGGGAGTTGGGTGTGGCGCCGCCGCTGCCCGACGACACCGAGGGGGGCGATGTGATTGGCCGCATCGTGGGCTTCAGGTTTGGGTTTGGCCTGGCGTCTGACGAGTCCTCCCGGTCACAATCATCAAGCTCTTCCCCCTCCTCCAAGTCATCGTCTGATTGGGGTTGAAGGCGCTGGGGAGGAGGCCTGTCTCCTCCTCCTCCTCCTCCTCCTCCTCCTCCTCCCCTCTCCTGTCCCTGTGGTGCTCCCTCTCCCGGTGCTCCCTCTCCCGGTGCTCCCTCTCCCGGTGTGGTTTCTCCTGCTGCACCTCCTCCTCTGGCTCCGGCTTCACCGGGGGCGGCCGCCTCCGCTCTGCCTCCTCCTCCATCTTGGGTTCAAATCAAACGTTTTTAAAAAGTGCATTTATACAAAAGCCTCAACACACTTAAAAAAAAGATGTGCATTGTTGATTCATGTGCATTGTCCCTATTTGACAAACAGCCAGACGGCCAGCCACAGACAGAGACGTACCCTCTGCAGCTCGGCCTCAGGGTCTGGGTGTCCCTCAGCTAACAGTCTCTGTCTGATCTGATCGTGCTCGTCCTTCTCCCTCTTCCTGTCTCTCTCATCCAGCTCCGTCTCCTTCTCACGGTCTCTCAGACGCTTCTGTAAAGCACTACCCCTGGAGAGAGAGAGGAAGGCCAGTCAGTCAAACAGCTTAAAGGATACTTCAGGATTGTAAGCCATTGTATCTATTTCCCCAGGGTCAGATGAACTCGTGGATACCATTTTTATGTCTCTGCCTGCAGTTTGAAGGAAGATGCAAATTAGCATTAACTCCAACTTCCTTTATGCTGGATGCAGAAATATAAAAATGGTATCCACCAGTTCATCTGACTCTGGGTCAGTAGATAGAGGGCCTCATCTGACTCTGGGTCAGTAGATAGAGGGCCTCATCTGACTCTGGGTCAGTAGATAGAGGGCCTCATCTGACTCTGGGTCAGTAGATAGAGGGCCTCATCTGACTCTGGGTCAGTAGATAGAGGGCCTCATCTGACTCTGGGTCAGTAGATAGAGGGCCTCATCTGACTCTGGGTCAGTAGATAGAGGGCCTCATCTGACTCTGGGTCAGTAGATAGAGGGCCTCATCTGACTCTGGGTCAGTAGATAGAGGGCCTCATCTGACTCTGGGTCAGTAGATAGAGGGCCTCATCTGACTCTGGGTCAGTAGATAGAGGGCCTCATCTGACTCTGGGTCAGTAGATAGAGGGCCTCATCTGACTCTGGGTCAGTAGATAGAGGGCCTCATCTGACTCTGGGTCAGTAGATAGAGGGCCTCATCTCTCTCTGGGTCAGTAGATAGAGGGCCTCATCTCTCTCTGGGTCAGTAGATAGAGGGCCTCATCTGACTCTGGGTCAGTAGATAGAGGGCCTCATCTCTCTCTGGGTCAGTAGGCCTCATCTCTCTCTGGGTCTGTAGATAGAGGGCCTCATCTCTCTCTGGGTCAGTAGATAGAGGGCCTCATCTCTCTCTGGGTCAGTAGATAGAGGGCCTCATCTGACTCTGGGTCAGTAGATAGAGGGCCTCATCTGACTCTGGGTCAGTAGATAGAGGGCCTCATCTGACTCTGGGTCAGTAGATAGAGGGCCTCATCTCTCTCTGGGTCAGTAGATAGAGGGCCTCATCTCTCTCTGGGTCAGTAGATAGAGGGCCTCATCTGACTCTGGGTCAGTAGATAGAGGGCCTCATCTCTCTCTGGGTCAGTAGGCCTCATCTCTCTCTGGGTCAGTAGATAAAAGGGCCTAAATCATGTATGCATCTAAAGCACAGTGTGACAGAAGTCTCCTGTTTGTAGTTTCCACAAAATATTCCAAAAAGGTTTGTGTGTGTGTGTGTGTGTGTGGCTTGTACTACTATCCTGGTGGGTACCGGAAATCCCCAAAAGTCCTCACTAGGATCGTAAAACAAGGAAAATGTTAAGGTTAGGCGTTAAGGATAGGGGTTAAGGTTAGGCGTTAAGGTTAGGCGTTAAGTATAGGGGTTAAGGTTAGGCGTTAAGTATAGGGGTTAAGGTCTATTTCAGGTCAACTCTGTGTTATAAAGGTGTGACCTCACCTGTAGTATTTCAGGTCATCTCTGTGTTGTAAAGGTGTGACCTCACCTGTAGTATTTCAGGTCGTCTCTGTGTTGTAAAGGTGTGACCTCACCTGTAGTATTTCAGGTCATCTCTGTGTTGTAAAGGTGTGACCTCACCTGTAGTATTTCAGGTCGTCTTTGTCATCGTCATAATCCTCCAGGAACTCTTTCAGACGCTTGCCTTCTTTTGTCTGGAGGAGGAAGAACACATGATTGCATACATTTAATTTCTATGAGGTAAATGGCAAATATTATAGATTGTGTATAGGCCTGTCTCCCATATGAATCTTCTCTTTGTGCCAGACTGGGTTCAAATGCCTTGTGTTTCTTTATCTGGATATGTATGTGCTGTACCAGTCAAAAGTTTGGACACACCTCATTCCAGGACTTTTCTTCATTTTTGTAAAAAATAAATCTACATTGTAGAATAATAGTGAAGACATCAACACTATGAAATAACAATTATGGAATCATGTAGTAACCAAAGAAAAAGTGTTAAATCGGTTAATCGAGTCCAAATTAGATTTTTGGTTCCAACCTCCGTGTCTTTGTGAGACGCAGTATGGGTGAACGGATTATCTCCGCATGTGCATTTCCCACTGTGAAGCATGGAGGTGGTGGTGTTATGGTGCGGGGGTGCTTAGCTGGTGACACGGTCTGTGATTTATTTGGAATTCAAGGCACACTTAACCAGCATGGCTACCACCGCATTCTGAAGCGATAAGCCATCCTATCTGGTTTGGGCTTAGTGGGACTATCATTTGTTTTTCAACAGCACAATGACCCAACACACCTCCAAGCTGTGTAAGGGCTATTTGACCAAGGAGGAGAGTGATGAGTGCTGCATGAGATGACCTGGCTTCCCCAATCACCTGACCTCATCCCAATTGAGATGGTTTGGGATGAGTTGGACCGCAGAGTGAAGGAAAAGCAGCCAACAAGTGCTCAGCATATGTGGGAACTCCTTCAAGACTATTGGAAAAGCATTCCAGGTGAAGCTGGTTGAGAGAATGCCAAGAGTGTGCAAAGCTGTCATCAAGGCAAAGGGTGGCTATTTTGAAGAATCTCAAATATAATTTATTTGTTTAACACTTTAGTTACTACATGATTCCATACGTGTTCATTTATAGTTTTGATGTCTTCACTATTATTCTACAATGTAGAAAATTGTAAAAATAAAGAAAAACCCTAGAATGAGTATGTATTCTAAAACCTTTGACAGGTTGTGTACGTATGTGTATATACACAGTGTGTTTGTATATTATTGTACTGCTCTAGGGATGTAATAATTGTTTGGATAACCATATTTACTATTATGAATTGATTTTTACCTAACATTTTTTCACTCTTTATGCGATGCACAATGCAGAGAACAGCGGAAGAATTATCATTGAATAATCATCATTATCATCAAATTACCACAGTGAATTATTGTTATGTTTGTGTATATGTCAATTAATCCTATAAGGGATGGGTTGCCAATTAGCGATTTGACACAAAAAAATATTTTTAATAAATAATAATAAAAAAAATAAAAAAATAAAGTTATTTTACGTGCATCTGGGAAAAGGGGTTGTACAACCTAGTCAGTTGTACAACTGAATACATTCAACTGACATGTGTCTTCCACATTTAACCCAAATTCCTCTGAATCAGAGAGGTTGCGGGGGGCTGCTTTAAATCGACATCCACGTCTTCGGCGCCCGGGGAACAGTGGGTTAACCGCCTTGCTCAGGGGCAGAACGACAGATTTTCATCAACTAGATTCAGCCACGGGACGATCTTTTGTTGAGTGGATGGTCAGGGGGCCGGAACATAATTACAAATAATTAGTAGACTGCAAATTGACTGCAAGAAACCCCAACAAATATTTGGCTAAAACATAATCATTTCAAAACTTGCTTACATTTGTATATGATCACACACACACACACACACACACACACACACACATATATGCGTGGGAATACTTTGGAACAGATTTCCAGCAAAATCACTTTGAGCTGATTTGCTGGTGTTTTCAGTTTTTTATGTCCAAAAATAAATAAAAATCTATTTATTTATTTTTGATCAAAAACTTGGGGGCCAAAGAAAATCACCCGCGGGCCAAATTGGGCCCGCGGGCCACCAGTTGGAGAACCCTGCTCTAAGTGGTCTACTACCATCTCACGCCGTCTCTCGTCCTCTCGTTGGTTCTCTTTGTCGTAGTCCCTAGCCTTCTTCCGCTCTCTCATCTCCCAGTTCTTCAGACGCTGAAACAAGAGGATCAACAGCCAATCAGCATCCCTGAATCAAAATAGCAATTAGCTAGGCAAAATGGCAATCCTGCATACAAACATACAAAAATCCTGCATACAAACATACATACACACAATCCTGTCGCGTTACAAGGCTGCCCAAGTTTGTGGACTTTTGCAACTACAGGATTACCACTTTTCCGTAGCTAATGTAGTACTTATGTAGGGTATAAATTTGGGCTTAAGCCTTGTCAACATGGACTACATGTCAAACATACTTCCTGGTAGGCAACCTCCTTGTCCCTCATCTTCCTCTCCAGTTTCCTGCGTTCGTACGCCTCCTCCTGATCCTCCTCGCGGTCGTGTTTCTTCTCATCGCGACTCCGTTCTCTACAGGCAGAGGAAGAGACGTCGAGTTCAAACACTCACCACTTCTAGTTGTCAGAGCGCCTGTATTCATGAAGTGTTACAGAGCAGGAGTACTGATCTAGGATCAGATCACCCTGTCTGTGTAATCTCATTCATTATGATCTAAGATCTGTCCATATACCCTCATTCATTCGGATCTAGTATCTGTCCATATACCCTCATTCATTCGGATCTAGAATCTGTCCATATACCCTCATTCCTTCGGATCTAGAATCTGTCCATATACCCTCATTCCTTCGGATCTAGAATCTGTCCATATACCCTGATTCATTCTGATCTAAAAGGCAACACTGATCCTAGATCAGCACTCCGACGACTCTGGGATGGAGAGAGGAAGACCAGTCAGTCATACAGCGTTAACCTCATACCAACCTGGATCTACTGCGGTCTTTGCTGACTTCTCGACTCCTCTCCTTCACGCGCTCTCTCTCTCCTCTCTCTCCCCTCTCCCTCGTCCGTTCACGATCCCGATCGATCCGGTCTCGATCCCTGTCCCGCTCTCTCTCCTTGTTGTTGTCGTTTCTTTCCTTCTCCTTCTCTCTCTCCTTCTCCCTCTCGCGGTCCCGGCGCTCCCGCTCACGCTCCCTCTCTTTGTCCCTCTCCCTCCTGTCCTTATCGATCTCTTGCCGTTCCTGCTCTTTCTTTCCCTTCTCCTCCTCCAGTTTCTACAGGAAGAAGAGGAGTACCCTGTGTTATCGCTCTACAGTTGTATTTCGCCATGGACAACACAGTTTCTACAGGAAGAAGGAATACACTGTGTTAGTCACTCTGCTGAGCCGGAGGAGATGGCTGCCGTTGTACGGACTCCTAACCAATAGTGCTATTTTGTGTGTTTCTTCACGTTGTTTGTAACTTATTTTGTACATAATGTTTCTGTCACTTTTGACCGAAAACAGCTTCTGGATATCAGAACACCAATTACTCACCTCGAACTGGACATAGATTTTTTTTTTCTTTAACGAGCCGGACACGAAGGAAATCCCTGTCATTCGCATGAAGAGAAGACGTCGATACAGAAGACGTAGGTCCGGGTGCCTTGTGAGAATTCGTCGCCGAGTGGGTAACCCGCCACTACCATCCGTTCTATTGGCCAACGTGCAATCACTGGAGAATAAACTGGATGAGCTCCGTTCGAGACTATCCTACCAACGGGACATTAAAAACTGTAAAATCTTATGTTTCACTGAGTCGTGGCTGAACGAAGACATGGATAACATACAGCTGCCTGCGGTAAGACAGAGGATGGCAGTCTGTCTTTTGTAAATAAAAGCTAGTGTGCGAAATCAAATATTAAAGAACTCTATGTTTTACTCGCCTGAGGTAGAGTATCTCATGATAAGCTGTAGATCACACTATTTACCAAGAGAGTTTGCATCTATATTTTTCATAGCTGTCTATTTACCACCACAAACTGATGCTGGCACCAAGACCGCACTCAACGAGCTGTATAAAGCCATAAGCAAACAAGAAAATACTCATCCAGAGGCAGCGCTCCTAGTGGCCGGGGACTTTAGTGCAGGGAAACTTAAATCCATTTTACCTCATTTCTACCAGCATGTTACATGTGCAACAAGAGGGAAACACTCTAGACCACCTTTACTCCACACCCAGAGACGCATACAAAGCTCTCCATCGCCCTCCATTTGGCAAACCTGACCATAATTCTAACCTCATGATTCCTGCTTACAAGCTAAAACTAAAGCAGAAAGTACCAATGACTCGCTCAATACGGAAGTGGTCAGATGACACAGATGCTAAGCTACAGGACTGTTTTGGACAGACTGGAATATGTTCCGGGACTCATCTGATGGCATTGAGGAGTATACCACATCAGTCACCGGCTTCATTAATAAGTGCATTGATGACATTGTCCCTACAGTGACCATACGCACACACCTAAACCAGAAGCCATGGATTACAGGCAACATCCACACTAAGCTAAAGGGTAGAGCTGCCGCTTTCACTTTCGCCGCGGGACACTAATCCAGACGCTTAATCCTGTTACGCCCTCAGACGAACCAAAGATGCATAGTGTAAATACAGGACTTAAGATTGAATCCTACTACACCGGCTCCAATGCCCATCAGATGTGGGAGGGCTTGCAAAGTATTACAGACTACAAAAGGGAAGCCCAGCCGCGAGCTGCCCAGTGACAAGCCAACCAGACGAGCTAAATGACTTCTATGCGCGCTTCAAAGCAAGCAACACTGGAGCATGCATGAGAGCACCAGCTGTTCCAGACGACTGTGTGATCACGCTCTCCGCAGCCGATGTGAGTAAGACCTTTAAATCAGGTCAACATTCACAACATTGTACTCCGCGCATGTGCTGACCAACTGGCAAGTGTGTTCACTAACATTTTCAACCTGTCCCTGGCCGAGTCCATAATCCCTACATATTTCAAGCAGGCCGCCATAGTCCCTGTGCCCAAGAACACAAAGGTAACCTGCCTAAATGATTACCGACCCGTAAGCACTCACATCTGTAGCCATGAAGTGCTTTGAAAGGCTGGTCATGACTCACATCAACACCATCATCCCAGAAACCCCAGACCCACTCCAATTTACATACCGCCCCAACAGATCCACAGATGATGCAATCTCTATTGCACTCCACACTGCCCTTTCCCACATGGACAAAAGGAACCGATGTGAGAATGCTGTTCATTGACTACAGCTCAGCATTCAACACCATAGTGCTCACAAAGCTCATCACTAAACATCTCCCCTCTGCAACTGGTTCCTGGTAAGGGTAGGCAACAACACATCTGTCACTCTGATTCCCAACACGGGGGCCCTTCAGGGGTGTGTATTTAGTCCCCCCCCCTGTACTCCCAGTTTACCCATGACTGCGTGGCCAAACACGACTCCAACCCCATCATTAAGTCTGCCGATGACAACAGTTGAAGGCCTGATCACCGACAATGAGAGCCTATATGGAGGTCAGAGACCTGGAAGTGTGATGCAAGGACAACATCTCACTCAACGTGATCAAGACAAAAAGGAGATGATTGTGGACTACAGGAAAAGGAGAACCGAGCACGCCCCCATTCTCATTGACGGGGCTGTAGTGGAGCAGGTTGAGAGCTTCAAGTTCCTTGGTGTCCACATCACCAACATAGTCGTGAAGAGGGCACGACAAAGCCTATTCCCCCTCAGGAGACTGAAAAGATTTGGCATGGGTCCTCAGATCCTCAAAAAGTTCTACAGCAGCACCATCGAGAGCATCCTGACTGGTTGCATCACCGCCTGGTATGGCAACTGCTCTGCCTCCGAACGCAAAGCTCTACAGAGGGCAGCTTCATTAAATAGTACCCGCAAAACACCAGTCTCAACGTCAACAGTAAAGAGGCGACTCCGGCATGCTGGCCTTCTAGGCAGAGATGCAAAGAAAAAGCCATATCTCTGTCCAGTGTCTGTGTTCTTTTGCCCAGCTTAATCTTTTCTTTTTATTGGCCAGTCTGAGATATGGCTTTTTCTTTGCAACTCTGCATAGAAGGCCAGTATCCCGGAGTCGCCTCTTCACTGTTGACGTTGAGACTGGTGTCACTGTTACCCTGTCTGATGTTAAGGTTCAGTTCTGGTGTTCCAACAGGTTCAGAGGGTTTCAGCTCTGGTGTTCAACAGGTTCAGAGGCTACGTGATGGAGTACCAGGTAATAACATGGCTATATACATGGAGTACCAGTACAAAGTTGATGTGCAGGGGTACGAGGTAATTAAGGTAGACATGTATATATAGGTAAGGTTAAAGTGACTAGGCAACAGGATAGATAGACAACAGCAGCAGCGTGTGTGGGGAGTGTAAAGGTGTGTGTGTGTGTATATGAGTGACGTTAGTGTGTGTGTGTTTGGGTAGTGTCCAGTGTGTTTGGGTAGAGTCCAGTGTGTTTGGGTAGAGTCCAGTGTGTTTGGGTAGAGTCCAGTGTGTTTGGGTAGAGTCCAGTGTGTTTGGGTAGAGTCCAGTGTGTTTGGGTAGAGTCCAGTGTGTTTGGGTAGAGTCCAGTGTGTTTGGGTAGAGTCCAGTGTGTGTGCATTGAGTCAGAGCAGAAAAGGGTGGATGCAGGTAGTCTGGGTAGCCATTTGATTATCTATTCAGCAGTCTTGTTTAGAAGTCTAATTTCTTGGGGGTAGAAGCTGTTCAGGGTCCTGTTGGTTCCAGACTTGGTGCATCGGTACCTCTTGCCGTCCGGTAGCAGAGAGAAAACTCTGACTTGGGTGGCTGGAGTCAGACAATTTTTTGGGGCCTTTCTCTGACACCGCCTGGTATAGAGGTCCTGGATGGCAGGAAGCTCGGCCCCAGTGATGTACTGGGCCATACTCACCACCCTCTGTAGCGCCTTGCCGTCGGGTGCCTTGAAGTTACCGTACCAAGTGGTGATGCAGACAGTCAAGATGATTCTGTAGAACTTTGAGGATCTGAGGGCCAATGCCAAATCTTTTCAGCGTCCTGAGGGGGAAGAGGCGCTGGTGTGCCCTCTTCACAACTGTGTGGGTGCCTTAGGAACTCTCGACTGTGGACACTGAGGAACTCTCGACCCGCTCCACTACTGCCCCATCCTGTAGTCCACCACCAGCTGCTTTGTCTTACTGACGTTGAGGGAGAGGTTGTTGTCCTGGCACCACACTGCCAGGTCTCTGACCTCCACCCTATAGGCTCCCACATTGTTGTCGGTGATCAGTCCTACCACCATTGTGTCGTCAGCAAACTGCAAAATGACGGTGTTGGAGTCGTGCACGGCCGCGCAGTCGTGGGTGAACTGGGAGTACAGGAAGGGACTAAGCACACACCCCTGAGGGGGCCCCTTGTTGATGGTCAGTGTGGCAGATGTGTTGTTACCTACCCTCGCCACCTAGGGGCAGCTCATCAGGAAGTCCAGGATCCAGTTGCAGACGGAGATGTTCAGTCCCCAGGGTCCTGAGCTTGAAAGGGACTATGGTGTTGAATGCTGATCTGTAGTCAATGAATAGCATTTTTGAATAGGTATGCCTTTTGTCCAGGTGGGCGAGGGCAGTATGGATCTGTTGGGGGGGCGGTATGCGAATTGGTCCAGGGTGTCCAGGATGATGGTGTTGATGTGAGCCATGACTAGCCTTTCATGGTTATAAATGTGAGTGCTACGGGGCGATAGTCATTTAGGCTGGTTACCATGACATTCTTGGGCACAGGGACTATGGGGGTCTGCTTGAAACATGTAGGTATTACAGACAGGGATAAGTAAAAAATGTCAGTGAAGACACTTGCCAGCTGGTCAGCGTATGCTCAGAGTACACATCTTGGTAATTCATCTGGCCTTGCGCATGTTAACCTGTTTAAAAAGGTCTAACTCACATTGGCTAGGGATAGTGAGATCACAGTCGTCCGGAAGAGCTGGTGTTCTCATGCATGGTTCAGAGTTACTTGCCTCGAAGCGAGCATAGTAGGCATTTAGATCCTCTGGGCAGCTCGCGGCTGGGTTTCCCTTCGTATGGGTATCCCTTTGTAATCCATGATAGTTTGCAAGCACTGCCACATCCGTTGTGCGAAGAGCCGGTGTCGTAGGATTCGATCTTAGTCCTGTATTGACGCTTTGCCTGTTTGATGGCTCGTTGGAGGTCTGAGCGGGATTTCTTATAAGCATCCGGATTACTGTCCCCGCTCCTTGAAAGCGGCAGCTCTAGCCTTAAACTCAGTGTGGATGTTGCCTGTAATCCATGACTTCTGGTTGGGGTATGTACGTACGGTCACTGTGGAGAAGACTTCGTCAACGCACTTCTTAATGAAGCCGGTGACTTATCAGAGCCAAAATATCCCAATCTGGAGACGGTGGAAACCACTTTATCTAGTTACCATAAATCATTTAGCTAGCGGAATTCATTAGATTTCAACGTCAACCAAAACAACTTTGTTGTTGTTTTATGTATTAAACAGAAACACAGATCAGGGTTCATTTCTCTCAGTGAAACAGGAAATAGAGATGGATCGTCTGTGGAGCTAAATTGGTTGTTTGTGACTTACAGGTGATGAATTATGGACTCACTCAGCGCGTCTGTCTCTGCCCCTACAAGCCTACAAGCTACTCCTGTGAGGAAGAGCAGGTCAAGTTCACAGAAACAAACTAAAGTGGTAAAACGTCTGTCCATCGATCCCTTACGATGACCAGTGATTAATTTACTGTACACATTAAATCCAGTTATATCACAACACATTAAAGACTAGTGCTTAGATACAAAACGGTGTTAAGAGAGAGAGAGTCAATGCAGGTAGGTATTCCAGTTTGGGTAAAGGAATTAAATCTTAAGAGCGGGTCTTACCCAGAGGTAGGTCTTCTGATGTCCGTCATCAGATCGTCTCAGACCAACAGAGTGATAAACAGAAACTCACACCAGACAGAGAGGGAGACAGAGTGCCAACAGCCCTTACATACATAGAGATATGGTACCTCGCTAATATGGTACCTCACTACAAAAGAAAATGCTATGGCTATATGCCATTCATTACGATGGCAATAGATTTGAGCTGGCCAAATGCCATTGAATGATGTTTGTACATTTTTTGTGCTGGATAGTGGATCAGTATAAGAGAAACCACAATGTGTAAAGCTGGGCTAAACTGAACTGCGGGTCTCCGGTCCGGTCAGAGAGAAGAAGGGGAGGAAATAGAAGAGAGAAAGCTGGAGCTGAAAGAGGTTTAGCGAAAGAGTTCACTCCACCACATCGCTCACTTCCCTTTGGGTTAAACTGATGTTCTAGAATGTTCCTTGTCCTGTCTGGACTTACCTCTGACTCCAACAGTCCCCTGTCCTGTCCGCAAATACCGCAACAGTCCCCTGTCCTGTCTGGACTTACCGCAACAGTCCCCTGTCCTGTCTGGACTTACCGCAACAGTCCCCTGTCCTGTCTGGACTTACCTCTGATGCAACAGTCCCCTGTCCTGTCTGCAAATACCTCAACAGTCCCCTGTCCTGTCTGGACTTACCTCTGACTCAACAGTCCCCGGGTGATGAGGTAATACAGGATCCTGCCACTAGATGTGTGGTGTTTAGTGTGGCTAATGTTTAACGTTCTTTAACATGCTTGGACCTTCACGTTCCACCTACACACTGTATACGACGGGAATATTGTTCTTCTTAACCCTAAAAACTTCCAAGTCTATTAGATTTGGAAAATAAGCAGCATAAAACAATATTTGACCTTACTGTGATGTCCCTAAACAAGGTTTTACCTTTAACATAATATAGAGACAGATACGAATATAAAGCACAGAAGTAGAAAGGAGAAGGTAAGAGCAGAAAGCTGGAGAGAGAGGGAGAGAGAGCAGGGAAAGAGGGAGAGAGAGCAGGGGAGAGAGGGAGAGAGAGCAGGGGAGAGAGGGAGAGAGAGCAGGGGAAAGAGGGAGAGAGAGCAGGGGAAAGTGGGAGAGAGAGCAGGGGAGAGAGGGAGAGAGAGCAGGGGAAAGAGGGAGAGAGAGCAGGGGAAAGAGAGCGCGGGAGAGAGCGCCGGAGAGAGCGCGCGGGGGAGAGGATAAAAGACTGATAGAAAGTCTTACCTGTCTAGTCTTCAGAACTCAAGGTACTGCTGTGGAGGGGCGCTCCCTGCTTTAGTCCCCTACACTACAGACTGCTCAAACAGCTGCAGTGGTTATTCCCTGTCTCGGTCTCTACCTTTGGTTTGCAAAATCCCGGGTAGTTTCCCCAGAATAGCCTGGGTTTTCCAAAAATGAAATTTCCTTTCAACCAGGAAATTCTGGAAAACTGGGGGGAATAATCTGGGCCATAATTTTGAGTCCCTAGTCTGCCTTCTTCAAACACAATACTAGGACGTGCATAGGTTCACTAGGCTCGCTGGCATTGTATTCACAGAACCAGTAGGGGGCCTCCTATTAACCGTGCCAACTATCTAAAAGACATGGGTGTATGCAAAATGGAACCCGATTCCCCTATACAGTGTAACAAGGTAACAGTCTCAGAGCCAGTTGCCCCTTTGCAAGTCCTCCAGAAGGGAACGCCCGAGACGTGGAGAAAAGAAATTAAAGATGATACTTACATCCTATCCTCGCATACACTTTTCCCCCAAAGCTCTGAGATTCATCTTGCTTTAGTCATCATATGATGTCTACCATAATGGCGGGGTTATAATCAACAGATTAGCTTTGAGGAACCTTTACATTTCGTCCACCCTATCGGGCCTGGGCTAACTCCAGTCCTCGGGGGGGGTGGCGGGGCCTGATTAGTGTCACACTTTTACCCCAGCTAACACACCTGACTCCAATAGCCAAGCTCTTCAGTTAATTTTTTTTAAACGAGTTTAAAAAAAAAAAAAAATCAGGTGTGTTTGCTAGGGATGGGGACACCATTCAGACCCCCCCTCCTCCCCAAGGACTGGAATTGCCCAGCGCCTAACTGGTAGTTCTGTTAACAGTTGATCCTATACTCCTACACTGTTAGGGCAACTGAAACATATCAGTTGTTGACTGATGGACATTCCACATATTGTTTAATAAATCTTCAATTTTATCAAGTTCAATTGAACAAATGTACAAAACTTGCAAATATCGGGGAAACTATTTGAAATGTGTTACGTTAGGATCTTAGAAATTGGGGTCAAATACATTAAAATGTGTAGTCCAGTCCTTGACAGGGATGTTGAAACTACACTAGGTATAATCTATATATGTGGGTATTGTAGTTTCCAAAGCCTAATTGTAGTTCTCCAAAGCCTAATGTGAGTGTTAAGAGAACAGTGGAGTAAGTTACCTTGTGAGTGTCTCTGAATTTACTGATCTCTCTGGATATCAGGTCTCTTTTGTCATCCTCCATCTCCATCACATTGATGTCCTCCTAGGACACAGGTAAACAAACATGATATCAGGTTCATAACATGTCCTTCTCCCATCACCAAACGATACTACTGAACAAGGGCCAGGTCGGCCCGGAAGTAGGGGTAGCACTTTACAGAAAACAAAAACACACTCCACGTAAAAACAACATTGACAATCTCTCTCTCATCACTCGCTTTAAATAGGAGAAATGGGGTGGAGGTTTGGGATTTCAGATCAACCAGAAACAACTGCATCACTAATAGCAGTACTTGTCACATTTGCTCCTAGTACACCCTCTGGTGTTCATCCGGTGTCGTGTTAACCTGCAGTCACTCCCCCGGTACACTCGCGCTCTCCCCCCTCCCTCTCCGTGTGATTGTTTGGTTGAAGACAGATGTGCTGTAGTCAGAGCAGATCCCTACCAGCTGCAACTCGTTCCATAAATCAAGACTTCTACAAATACTCAGTCCTGCCACTTCCACTCTGCCAGTTCGTAATCTCTGCTCAGACAGCTCATGATTCTAGACATTTATGATTATTCAAGATCCTGTTACTCTGCTGTGCCTGTTTGACTGGCTGACACGGTTTATCCTCTCATTGCAGTTATCGCTCTGTCTCTGGCTCCTGTTCCACATCTCACCGCCCAACTACCTTGGATTTCCCTCAGTACCTGTTTTCCCTGTTCTACCCTGCTCTCAACTCCAACCTCCACATCTGGTTTTTCTGCAACTCATCCGAGCTACTCCGGATCTGCACTCCATATCTCTCTGTGCAACAATAAATATTTGGGTTCATTCATCTGCTCTTGGGTTCCCCTGTGTCGCTCCGCTTAACAGTATTAGAATAGCTCAGTGGAGCGGACGCTACTACCTCCTCTGTTCAGTGGAGCGGACGCTACTACCTCCTCTGTTCAGTGGAACGGACTCTACTACCTCCTCTTTCTTCTCTCTCTTCTTCTTGCGGGGCTGGTTGTCTCCGTCCTGAGAAGGGGCGTTGAGCTCACTGCCGTACTCCCGGATCAACCCCTCGATCGCCCCCTTCACTATCTGGTCACGCCGCTTTGTGTCTTCGTCAAGAACCTCTTCCTCATCCTCCTCTTCCTTGGACCCGTCCTCAGGCTTGACTCCCTATGAGACATAAAAAGAGGAGAAAGAAAAGAGGAATCTTTTTTTTTTTAAGAACTGAGAAAGAGGACTCTTCATGTTCGGATTTTGCAGTGTGTACCACGCAGAAGCCATTATAACCAAGTCTGCTCTGCCCCGACGAAGACTAGGGCCAGGATGAATACCACTATCACAACTATAAAAACACAAAGCAGACCAAAACTCTTATGGTCCTATAAAAACCAATATCAGCTGTATGTAAAATATTGTGTGTTGCTATAGCTTAGAGAATTATTTTGGGACTCTGGATGAAAACATAATAGAATGTTAGTTTCCAACACCAGGGCTGTTTTCTTAAAGAAGTTAAATCCGCTATTGGGTTAATTGTTTCCTTGCCACGATACTAACGAGTATCGTGATACTGGTACCGTCCCGGGACCTGTGAGACTAAATGTTAGTAATGAAATGCTCACTGCTAGGAGACAGGGATGTGTGCAACTTATATTTTCTGAACCCAGTATGCTCTCCTCCGTCACCTCTCATGGTAGACAGGGTGTGTGTGTGTGTTCTTACCCCATTGGAGCTCCTCCTCTTAGCCTTCCATTCCTCTAGCTGGGCCTTGGTCTTAGCATCCACCTTGACCAGCAGCTTCTTGTCTCCCAGCAGCAGCTCATGTAGCAGACGCAGGGAACGCAGGGTGGACTCTGGCTCCTTGTACTCACAGAAACCAAACGCTACAGAGAAAGACAAGAGAGAGTTTTATACAGTCACTGGGAGTGTGTTTTTTTGCGCTTCAATAGAGTAAACAGGAACGTGCAACTATAGTTTTCATTTCACAGAAAATACATTAGTGCAACACATTAGGCAGAAAACAGACGACAACAGCGCAAACGCTATTTGGCTAGCAGCCTCAGACCGCTAGATATGCCAACTTACATTTAGGAAGCTAATAAACTGCATTTAGTTAGAAGGTGAGAAATAATAATTATAAAATCGGAAGATCATTTTAACATGTAAAATATGTTAATATATAAAATATTAAGTTTAACTTACGTGGCGCTAACGGCGCAGACGGGGCGCTAACTACGCAGACGGGGCGCTAACTACGCAGACGGGGCGCTAACTACGCAGACGGGGCGCTAACTACGCAGACGGGGCGCTAACTACGCAGACGGGGCGGTAACTACACAGACGGGGCGGTAACTACACAGACGGGCGGTAACTACACAGACGGGGCGGTAACTACACAGACGGGGCGGTAACTACACAGACGTGGCGGTAACTACACAGACGGGCGGTAACTACACAGACGGGCGGTAACTACACAGACGGGCGGTAACTACACAGACGGGCGGTAACTACACAGACGGGCGGTAACTACACAGACGGGCGGTAACTACACAGACGGGCCGGTAACTACACAGACGGGGCGGTAACTACACAGACGTGGCGGTAACTACACAGACGTGGCGGTAACTACACAGACGTGGCGCTAACTACACAGACGGGGCGCTAACTACACAGACGGGGCGCTAACTACACAGACGGGGCGCTAACTACACAGACGGGGCGGTAACTACACAGACGGGGCGCTAACTACACAGACGGGGCGCTAACTACACAGACGGGGCGCTAACTACACAGACGGGGCGGTAACTACACAGACGTGGCGGTAACTACACAGACGTGGCGGTAACTACATAACAAGGAAAGGAGTATAGTAGAAGTGTTGTACCTGTTTTGTTTTTACCTTGCAGTTTCCCGGAAGCTCCTTGGACCCTCTTCCAGCTCAGGACCAGGCCACATTTCTACAGGACGGTGGAAAGGACAGGCAGAGGGAAATCACTCATCTGAGACTAAAGAACAAAATGTCAGAGTGATCCATCATCATTCCATCAAATTGGTTTATAAAAAAAAAAAAAAAAAAAAAAACTGTGTGTTCGGGTTATTACGACACCAGGATCACGATACACAGACGAATCGTGGCGAGGGATGCTCTTGATGTCGCAAACACACAGCCTTCTGTTGACACCCAGAGTCACGTTTGTTTTTTTTCCCCAAAGCTACAGTGCATTTCACAAAGTATTCAGACCCCTTTGACTTTTTCCACATTTTGTTACGTTACAGCCTCGTTCTATAATGGATTAAATAGTTCTTTTTCTTCATAAATCTACACACAATACACCATAATGACAAAGCAAAAACAAGTTTTTGTAGAAATATTTAGCTAATTTATTAAATATAAAAAACTGAAATCTCACATTTACATAAGTATTCAGACCCTTTACTCAGTACTTTGTTGAAGCACCTTTGGCAGCAATAACAGCCTCGAGTCTTCTTGGGTATGACGCTACAAGCTTGCCACACCTGTATTTGAGGAGTTTATCACATTCTTCTCTGCAGATCCTCTCAAGCTCCGTCAGGTTGGATGGGGAGCGTCACTACACAGCTATTTTCAGGTCTCTCCAGAGATGTTCGATCGGGTTCAAGTGCGGGCCATTCAAGGACATTCAGAGACTTGTCCCGAAGACACTCCTGCGTTGTCTTGGCTGTGTGCTTTGGGTCGTTGTCCTGTTGGAAGGTTAACCTTCTCCCCAGTCTGAGGTCCTGAGCAGGTTTTCATCAAGGATCTCTCTGTACTTTGCTCCGTTCATCTGTCCCTCGATCCTGACTAGTCTCCCAGTCCCTGTCGCTGAAAAACATCCCAACACCATGCTTCACCGTAGGGATGGTGCCAGGTTTCCTCCAGATGTGATGCTTGGCATTCAGGCCAAAGAGTTCAATCTTGGTTTCATCAGACCAGATCTTGTTTCTCAAGGTCTGAGAATCCTTTAGGTGCCGTTTGGCAAACTCCAAGCGAGCTGTCATGTGCCTTCTACCGAAGAGTGGCTTCTGTCTGGCCACTCTACCATAAAGGCCTAATAGGTATAGTGCTGCAGCGATGGTTGTCCTTCTGGAAGGTTCTCCCATCTCCACAGAGGAACTCTGGAGCTCTGTCAGAGTAACCATTGGGTTCTTGGTCACCTCTGACCAAGGCCCTTCTCCCCCGATTGCTCAGTTTGGCCGGGTGGCCAGCTGTAGGAAGAGTCTTGGTGGTTCCAAACTTCTTCCACTTAAGAATGATGGGAGGCCACTGTGTTCTTGGGGACCTTCGATGCTGCAGACCTTTTTGTAGTTGTAGAAACATCTCAAGGATGAGTCTCATAGCAAAGTGTCTGAATTCTTACAGTACCAGTCCAAAATTTGGAAACTTTTGATTGGTACTGTATGGAGAAAGTGGAAAGTTTTAAAGTTCCTCGGCGTACACATCACGGACAAACTGAAATGGTCCACCCACACAGACAGCGTGGTGAAGAAGGCGCAACAGCGCCTCTTCAACCTCAGGAGGCTGAAGAAATTTGGCTCGTCACCAAAAACACTCAAACTTTTACGGATGCACAATCGAGAGCATCCTGTCGGGCTGTATCAGCGCCTGGTACGGCAACTGCTCCGCCCACAACCGTAAGGCTCTCCATGGGGTAGTGAGGACTGCACAATGCAGACCTCACTATCGCCGGGGGTAAACTACCAGCCCTCCAGGACATCTAAATCAACCGATGTCACAGGAAGGCCAAAGATATCATCAAGGACAACAACCAACCGAGTCACTGCCTGTTCACCCCGCTATCATCCAGAAGGCGAGGTCAGTACAGTACAAAGCTGGGACCGAGAAACAGCTTCTATGTCAAGGCCATCAGACTGATAAAGAGCCATCACTAACATTGAGTGGCTGCTGCCAACATACTGACTCAAATCTCTAGCCACTTTAATTAAAATTGGATGTAATAAATGTATCACTAGTCACTTTAAACAATGCCACTTTATATAATGCTTACATACCCAACATTACTCATCTCCTATGTATATACTGTACTCTATACAATCTACTGCATCTTGCCTATGCCGTTCGGCCATCACTCATCCATATATTTATATGTACATATTCTTATTAATTCCTTTACACTTGTGTGTGTATAAGGTAGTTGTTGTGAATTTGTTAGATTACTTGTTAGATACTACTGCACGGTCGGAACTAGAAGCACAAGCATTTCGCTACACTCGCATTAACATCTGCTAACCATGTGTATGTGACCAATAACATTTGATTTGTATGTAAATATGGTATTTTGTGTTTTTTTATAAATACATTTGCTAAAAATTCTAAAAACCTGTTTTCGCTTTGTCATTATGGGGTATTGTGATGTCATTATGGGGTATTGTGATGTCATTATGGGGTATTGTGATGTCATTATGGGGTATTGTATGTAGATTGATGAAGAAAACTAATTAATTTAATCAATTTTAGAATAAGGCTGTAACTCAACAGAAATGTGGAAAAAGTCAAGGGGTCTGAATACTTTCCGAATGCCATTGTATATCACACAATATTTTACCTACACCAGGTTGGGTGTTTTCGCATATAGCCCTCTTCAAAATAACCGATCTCAGTCCTTTTTAAAGTGGCCTCTGGGCTAAAAATAACTCAGTCCTCTTTGTATTCACACTGCCTCTGAATGAGGACTCAACTATTTTTACAGTTCACCTATTATGTTTTACAAAGGAGACAATATTATTTTTTTTTCCCCCCCCAACATTCACTCAATGCACTCTGGGATTTAAAAAAGTGCAAGACAAGCCATTAAATCAGAACGTGTTATCAGACCGCTAGATATGCCCAACGTACATTTTGGAAGCTAATAGACTGCATTTAGTTAGAAGATGAGACATAACAATTATAAATCAGAAGATCATATACTGGAAACAGAATAAATAGCAGAAGAATACGGTAGATTAAATAACACGCCGTAATTGAAAATTGTACACTCAAAAAAAAGGAAGGGCTACTGTCCCTTTAAGAGCAAGCATTGATTTTGTACCACTGTTGTGATTCTCACCAAATATGTTTTTCCTTCTCACACTATTCAAACTACAAAATGGAATTAAAAAAAATAAAATAAAAATAAAAAGTTGATTGAAGCTCTCTTAGCCTCTTGATGACATATTGCAAACACATAAATCTGATGCAAGTCACTAATCTCAACACCGAGTCAGTACAAAACTCCACACACATTTTGGAATGTCTGTGCATTCTTTGACAAATCGCTAATCAATATCCCCCCCCCCCCCAAAAAAAACAGCACGTGTTTCCTCCACGAACCGACACACCGTCTTCTCTCTTTAGTGGCACCAACGTAAGGGGTTATACGGATTGGGAACAGGATCGAGGAATTCAAGCGCTCCGAACTCAGAACACCTCTCAAGATGGTCTCAGTTCGGGGTTCACTTCCCGGGGGGGGGGGGGCTCTTTTGAAAGGGTTCCGAGTGTCCTTTAGAGTGTTCACACTGCACAAAAATGATTTAAGCGAACCGTACTGAGTTCACAAATTATTTACGCGAACCGTACGGAGTTAACAAAAATTGGCTGAGGAACATACGAGTTTAGTCTGCTTAACTCTTTCTCTTTTTATGCCATGGAAAACAAAGTGTTGTGGTATCGCAATACTGGTACTGTGGACAACCCTACTTTATAAAAGCCCATTTTTACATAAACAGTTGTCACAAAGTGCTTTACAGTAACCCGGCCTAGAAACCAAGAGCCAAGCAGAAGCGCAGGGGCAAGAAAAAGCCTGAAGAGGAAGCAGATCACAAATAAAACACAAACAGAAGGATAAATCCCCATGTTTCCATGCTCTGCTCAGTGCTCACCGCTAACAGCTGTCTGACCAGCATGTCTGAAGCCTTCTCTGAGATGTTCCCTACAAACACTGTAGTGGTGGGACCTCCACCGCCCCCCTCCTCGTTCTCCTTGACTCTGACTGGGTTCAGCTCCTTCCTAGGGGCATGAGGCATCTGGACCATAGACACTGTGGTAGGAACCAGGACCTGCAATGCAACACAACACACACATTAGGAGAAGGGAGTTTGTGTGTGTGTGTGTATTTGTTTGTGTGTGCGTGTGCGCGTTTGAGTGTTTGTTTGTGTGCAACAGTGGTCGTGGCTTACAGCAGGTGCAGAGGTCATGATCCCCATGTGGACTGGAATCATGGGCGTACCTCGAAGAAGACACAAGAGACACATCAGACGAATCTGCAGTGAGACGTTGGCCAGGTTCTCTCCTAATACACCACTGGACTGACCATCAAAAGTTACGTGTTGATTCGATTTTATTTGGATTTATTTTAGTCCTCATTTGGACTCATCTTCCAAGAGTCCTTAAACATTAAAATACAATTTATAATACAAAAAAAAAAAAAAAAAAACATGTTGACATATAACCCACTGTTACAAACTGCAGACATAATACTCTGACCTACTGACCAGATACATTGGTTCATTCATCTATCATAGTCCTGCATAACCATCACATGTACTTGATTTAAAAACGCTTCTAAAAGAACTGCTTGCATTTACGACATTGAAAAGGTTTCCGGTTCGCTCTGATAAATTACTCAATTTCTTTATTGCTTTGAATCTAAAATGTTATTTTGCCTATTTCTCTCTTCTGTCTGGATAACACATACATCCAGCCTGTATCACAACCGGCTGTGATTGGGAGTCCCGTAGGGCGGCGCACAATTGGCCCAGTGTCGTCCGGGTTAGGATTTGGCCAGGGGTAGGCCGTCATGGTAAATAAGAATTTGTTCTTAACTGACTTGCCTCGTTAAATAAAAAGGTTACATTAAAATGAAAAATACTAAATAGACAGTGGACAATCTATTCCTAGTATTGACTGAATGTCTGTCTCTTAGCAACTGAATTCTGTTGTGAACAGAGTGATGAAATGAAAAGCATGTTTTTTTTTTTTTTTCCTCCTTCCAATTATCAATGACCTCCCAAGTGCATTGTGCGTGACTACAACAGAAGAACCATATCTCCACCTTAAAACAATCCTTGCTGCTTTGTTCTGTCCAATCTGCAGCCTCATTTGCTGTCACTTGCTGTTGCATTTTCCCAGACCACAGAACAGTAGTTCACCTGACTCTCAATTAATGCCCGAGTTATTTGCTTAAGAATCTTTTCCCGGGTAAATATTTAGCTGTCCTTCTGATCACGCATGTCAACCAATGCAGTGGAATGTTTATTTTTTTGCGATAAGCATGCTGATTGGCTGTGATCAGATCATTCTTTTTACATATACTCCCATATGTGTCTACTCACAATTACCCTACCAATATCTCACTGTGAGTGAACGGAGTAGACTGATTGGTCGACTATTGGCAGGAGTAATGGGTTCTTTGCTGTCTTTCGGGATTGGACATACATTTGGAAATTGTCCCTTTTTTCCAGTGACCAATTAAATATGTATTTCAGTGGAGCTGCAATCTGGGGAGCAGCACAGCGAAGTAAACAATTGTCCATTTAGATCATAATCTGTAGATCTACCATCGGGTAATGACTTCAATGGGTTTAACACCTCCTCTACTGACACCGTCTGCAGACTAAAAGAGCAGGTGTTGCTGCTCATAATATGATCATTAATCCATAGGACCAAGAGCTTGTTTGGAAGAATTGGTGTTTACATTATCTCTCAGTAAATTCGTTTTTTCCCGTCAAACTCCACACTAGATGGGCATGATGAGATAGACGTATCAAGTTAGCCCTTAACTGTATTCCATAACTTTAAAAAATAATAATAATTAATGAAAGCATTTTTATGAAATAACCTTTTTTTTCCCCACTTCTTACGATTTCATTTAACTGCATAATTACGTAATATTCTATAATTGTGTTTTTAGTTATGATTTGGCTTTTGCCATATTTCTTTGAGGGGAAAACGCCTCAACCAGTTCATCATCAATCCACGGAGATGAACGAGCACCAACTGTACTCTTTCTTACTGGGGCATGATGGTCCATAACCCTAGTGAGCAAATCAATCAAACATTCTGTAGTGTGATGTAGTTCATCCTCTAAATAAATCAGCTCCCAGGGTTCAACAGCCAAATCATTTAGAAATTGTCCATGATTAAAAAAATATTTGTTGTTATCTTGACCACAATCCTTCATTATAGTCACAATATTATGGTCTGTCCAGACCAATTGGCATTGATCTGGCCTTTAAGCATTGCAATAGTATATAACAGAAGATCATATCAATAAAACGTGAGTTTCCCCTTATCAACATAGCAATAGATCATTAGAAAACTGAAAAGGGGTTCTGGTAGCATAGGCCTCTGATAACATCCAGTTTGATCACTCGGGACTTAAAATGTATCTCACCTGCTGGGACTCCTTGGGGGAACCCCGCGAATTGGGGAGGGCAAATCCCGGGGGGCAACTGGGGGAGGCGGTTGAGGTGAGGGGGGTACGACATGTCTGGAGGTGCAGTGACCTGGAGGAAATGTAAGAGGAGGACCGGTTCAGGGATTTACCGTGGAGGAGGGAAACCCATGGACACATTCCGGCCTGCGGAGACAGCTAGCGTGGCTAGGCTTTAGATAACAGCTATGCTGGGTGTTTTGGCTAGCCTGCATTACCTACAAATTTGACTTTTCAAAACATTACACACCAAATGAAGTTAAATCGTGTAAGGCCAAGCTGGCTGATAAGTGAATATACAATGTAACAGAATAATCTGTTTTCTATTTAAAAAAAAAAAAAAAACTTCCCCATTAGCCGTCGTTGGTTAAGCTACTGAAGCTACCACGCAAGCTAAATAGCTAGCGAACTAACGTTACTAAACTTGCTAGCTGTTCTAACGTTATAAATTGTTACGTTGTTGCTGCTGCTAAAAACGTTACTTACCTGAAACCGGGGGAGCTACGTATATACACACCCGGTAACGTTGTAATGAACAATATGTTTTTATCTCGTCTTCGATAGCTAGTTTGTTAGCTACGTTTATGCCGCTTAAAGACAAGAGGATGTTTTTTTCCCCCCCGCAATGCATTGTGGGATATGTTGTTGTTGATATTTGTCACCGCTCGAGGTCGACAGAAATACCGAACCCTGTTTATTATTATAGTACAAGGTACCTTTTTTTATTTTATTAAATCACCTTTATTTAACCGGGGAAGGCCAGTTGAGAACAAGTTCTCATTTACAACTGAGACCTGAACCAAGATAAAGCAAAGCAGTTCGACACATACATACATACACACATACATACATACATACAGTGGGGCAAAAAAGTATTTAGTCAGCCACCAATTGTGCAAGTTCTCCAACTTAAAAAGATGAGAGAGGCCTGTAATTTTCATCATAGGTACACTTCACCTATGACAGACGAAATGAGAAAAAGAAATCCAGAAAATCACATTGTAGGATTTTTAATTTATTTATTTGCAAATTATAGTGGAAAATAAGTATTTGGTCAATAACAAAAGTTTATCTCAATACTTTGTTATATACCCTTTGTTGGCAATGACAGAGGTCAAACGTTTTCTGTAAGTCTTGGTATTTTGGCCCATTCCTCCATGCAGATCTCCTCTAGAGCAGTGATGTTTTGGGGCTGTCGCTGGGCAACACAGACTTTCAACTCCCTCCAAAGATTTTCTATGGGGTTGAGATCTGGAGACTGGCTAGGCCACTCCAGGACCTTGAAATGCTTCTTACGAAGCCACTCCTTCGTTGCCCGGGCGTGTGTTTGGGATCATTGTCATGCTGAAAGACCCAGCCACGTTTCATCTTCAATGCCCTTGCTGATGGAAGGAGGTTTTCACTCAAAATCTCACGATACATGGCCCCATTCATTCTTTCCTTTACACGGATCAGTCGTCCTGGTCCCTTTGCAGAAAAACAGCCCCAAAGCATGATGTTTCCACCCCCATGCTTCACAGTAGGTATGGTGTTCTTTGGATGCAACTCAGCATTCTTTGTCCTCCAAACACGACGAGTTGAGTTTTTACCAAAAAGTTATATTTTGGTTTCATCTGACCATATGACAGTCTCCCAATCCTCATCTGGATCATCCAAATGCTCTCTAGCAAACTTCAGACGGGCCTGAACATGTACTGGCTTAAGCAGGGGGACACGTCTGTCACTGCAGGATTTGAGTCCCTGGCGGCGTAGTGTGTTACTGATGGTAGGCTTTGTTACTTTGGTCCCAGCTCTCTGCAGGTCATTCACTAGGTCCCCGTGTGGATCTGGGATTTTTGCTCACCGTTCTTGTGATCATTTTGACCCCACGGGTGAGATCTTGCGTGGAGCCCCAGATCGAGGAAGATTATCAGTGGTCTTGTATGTCTTCCATTTCCTAATAATTGCTCCCACAGTTGATTTCTTCAAACCAAGCTGCTTACCTATTGCAGATTCAGTCTTCCCAACCTGGTGCAGGTCTACAATTTTGTTTCTGGTGTCCTTTGACAGCTCTTTGGTCTTGGCCATAGTGGAGTTTGGAGTGTGACTGTTTGAGGTTGTGGACAGGTGTCTTTTATTCTGATAACAAGTTCAAACAGGTGCCATTAATACAGGTAACGAGTGGAGGACAGAGGAGCCTCTTAAAGAAGAAGTTACAGGTCTGTGAGAGCCAGAAATCTTGCTTGTTTGTATGTGACCAAATACTTATTTTCCACCATAATTTGCAAATAAATTCATTAAAAATCCTACAATGTGATTTTCTGGATTTTTTTTCCTCATTTTGTCTGTCATAGTTGAAGTGTACCTATGATGAAAATTACAGGCCTCTCTCATCTTTTTAAGTGAGAGAACTTGCATAATTGGTGGCTGACTAAATACTTTTTTGCCCCAATGTACATACATACATACATACATACATACATACACAGAGTACCTTGGCCTCATACCAGCTCAAAATGTAGGTAACACCACACAGAAGAACAGACACAAACCCACTGTATTTGTACCCATGGATGAACCCTTTTGGCCATCGGTGTGCTACTTTCTGTTCAATTCTATTCTTCAATACAACAGCTAGTTTCTATTTGCAAGCCAATGCCTGTACTAGCCTAGGGGGGGCATAAGCTCTCCTTATCAAATAACAGAGACACCGGCCCAGCCATCACCATGGAGAGCTGCACAAGCACTGTTTGTTTTGTTTTAATTTGTTAACCTAGCTACTATGTTTATGTTATTTATTCATTTTATCAATCACCCCCTATTATATTCTAATAATATATTAATATTTCAAGAAGCCTAGGACCCTAGGCTATAATAAGGGTGAAATAAAAATAAAATACCTATAGCCTACCAACTATTTTTAGGGTAAGGCAGAATAGCCACTAGTAAGGCACGTCGTTTATGGTCAGCTGGTCACTTACAATGTAAACATGGGGTGCAGGCTGGCATCCGATAGGCCATGTTTTGAACGATTACGGAAGGCAAACATCCAGGTTAAGCAACACATTTGTCAACCACGGTTTTGCTGTGTATGTGGAAATGTCTGCCCCTTAGAAATTGCGGAACAATAGGTGCATTTTTGGAAACTCAAGACAAAGCCTTTGGAACAAACCCATCTATTGGGATACATCTCATTGGCTAGGTCGAAGGCGTCGTTTACACTATTGACCCGTGTCTTCCTTATTAAATGAGGTAACGGGGATTTCTGAATAAGGACACGGGAGTAATTCTTGTTTTTCAGATTTAACGCGTGTCATTGGGTGAATTTGCATGTGATATTGGGGTTCAAATATTTTCAAACTCTACAAGGTACTTAGAGACAAAATGTTCAGTTGATCGTGCTCTTAAACCTGACCGCCCATTCATCCCCTCATGAATATTAACGAGATCAAAAAGAGCATAAAATCATCCCGCCGACGTGCGCTCACATCCAAGCGTCACCGTGGTCGGAGTGGGATCCTACGAGAAGAGCGTTTCTATCCACTTTTGAATCTCAGCCTTGGGTCGTTACGCGGTTGTTATAAATTATATTGAAGTCAACGGATAAATTAAATACGATTTTAACATGGCTTTGAGAGGACCACTGTGTCGTCTTCTACGGACGCAACTCAACAATACCCGTCAGAGCAGAGCTCATTCTGTGGCTGTTTTAGGAGCCCCATTCTCAAAAGGACAGGTAAGGAAAAAGTTCATATCCTATTAGAAACCATTCGTTTAATATGGTTATTTGATTTAGGGTATTTCGTTTACCAGAATTATTCAACTTTACTGTTTGTTTTTTTCTTTTAGAAAATGAGAGGGGTGGAACATGGACCCAAAGCCATCAGGGATGCCGGTCTGATCGAGAGGCTTTCAAATCTGGGCAAGTGATGGAACATCTTATTAATGTGTTAAGACAAACAGCTAAATATACTGTTGGACTAAAATTATCTTGTAATACTTATTATAACCCTAAAATAGGTTTTAATGATTCATGCAAGAGCTGCTTCCTGAGTCATTCAGTTCTCGGAAGTAAAGCATTGGGCTATAGGCTATGTATTACATCAGTCTTTAAACATAAATGTGTATTGTCTAATATTGTCTAATAAGAAAACAAACACATTTATTGCTCAGACCTTGAATGCTGGCGATCAACACAGATTTTTATTTTATTTTTTTTTAAATCTAAAAGGATAACGTTCTTGTAATTAAAATGTTAAAAGACGGGTTTTATTGGGTCACACGGGAGAGAAAGGATGGGCAAGGCTGCTGTCGTCACTGTACAGTCAGTTATGCAATCAACCGTTCCCCGGTGGCCGGCACGCACAGAGCTTTTCTCCCCGAAAAACAAGTTCTCTCCTCCCATTGCTGCCTTCCCTTTGTACACTTCTGCCTTTCATAGATTAATAAGGGGGCCCTATATCGCTGCGTTGAATGCTTGAAAGACGATACGGACTTTTAGATTTTTGTTGTTGTAGTGTGTAACAGCTAGACTGCGTCACACAGCCGGCTCCATGTGACAGTAACACCCAGACTGTGTGTTCCAATCCAGAGTAAACCACAGGCTTGTTTTCCGACCATGGACCAATCTGAGCAAGGAGGTGCACAAATTTCGTCAGACAAGATGCTGCCACTTCTAAACCAATGGATTATGATCAGGTCATAGGAAACATATTACGTGGTCAGATCCTAATTGTGAGAAGTGAAACCCATCAGTATAGGCTAGGCTATGAATCCCTCTTTGAACAGTTATTTATCAGCAAAACAGGCCATGTTAAAGCATCGGTCGGTTGGTTAGTCTAGAAACATTGTTAATGTGGAGGACAACCCGTCTGCCTGAGGAGACTATGGACCGGTCTGAGCAAAGATGCGCATATCATTTCGCCAGGCAAGATGGTTACACTTCTAAACCAGTAGATTATTATCAATTCATAAATAATGAGGACTGGGATGTCACCAGAGAGTGGATATTTATCAGACACAAACAATCTCATAATAAAGCTTTCCCTTCAAGTTCAGGTTCAGTTCTGGAATGTGCAAGTCGTGTCCCTGTAATCTTAGCCCGGCTTGTGTCCCTGTAATCTTATCCCGTCTTGTGTCCCTGGGCACTCAGCTGGAGCGCGCTCATGGCAAGACAAGGGCGCTTCTTGTCAGTTACTAGGCAGTTATGCAATCAACGGTTCCTGTGGCCGCCCAGCGGTGTAATACGAGAAGCCTATCTTTAGATGGCCTTTTTTTCCCCGTTGTCTGATGTGGACGACTGACATACTTTTGGAAAGACATCAAACCCCATAGTCTTTAAGAAACTCGATAATTTTATGAAGATGCTAGTTTTAGGAGATTCTATGGCATTTAAGCCTAAATCCTTTTATCTAGCCTAGTTGTAGGTGTAGTGTTTGGCCTAGTCTGGATGGGCCTCATATATTTTGTGGCGGCAGGTTGCCTAGTGGTTAGAGCATTGGACGATGGACGATGAGGCAACCATAACCAAAAGGTTGCAAGATCGAATCCCTGAGTTGACAAGGTAAAAATCTGTCGTTCTGCCCCTGAACAAGGCAGTTAACCCACTGTTCCTAGGCTGTCATTGAAAATAAGAATTTGTTCTTAACTGACTTGCCTAGTTTAAATAAAGGTACAAAAAAATTGTAACATGGTCTGGATGGGCCTCATATGGTCTGGATGGGCCTCATATGGTCTGGATGGGCCTCATATAGTCTGGATGGGCCTCATATAGTCTGGATGGGCCTCAATTTTAATTTGCAGCTCCTTGGTAACCCAAATGTTTCATTTTACTCATCCTTGAGTATGGCCTATAGTCTAGTCTATAGAGAGCTAGGGGCTCAAATGCTTTGGATGTCTCCTGCTGTGCCCAAGCATGTACATATGGTGCTATTTTAGTTGTCTGTAAAAGTGGACTTCAAACGGCTAAAATGGGCAGTTTATTAAAAAACAAAAGTATGGAAAGTAAATAGCCTTACTTCTGCTGATGCCAGTTGGGCAACAGGCAGACTATAAATTGTATCCTCCTTATAGCTGAGATGATCAGACATTGTTCACTTGCCAAGAGGGGAACTCTATCCCTGTCAACTGCATTAAATATCACTGACCTTGCATCAAGTTCAAAAAACATATTCGATCATGATTACATTAACAGAGAGGCACTGGGTTGAGCTATTCCTGTCCATGGGGTCGAAGATGGTAACATGGGGTTGTCTCATATCAGAGAGAGCAATTCCAGTCCCCGGGGACCTGATTGGTGTGACACTTTTCCCTAGCCAACACACCTGACTCCAATAATCAAATAACCATGAACTTCAGTTTAAAATGCAATGTGTTTGCTAAGAATGGGGGGGGGAGCGTGACACCACTCTGGTCCCCGAGGACTGGAGTTGCCCACCCCTGTCTCAGATGGTCACCACAATGGTCCTCTCCCGACCAGCAGAGTGACACTACACCGCTATCAAGTGGAACATTGTCACCTACAAGTGGCGTCTCAAATTTCTTGTTTACTTCAACTCATAAGTCATTAGTCCGAGGTGCCAATACCAGTAGTGTGGGTGCAGCCCACTTTCTGGAGAAATTCCTCTGTTTACTCTGCCGTTGCCGCGGTATCTGGTCTTGGAGAAACCTGAGAGGACACGCATGGGAAATGGGACACATGGAAAGTAGTGCCCAGTCAGACAGACAGCGGTTCCTGCAAACAGCTTGAATGACTCCACCTCGTCAATCAGAGATGACAGGAGAGGGGTGTGTGAAGTCAGCCAGGGTAAAGGGGGTTGGACATCAGAGCCTGGGGAAAGAGTTGAACTAATGCCTCAAAGACATGTAGCCTACCTAAAGCTTAATGTGACAGTGGAAATTCTGCCCTGACAAACCGGGGAACGAACTGGCCAAGGCCATTTATGGATCTGGGGCCACAGTACTTTTAGCTCTTAGGATCAGGATCTGGGGCCACAGGACTTCTAGCTCTCAGGATCTGGGGCCACAGGACTTCTAGCTCTCAGGATCTGGGGCCACAGGACTTCTAGCTCTCAGGATCTGGGGCCACAGGACTTATAGCTCTCAGGATCAGGATCCGGGGCCGCAGTACTTCTAGCTCTCAGGATCCGGGGCCGCAGTACTACTAGCTCTCAGGATCCGGGGCCGCAGTACTACTAGCTCTCAGGATCAGGATCCGCAGTACTTCTAGCTCTCAGGATCAGGATCCGGGGCCGCAGTACTTCTAGCTCTCAGGATCAGGATCCGGGGCCGCAGTACTTCTAGCTCTCAGGATCCGGGGCCGCAGTACTTCTAGCTCTCAGGATCAGGGGCCGCAGTACTTTTAGCTCTCAGGATCTGGGGCCACAGTACTTCTAGTTCTCAGGATCAGGATCTGGGGCCACAGTACTTCTAGCTCCTAGGATCAGGATCCGGGGCCACAGTACTTCTAGCTCCTAGGATCAGGATCCGGGGCCACAGTACTTCTAGCTCTCAGGATCAGGATCCGGGGCCACAGTACTTCTAGCTCTCAGGATCAGGATCCGGGGCCACAGTACTTCTAGCTCTCAGGATCTGGGGCCACAGTACTTCTAGCTCTCAGGATCAGGGGCCACAGTACTTCTAGCTCTCAGGATCAGGGGCCACAGTACTTCTAGGTGCACTAAGCCATCTGCTGCATTACCATTAATGCTCCAATTCATGCATACCATTTGCTGTTGAATTAAGCTAGTGTGTAGTAAACCGTACCTTTTTTATTTCCTTGTGCAGATTACCCAGTGCAGGACTTTGGAGACCTGAGCTTCCAGCATCTGGAGAAGGACGAGCCCTACATGCACGTCCTCTTCCCTCGCACTGTGGGCAGAGCTAACAAACTGCTGTCAGGGGCCGTCAGCAACGCTGTGGGAGCCGGACACACTACCGTCATGCTGGGAGGAGACCACAGGTACATACCACAACAACCCCTTCATGTTCTCAGAGAACCAACACTCTATTGTTATTTTAGCAACATTGACAGTGTTGCTGACGGCCCCACAGCGTCGTACGGGTTAGGGGAGGGTTTGGCCGGGTTAGGGGAGGGTTTGGCCGGGGTAGGCCATCATTGTAAAATAGGAATTTGTTCTGAACTGACTTGCCTAGTTAAATAGAGGTTAAATAAAAACATAACGACAATAGGTTTATCAGTGGGTTGTTTAACAGTCAGCGTTGCCCTGGGGAGAATAGAGAACACAGAATGTATTACATGTCATTAAAATCTATTAATAATGGAGATTGGATTCTAACCCACTTCCTGACCTTTCCGCCCGCAGCCTGGCCATTGGTTCAGTGGAAGGCCACGCCCGGCAGTGTCCTGACTTGTGTCTGATCTGGGTCGACGCCCACGCTGACATAAACACGCCCCTCACCTCGCCCTCAGGGAACCTCCACGGACAGTCTGTTGCCTTCATGCTCAAAGAGCTGCAGAACAAGGTAAGATGACAGAGGAGTGAGTGAGACATGGCCTGCATTCTCACTAGCTTGATCCCTAACCCCAGGCCATGCTTGCTTCTCTGGTTGCCTGGGTAGCCACCGGAAGTCTGTGGGTTTCAAATGAAGGTGCCATGTCCAAGTGCTCCCCCTGTGGCCTCAGTGACCACAGAGTTGGCTATACAGCACTAACAGATCTGGATACCAGGCTATATTCTCCCTACAGCCTCAGTGACCATAGAGTTGGCTAAACAGCACTAACAGATCTGGATACCAGGCTATGTTCTCCCTACCCTCTGATACTGACCTGTTACCTGTTGTTGTTTTTGTTGTTGTGTCTGTAGATGCCAGAGCTGCCAGGGTTCAGCTGGATGAAGCCATTCTTGTCAGCTAAGGACCTGGTCTACATTGGCCTGAGAGACGTCGACCCTGGAGAGTAGTAAGTACACTACTCTGTACACTACGATTATAACACTTTACATTTTAGTAATTTAGCAGACACTCTTACTCAGAGCGACTTATAGTTGAGTGCATTCTTATAGTGCATTCAACTTCTTAGGGAGCAGCTCCCGAGGTGACGGTTTTGGAGAGCCTGGTGTGCCCAAAGTAAAATGCCTCCCACTCAGGCCCAGAAAATAGGATATGCACATAATTAGTACCATTGGATAGGAAACACACTGAAGTTTCTAAGAGTGTTAAAATATTGTCTGTGAGTATAACAGAACGGATATGGCAGGCGAAAACCCGAGGAATTTCTGTCCTGGAAAAAGTGATTTTGACACATTGCCTCATTTTGAACCTCTCTCTTATGAAAACGCCCATATAAGGGAGTAAGATTTCAGTACCTATTGCTTCCACTGGATGTCAGTCTCTAGACAGTGTTTTGATTCTATTTAGTTGATCAGGATGGCAATAGAAGAAGCATTGGGAAGTGGTCACAGAGATTGCGCGTTCACCGGCTTGCACGCGCTGTGGTTTTTTCCTTTCCTATCGCCCAGTTTATATTTCGGTTGAAATATTATACTAAATATACATAAGTGTTCGTAAGGATACATTATCAATGATGTTTGATTGTTCTTGGACAAGTGTATAGGTATAGGTTGAACGAGTTCTCTTCACGTTTCAATGGGCGAGTGGACGCTGTATTTTCTCATCATAACGCACCAACCAAACTGAGATTTATGGATATAATAAATTACTTTTTATAACAAAAGAACCATGGATTGTCTTCGTTGGACACTTGGGAAGCCCTCAGCAGAAGTTCTTCAAAAGGTAATTTATTTGTTTTTCGCTGTGAAATGTGTTTTGTGTGGTTTATGAATGTGTTTGTTTTGCATGGTTTATGAATTTATGGTAATAGAAATATTGGAGGTGCAACCCTCAAACAATCAAATTTAATGCTTTCGCCGTAAAGCCTTTTTGAAATCTGACAACGCTGTGATATTGCCAAAAAGCAGAGCTTTTGATGACTATGCAACACTTGTATATTGATGAATGTTTAATAATTCAACTTTTGGATTTAGAATTTGGCGACTTGCATTTCACCGGGTAGTGTCGGGAGTGGGGCGCTAGCGCACCACCACTCCCTAAGAGGTTTTAACCTTTGGTACGACAACCACATGCCACTGTCACACCACCGTATACTAGGGTTGGGCAGTATCTAGATGTTCATACCATCTCTGTGAGAATTTGTCCTTACCATCCGTTCTATTGGCCAACGTGCAGTCACTGGAGAATAAACTGGATGAGCTCCGTTCAAGACTATCCTACCAACGGGACATTAAAAACTGTATGTTTCACCGAGTCGTGGCTTAACGACGACATGCATAATATACAGTTGGCTGGGTTTTCCGTGCATCGGCAGGACAGAATAGGTACGTCCGGCAAGAAGAGGGGTGATGGTGTTTGTCTATTTGTAAATAACAGCTGGTGCGCTATGTCCAATATTAAGGAAGTCTCGTGGTATTTTGCTCGCCTGAGGTAGACTACCTCATGATAAGCTGTAGATCACACTATCTACCAAGAGAGTTCTCATCTATATTTTTCGTAACTGTCTATTTACCACCACAAACTGATGCTGGCACTAAGACCGCACTCAACCAGCTGTATAAAGCCATAAGCAAACAAGAAAATACTCATCCAGAAGCTGCGCTCCTAGTGGCCGGAGACTTTAATGCAGGAAAACTTAAATCTGTTTTACCTAATTTCTACCAGCATGTCACATGTGCAACCTGACGAAAAAAAGACTCTAGAACACCTTTACTTCACTGACATTTTCAACCTGTCCCTGATTGAGTCTGTAATACCTACATGTTTCAAGCCGACCACCATAGTCCCTGTGCCCAAGAAAGCGAAGGTAACCTGCCTAAATGACTACCGCCCCGTATCACTCACATCAACACCATCATCCTGGAAGAGGTAGACCCACTCCAATTCGCATACCGCCCCAACAGATCCACAGATGACACAATCTCAATCGCACTCCCACACTGCCCTTTCACACCTGGACAAAAATAACACCTATGTGAGAATGCTGTTCATTGACTACAGCTCAGCGTTCAACACGATAGTCTGTCAAAGTTGCTACCTCATGTCTAAATTCTCAAACTAAATACTGCAATTGCAACCACAAAATGTCTTTGTTTTGATTTTAAGCCTCAAAACACAAAAACGTACCTAGCTGTACATAGCTAAATGTTTTTTTTTTACTTTGTTATAATTCTAATTCTATTTGAGGCTCCACATTTTGTCATGGAAAAATATTAGTTATTTTCAACAACCAATGAGCAACTCCGCTGTAAATCCAGCGCATATTGAAGTTGAGATCGCCAAAAGCCACTATCTTTGGCAAGGAGTGGAACTTCAGCTGAAGAGTCTGGCACTCAGACCAATCTTGATCCAGGAGGGGGATTGAATGTCTCTGTTGTAAACCTTGAAGCTTGATCTTGGCATCTAACCACTTAGCTAGCAAGTTAGCCAAACAAATGCATAGCTGGAGCCCTGAGCTGGAGATCATTTATTGGACACACCTTAGGTTTCTTACAGTTGTACTTAACTTATAGTTATAAGCAGCGGTGTATTGTTTGAGGTGAGAGAGCGCAAACAAAATGTAAATGACGTCGTCATTTCGTCAAAGTTTGTACGGACAGATGTAGCCTATTGAATAGCCTATCATAATAGAATGTGATTCGGAAATGTGTCCTTCAATTGCAACGTCTGTCCCACACATAGGCTATTGTCTAAAGAGAAATAATTTAAAATGTTTAATACCCTCAGACACCAAGTTAGGCATAGGCTACCTAATTTCAAAATAGGCCATCCATCACTGTCAATCGTGAATGATCATTCTTCAAGTTTTACCGTCCAAACGGAATGATAATTCTTCATGTCTTACCAGACTGCCTCTCCATGTGTTGCTGTATGCCAGATCAGATCATTGATCTCAAATCAGTTTAATGTGAAAAGGCATTTTAGATCACATTGACTGTTTAGTAAGCAGATTAGAGCAGATGGTGTTAACTATTAGCCTTTCTTGTATTTAGCTTCAATCAAAGCAGATATCCTGTGGCCTAGGGGGAGCACTGTAAAGTTATAGGCATACTATGCTATTACACGACCGTTCAAAAGTTTGGGGTCACTTAGAAATGTCCTTGTTTTTGAAAGAAAAGCTATTTTTTTTGTCCATTAAAATATCAAATTGATCAGAAATACAGTGTAAACATTGTTAATGTTGTAAATGACTATTGTAGCTGGAAACGTCTTTTTTTTTTATGGACTATCTACATAGGAGTACAGAGGCCCATTATCAGCAACCATCACTACTGTGTTCCAATGGCACGTTGTGTTAGCTAATCCAAGTTTATCATTTTAAAAGGCTAATTGATCATTAGAAAACCCTTTGGCCATTATGTTAGCACAGCTGAAAACTGTTGTGCTGATTAAAGAAGCAATAAAACTGGCCTTCTTTAGACTAGTTGAGTATCTGGAGCATCAGCATTTGTGTGTTTGATTACAGGCTCAAAATGTCCAGAAACAAAGAACTTTCTTCTGAAACTCGTCAGTCTATTCTTGTTCTGAGAAATGAAAGCTATTCCATGCGAGAAATTGCCAAGAAACTGAAGATCTCGTACAACGCTGTGTACTACTCCCTTCACAGAACTGTCTCTTACTAGAATAGAAAGAAGAGTGGGAGGCCCCGGTGCACAACTGAGCAAGAGGACAAGTACATTAGTGTCTAGTTTGAGAAGCAGACGCCTCACAAGTCATCAACTGGCAGCTTCATTAAATAGTACCCGCAAAACACTAGTCTCAACAGTGAAGAGGCGACTCCGGGATGCTGGCCATATCTCAGACTGGCCAATTAAAAAGAAAAGATTAAGATGGGCAAAAGAACACAGACACTGGACAGAGGAGTGGCCAGCACAGTCACCGGATCTCAACCCTATTGAGCTGTTGTGGGAGCAGCTTGACCGTATGGTACGTAAGAAGTGCCAATAAGTGCCCCTTAAAGGTCTGCAAGGCTGTAATTGCTGCAAATGGAGGATTCTTTGACGAAAGCAAAGTTTGAAGGACTACTATTATTTCAATTAAAAATAATTTATTTATAACCTTGTCAACAGCTTGACTATTCATTTTGCATGGAAAACAGGGACATTTCTAAGTGACCCCAAACTTTTGAAAGGTAGTGTATATTCAGTTCTATTATATAAAATACAAATTAATCATTGTGATCTTGCAAGACATTGATTCAGCTTTGATCTAACTTTAAAAGAGAACCATTGTTAGAAGTGATAATCTTTTATTTATTATAATATGAAGTGATGAGTATGAATAAGTGTAGGCAACAGATCTTGATGAGATGTCCTTTTAAGTAAAAAGACAAAGGATAGCGTCAGGATCTGGAGTGATGAATCACGCTTCACCATCTGGCAGTCTGAAGAATCTGGGTTTGTCGGATGCCAGGAGAACTCTACCTGCCCCAAATGCATAGTGCCAAGTGTAAAGTTTGGTGGAGGAGGAATAATGGTCTGGGGAAGTTTTTCATGGTCTGGGGCTAGGCCCCTTAGTTCCAGTGAAGGGAAATCTTAACGCTACAGTATACAATGACATTCTAGACGATTCTGTGCTTCCAACTTTGTGGTAGCAGTTTGGCGAACGCCCTTTCCTGTTTCAGCATGGCAATGCCTCCTTGCACAAAGTGAGGTCCATACAGAAGTGGTTTGTCGAGATCGGTGTGGAAGAACTTGACTGGCCTGCACAGAGGCCTGACCTTAACCCCATCTAGTGGAAAGCCTTCCCAGAAGAGTGGAGGCTGTTATAGCAGCAAATGGGGGGACCGACTCCATATTAATGCCCATGATTTTGGAATGAGATGTTCGACAAGCAGGTGTCCACATACTTTTCATGTAGTGTACAAATGGTGGTGACACCAGATACTGACTGGTTTTCTGATCCACGACCCCCTACCTGTTTTTGTAAGGTATCTGTGACCAACAGATGCATATCTGTATTCCCAGTCATGTGAAATCCATAGATTAGGACCTAATGAATTCATTTCAATTAACTGATTTACTTATGAACTGTAACTCAGTAAAATCTTTGAAATTGTTGCATTTATATTTTTGTCCAGTACAAATGCATTATTTACTCCAAATTGCCCACTCTGACATACCAATCTAGAATGGACCCTGTGTCTCAACCAATAGCCAATGTAGGCTAAATATCCCAGGCAGGGCTACAGAAATTCCAGAGTGGGTCAGGCTCCTTGGACTTAGCGGTGGCCACTCTGGTTTGGGTGTCCTAGGCAAAACGGTGTTACCTTAACCAAGTGGTCACATATCGTTCTGGGTTCCTCTGCACAAGGGCAGAGAGGGGTCTGTGGAGGTTTAGGAGCATCCTCAAGGCAGACACAGTGATTATTTTTTCTTTCTTCTGATTGGCCAAAGTGGTCAAGATTCTGACGGGCCTCCGCAGGTAGTCTGATAGCTGTTCATCATTCTGGCCACACCCTCAGAGAGAGGGCAGGAAAGAAATCAACATGTACCTCTAGGTTGGTTTGGTTTATCATTCTGTGATTTTTTTTCATTGTATTCTAGTGATAATTAAATATAATTGATTTTAGATTTTGTGTATTCTCGAGTCAAATTGAAAAAATGTAAGGGAGCGCCGCTCCTCCACGCTGCGGCAGCACTATACCCTTGGTTATAAGCAGTGGCGTATACGCACCCCCACAGCCACAGTGAAGCCCCAGGCAGCCCACCCCCAAAAAAAATCATATCATTATATATCGTGGGGTATCACCCAAGCCTACAGTGATACCAGTGACTGCTATGACTCGCAGGTAAACCACCGTTTTTACCAAATTTGTCTTTCTATTTCTGTACTCTGATAAGAAGTTGCTCCGGATAAGAGTGTCTGCTAAATGACTTGGAATTTTGTGGACAGAAATGTGAAAATTCTGTTATTTTTTTTTTTTTTTTTTTTTTTTTTTTAAATACACTTCTAGACATCCTCCTCATGACATTTATTCTCTTTTTTTTTTTTCTCTCCTCACAGCGACATCCTGAAGGACTTGGGTGTCCAGTACTTCACAATGAGAGACATCGACAGGCTCGGCATCCAGAGAGTCATGGAAGTCACTTTCGACCACCTCTTGTCAAGGTAATTGAATTACTGTTAAAGATTTTAAGGAGTAATACTAAATAAAACTAAATAAGCAGCTTACTGTATGACTGACTTGGAGCCTTTCGTTGTGTCAATTACAGTAGGCCCCATAGATGTATTATCAGGCGCCCGTTTGGAGGTATTTTCAGGTGACAGGTGAATTTGAGTTGAAAGTTGATTTGATTCACTCAACTGTATTCTGAACCCTTGTTGTCGTCTTCTCTTGTCCAACAGGAAGCAGCGGCCGATCCATCTGAGTTTTGACATTGATGCGATGGACCCGTCGTTGGCCCCGGCCACAGGCACACCAGTAAACGGAGGTCTGACCTACAGAGAAGGAATCTGGATCACAGAGGAGATCCACAACACAGGCACGCTATAATGATCCGCAACACAGGCACGCTGTAATGATCCGCAACACAGGCACGCTGTAATGATCCGCAACACAGGCACGCTGTAATGATCCGCAACACAGGCAAGCTGTAATGATCCGCAACACAGGCACGCTGTAATGATCCGCAACACAGGCACGCTGTAATGATCCGCAACACAGGCAAGCTGTAATGATCCGCAACACAGGCACGCTATAATGATCCGCAACACAGGCACGCTATAATGATCCGCAACACAGGCACGCTATAATGATCCGCAACACAGGCACGCTATAATGATCCATTCATAAGAAATTATGGGGAAAGGTCTGTCAATAAACTTAAACTTTTCCTCTAAAACTATGCCAGACTCTTGGTAGGATGAGAATAGTTACTGCATTGCTTGAGTGGATTATATACTTATGCTGTTGGTACGATAAGAACAGTTTTCTAGGAAGTAACATTTCAATAAGTAACGTTCTTTGAAGTACAATTTCTGTCTGCAACATTCTACAAAAGGGACTGAAACTGATAAGACTGTACTTGTGTTTGAATCTCCAGGGTTGTTGTCGGTGATGGATCTCGTTGAGGTCAACCCAGCCCTGGGGGCGAGTCGTGAGGCGGTGGCGAGCACCGCTTCCATGGCGGTGGATGTCATCGCATCATCCCTGGGCCAGACCCGCGAGGGAGGTCCCATCACCCAGGAGTCGCAAACACTCAAAGACGACACGGAACAGCTCCGACTCTAGAACCACATTCTAGAACCCCTTCTAGAACTCAAAGAACTTTCAACATATAACCACATGGCATTCCTGAATAAAATAAAAAAGACTTTACATACAGAATAGATGCACAGAAGCTGTAGTTGAATTGTTTCAAAGCATCTTCTGTGTGTGTGTGTATATAGTACTGTATGGCAACCTGTTCAACAGTCAGTCAAACAATCATGACTGAACTTAAAAAGTCCTGTTAAAGGATTATATAGCTAATGTACTAAGATGGCGTGAAAAGCTTTAGCCCTGGGCCCAGATCTGTGCTTTCATGTCAACTGTTTGGCATGACAAGACTGGCAAAATAGTAGCACAAACAGACTGGTACCCAGGCTATTAAAAGCCCTAATCTCAAATTGAAACTGTAATTGAGGTGATCGACAGCTGGTCGCCCTGGCCTTGACAGGACAGTCTCCCTAGCTCCACTATTTAAATGTTGACTGTATTTGATGTGATCAGGTGCCATAGACACAGTGATCAGTGGTATGAGCCACAGACAATTACTAAAACTCAGTATTGCTCATGACTCGATACTGCAACATAACAGGGTTGTAAATGAAGCGGAGTTTAAAACGACAAGCATGAAACTGTCTCAAACGGAGATCCAGACTGTGCTTTTTATAAATTATAATACTAAAATGTTGCCATAGTGTGGTAGTGGACACAAATACCTCAGCTCAAGCTAGTGGCTGTGCCCGTTGAGTTGTCATGGTGATGCGTTTGCACTTTTGGACCAGATGTGTGGTTTGATGTATTTTATTTTCCTCTCTAGAATAATTCTATTTTGTAGTTAATGACTAATGAAACTGCTGGTGTATTTACTGTCTAGTGTTATACCAGTTAAAATGAGTATGTAATGGCGGTATGGTTAAATGCTGAGGGGAAATAACTATTATTTACTAAATATAATATTAACAAAATGCCTTTCTGACCCACTGAATGACTAATTATATTTTAAAAAGTCTTCCACGATTAAATCAGTCTGTGTTTTTTTGCTTTGTGGTCTCCGTGGTGACTTGGCTTACCACTGGCAGAGCAAGTCTAGCTGGTTTTAGTCTTACAATAGACATCAAGTTCCCGTGCGCCCCACTCCAGCCCTTCAACTTAATAATACATGTCTGTATTGTGTCCCTTTCGGGAAGTGTGGTTTTGCATCTCAACAAACCACAGCATCACTACAAAAAAATGCATACACTACTAGTCAAAAGTTTTAGAAAACATTGTAGAATAATAGTGAAAATGTCAAAACTATGAAATAACACATATGGAATCATGTAGTAACCAAATATATTTGAGATTGTTCAAAGTAGCCACCCTTTGCCTTGATGACGGCTTTGCACATTCTTCTTCTCTCAAACTTCACGAGGTAGTCACCTGGAATGTATTTCAATTAACAGGTGTGCCTTGTTAAAACAATTCGTGGAATTTCTTTCCTCAATGCGTTTGAGCTGATCAGTTGTGTTGTGACAAGGTAGGGGGTGATATACAGAAGATAGCCCTATTTGGTAAAAGACCAAGTCCATATTATGGCAAGAACAGCTCAAATAAGCAAAGAGAAACGACAGTCCATCATTACTTTAAGACATGAAGGTCCGTCAATACAGAAAATTTCAAGAACTTGGAACGTTTCTTCAAGTGCAGTCGCAAAAACCTATCAAGCGCTATGATGAAACTGGCTCTCATGAGGACCGCCACAGGAATGGAAGACCCAGAGTTACTTCTGCTACAGAGGATAAGTTCATTAGAGTCACCGGCCTCAGAAATTGCAGCCCAAATAAATGCTTCACAGAGTTCAAGTAACAGACGCATCTCAACATCAACTGTTCAGAGGAGACTGTGTGAATCAGGCCTTCATGGTCAAATTGCTGCAAAGAAACCACTACTAAAAGGACGCCAATAAGAAGAAGAGACTTGCTTGGGCCAAGAAACACGAGCAATGGACATTAGACCGGTGGAAATCTGTCCTTTGGTCTGGAGTCCGAATTGGAGATTTTTGGTTCCAATCCGCCGTGTCTTTGTGAGATGTTCTCTGCATGTGTATTTCCCATCGTGAAGCATGGAAGAGGAGGTGTGATGGTGCTTTGCTGGTGACATGGTCTGTGATTTATTTAGAATTCAAGGCACACTTAACCAGCATGGCTACCACAGCATTCTGCAGCGATACGCCATCCCATCTGGTTTGCACTTAGTTGGCCAATCATTTGTTTTTCAACATGACAATGACCCAACACACCTCCAAGCTGTGTAAGGGCTATTTGACGGAGAGTGATGGAGTGCTGCATCAGATGACCTGGCCTCCACAATCACCTGACCTCAACCCAACTGAGATGGTTTGGGATGAGTTGGACCGCAGAGTGAAGGAAAAGCAGCCAACAGTGCTCAGTATACAGTTGAAGTCAGAAGTTTACATACACTTAGGTTGGAGTAATTAAAACTAGTTTTTCAACCACTCCACACATTTCTTCTTAACAAACTATAGTTTTGGCAAGTCGGTTAGGACATCTACTTTGTGCATGAAATTAGACAAGTAATTTTTCCAACAATTGTTTACAGACAGATTATTTCACTTATAATTCAATGTATCACAATTCCAGTGGGTCAGAAGTTTACATACACTAAGTTGACTGCGCCTTTAAACAGCTTGGAAAATTACAGAAAATGTCGTGGCTTTAGAAGCTGATAGGCTAATTGACATCATTTGTGTCAATTGGAGGTGTACCTGTGTATGTATTTCAAGGCCTACCTTCAAACTCAGGGCCTCTTTGCTTGACATCATGGGGAAAAAAAAACAGCCAAGAAATCAGCCAAGACCTCAGAAAATAAATTGTAGACCTCCACGAGTCTGGTTCATCCTTGGGAGCAATTTCCAAACGCCTGAAGGTACCACGTTCATCTGTACAAACAATAGTACGCAAGTATAAAAACCATGGGACCACGCAGCCGTTATACCGCTCAGGAAGGAGACGCTTCTGTCCCCTAGAGATGAACGTACTTTGGTGTGAAAAGTGAAAATCAATCCCAGAACAACAGCAAAGGACCTTGTGAAGATGCTGGAGGAAACAGGTACAAAAGTATCTATATCCACAGTAAAATGAGTCCTATATTGACATAACCTGAAACCTGAAAGGCTGCTCAGCAAGGAAGAAGCCACTGCTCCAAAACCACCATAAAAAAACAGACTTACGGTTTGCAACTGCACATGGGGACAAAGATCGTACTTTTTGGGGAAATGTCCTCTGGTCTGATGAAACAGTAATAGAACTGTTTGGCCATAATGACCATCGTTATGTTTGGAGGAAAAAGGGGGAAGCTTGCAAGCCGAAGAACACCATCCCAATCGTGAAGCACGGGGGTGGCAGCATCATGTTGTAGGGGTGCAATATCTACCGTACCGATGAAGCCTGAACTGGAATGTGAAGCTAACTGAAGCTGGCTAGCTTTAGAAAACCCTGAGTAGATCAGGCTTCAATCGTAGTATACCCCAACCTCTGATAAACCTGTGACCTCTGTCCCTGTCCAGTGTGTAATTACTACACCTTGTGTTATTGACTGTTGGCTTGTTTATTCCATGTGTAACTCTGTGTTGTTGTTTGTGTCGCACTGCTTTGCTTTATCTTGGCCAGGTCGCAGTTGTAAATGAGAACTTGTTCTCAACTGGCCTACCTGGTTAAATAAATAAAAAATAAACACCTGTGTCCTCAGAAATGTGATCAACTGTAGTGGGCTGTCTATCAGACGCAGAGACATGCTGAGGGTATATCAGCTTTAATATTGCAGATAGATTGTAGTGTAATGGTTTAGCTTAACTTGAATGCTACATTTCAACAATATAAAACACATGACTTTAAATCACACGTTCATGCTTAGCATTTGTTTTCATATTATTTTGGCACACGTTAAGTTGGGACATTAGCCCTTTGAAAACCTGGTCTCAAAACAATTCTGAATCTTTTTGTTATCGGTATTTCTGTCCCTACCCCCTCCTCCTCAGTCCCTACCCCCCCTCCTCCTCCTCAGTCCCTACCCCCCTCCTCCTCAGTCCCTACCCCCTCAGTCCCTACCCCCTCAGTCCCTACCCTCCTCCTCCTCAGTCCCTACCCCCTCCTCCTCCTCCTCAGTCCCTACCCCCTCCTCCTCCTCAGTCCCTACCTCCTCCTCTGTCCCTACCCCTCCTCCTCAGTCCCTACCCCCCTCCTCCTCCTCAGTCCCTACCCCCCTCCTCCTCAGTCCCTACCCCCCTCCTCCTCAGTCCCTACCCCTCCTCCTCAGTCCCCCTCAGTCCCTACCCCCTCCTCCTCAGTCCCTATCCTCCTTCTTTCAACTTCTCAGCTTAGGCCACAGAGAGACCGTACCAAAGATAAAACACCACACAAAAATACATTTAGAAACCACATTTATATCAATTCATTACTTTTTGTTATTGTTGTTACATGTTAAAGGTATTTCTATAGAGGGAATTCATTAAAATGGAGAATGCATATTTTTAATTTCATGCATTTCAATGAAAGACTATGAGTAGTTACTATTGATACATCCTTCAGCTGCTCAGCCCTCAAGGTGTTGTCATAACAACAGCATAAGCAGTAGAGTTCATATATATATTTTTTAACCCCCATTTTTCTCCCCAATTTTGTGGTTTCCAATTGGTAGTTACAGTCTTGTCCTATCGCTGCAACTCCCGTACGGACTCGGGAGAGGCGAAGGTCGAGAGCTGTGCGTCCTCCGAAACACGACCCCAACCAAGCCCGCACTGCTTCATGACACAACGGCCACTTAACCCGGAAGCCAGCCGCACCAATGTGTTGGCGACCGTGTCAGCGTGCACTGCTCCCGGCCCGCCACAGGAGTCGCTAGTGCGCAATGGGACAAGAACATCCCTGCCGGCCGAACCCTCCCCTAACCCGGACGACGCTGGGCCAATTGTGCGCCGCCCCATGGGTCTCCCGATCGCGGCCCGGCTGCGACAGAGACCTGGACTCGAACCCAGAATCTCTAGTGGCACAGCTAGCACTGTGATGTAGTGCCTTAGACCACGGCGCCACTCGGGAGGCCCGGTACAGCAGTTGAGTTCTATGTAGAGACTAGAGTAAAGGAGCGTGGGTAGGATTGATTTGAGGCCTTAACGCTCGGACCTGAGACATACACAAAAAATCCATCCTACACAGCAACCCGAGTCAGTAAATAAATGACTGCAGACACTTCTCCATGACCAAGTGTGCAGAACAGAACCACGGCAGGTCACTCCTGGATCAGACGACAGCGTACTGTGCATTAACAAGTCTGTATCATATCCATGTCCAGTATTAACATAACGTCCCTGGGTTTGGTTCGGTCCATACATCCTGGGATTGAAACACGGCTCGGTTGAGTCCTAGATACACTCCCGTTCCTGATGAACAGAAACGCTAATTCTTTCTCACATTGTTCCTCATCTTCAGGTCAAGAAAACCGTGTTGTGTCCTCATGAGCACCCCCCGGGTCCAGGGATATACTACAAGAGTTTAGTGGTTTAGCTCAGGTCAGGAACAGCATAGTGAGGTATAGGTGGACAGAGAAGAGAGAGAGAGGACAGGGGAGAGAAGAGAGAGAGAGGACAGGGGAGAGAAGAGAGAGAGAGGACAGGGGAGAGAAGAGAGAGAGAGGACAGGGGAGAGAAGAGAGAGAGAGGACAGGGGAGAGAAGAGAGAGGAGAGACGAGTGGAGAGAGGGGAGGACAGGGGAAAGGACAGAGAAGGAGAGAAGAGAGAGGGAGAGGACAAGGGGAGAGAGCGAGAGAGGGAGAGGACAGAAAAGACAGAGGAGAGGACTGGGAGAGAAGAGGAGAGCTTTGCTGAGCGCTGGCTGTGACCTGTATTGCTTGTTGACGCGTCAGCGGGCCTACTACTTGCGGAAGAACTTGAGGTAGACTACTCCACCCAGTATGGCCAGCTCCATCAGAATGATGGCGGATAACAACAGCTTGTTGGTCATCAGTCTAACAGAGGAAGGACACACACACACACACACACACACACAGCAACTCAATGACAGAGGACAGATTCAACAAACTGAAAAGAAAAAAATGGCCTCTCTTGCAAAATAGTTCTCACAATTAGAATAACCCGTGTAAATAAAGATGACATTTTACACTAACACGAGGACATGGACCAATAGTGTTGCGGTACTGTCCGGTGACCAATCGGAAAAAGACGGCACAGATGACGGAAACTCACCGTCGAGACATGGCTCGTAGGATCTTCCTGCTCCGGCTGAGGTTCTCCCCAGTGTTGACCAGCTAACAGGTGGAGAAGAAAGAAAAAAAAACCATCAAAGACAACAAGAGGTCATCAGGATTCAACATCTTCTCTTTTTTCAAGAACTCGTGACGGTTATGATTCTAAGACGGTCTCAATTTGCTCTCAGACATAACCAGTGTTGTGCAGGAGCTATCCACCGTGTTGTTTACACCTTACAGATCTGTGAACGTCCAAGGACGGGGCCCGGGGGCTGGGAGAGACTCGGGACCAGGCTAACATAGTTCTGACACCAAGGCCTGTGTCCACAAAGACTCTCCGATTAGGAGTTCTGATCTAGGATCTGTCCATATCACCTCATTCATTCTGATCTAGGATCTGTCCATATCACCTCATTCATTCTGATCTAGGATCTGTCCATATCACCTCATTCATTCTGATCTAGGATCTGTCCATATCACCTCATTCATTCTGATCTAGGATCTGTCCATATCTCATTCATTCTGATCTAGGATCTGTCCATATCTCATTCATTCTGATCTAGGATCTGTCCACATCACCTCATTCATTCTGATCTAGGATCTGTCCACATCACCTCATTCATTCTGATCTAGGATCTGATCTCGGATCTGTCCACATCACCTCATTCATTCTGATCTAGGATCTGTCCATATACCCTCATTCATTATGATCTAGGATCTGTCCATATACCCTCATTCATTCTGATCTAGGATCTGTCCATATCACCTCATTCATTCTGATCTTGGATCTGTCCATACCACCTCATTCATTCTGATCTAGGATCTGATCTCGGATCTGTCCACATCATCTCATTCCTTATGATCTAGAAGGCAGAACTAGATCAGCACTCCTACACAGAGACGCTTTATGAACCCTTCCAAAACCCCAATCTCACTCAGAGCCTTGTGTCTCCAGAGCTTCCCAATCCCACTCAGAGCCTTGTGTCTCCAGAGCTTCCCAAACCCACTCAGAGCCTTGTGTCTCCAGAGCTTCCCAAACCCACTCAGAGCCTTGTGTCTCCAGAGCTTCCCAAACCCACTCAGAGCCTTGTGTCTCCAGAGCTTCCCAAACCCACTCAGAGCCTTGTGTCTCCAGAGCTTCCCAAACCCACTCAGAGCCTTGTGTCTCCAGAGCTTCCCAAACCCACTCAGAGCCTTGTGTCTCCAGAGCTTCCCAAACCCACTCAGAGCCTTGTGTCTCCAGAGCTTCCCAAACCCACTCAGAGCCTTGTGTCTCCAGAGCTTCCCAAACCCACTCAGAGCCTTGTGTCTCCAGAGCTTCCCAAACCCACTCAGAGCCTTGTGTCTCCAGAGCTTCCCAAACCCACTCAGAGCCTTGTGTCTCCAGAGCTTCCCAAACCCACTCACTCTGTCTCTGGTGCGGTCCAGCTGTTCCCTCTGCTCTCCCAGCTCCTCGATAATGTCCACACCAATCTGGTCTGTCTCTGCAGCGATGCGCTGACTCCTCTCTATACTCTGGCTGGCGTTGTTCAGGTGCTCGTGTCCCTGGAGCAGCAAGGCCCTCTGAGACTGAAGCTGGGTCTGAAACCAAAAACAGATCATACAAAAATCAATCAATTAATAATCAAATCAATCAATACCTGCATGGAAAGTGGAATACGCTGTCAGGTGAATATATTCTTTGTGTCCCTTTCAGGAACGTTGTCTTGCATCTCAATATCTCCACATATCAGGGCTGTATCGTCTTTACCACTGCCAGTTGTAACCGACACCACTCATCCTACTGTAGGGCCAAGGTGAATGGATGAACAGCTCCAGGGTGAAGATCCCCTCTAGGTACAGATCTAGGATCAGATTCCCTTCCTCCAATTCTAACCTTAACCATTATTAGTAAAAATGCTAAAAAAAATGATTACAAAAAAATAATCGACCCCAGACCAGCGTCTAGGGGCAACTTTACCCTCCTTGACCATGTAAGTCAGTCTAGACTCACGCTGTGTTCGTTCTGAGAGGAGTAGATGCCGTAGGCGCCCTCCGCTGGCCGGGTAGAGGTGGAAGACAGGTCAGAGTTCTTCACTTCTCTCTGGAGCTTCCCCAGGTCTCTGCGGTACAGACGCAGCGTGGTGGACATGGTGTTCCGGTAGGACGAGGGAACGCCGATCAACTCCTGCTCCATCCCCTGCAGCTGGAGGTCCACCGGGAGAAACAGGAGTCATTTCATACCCCTCTGAATTGGCATTGTAGCTGCCCTCTGACTGGTTTGGATAGCCAGCTACAACCAGTGTTGTGGTGGTCAATTGAAATCAATTCATTAATCTATGGATTTCACATGACTGGGCAAGAGCGCAGCCATGGGAGTCTGGGAGGGCATACATTTGTGTTTTGTGACAAAACTGCACATTTTAGAGTTTTATTGTCCCCAGCACAAGGTGCATCTGTGTAATGACCATGCTGCTTTAAATCAGCTTCTTTATAAGTCACACCTGGCATGTGGATGGAATATCTTGGCAAAAGAGAAATGCTCACTAACAGGGATGTAAACTAATTTGTGCAACAACATTTGAGAGAAATCAGCTTTTTTTTTGTGCGTATGGAACAATTCTGTGATCTTTTATTTCAGCTCATGAAACCAACACTTTACATGTTGCATTTCTATTTCTGTTCAGTATATATAAAACACACACACACAAAGGAGATGTTGGGTACTGAAGAAAACACTTCTATTTCGTATGGATTAATACAGTATTCTTCATTAAAAAAAACAGTTCATTTGTGAACTGTTTACCCAGGTTATTGTAGTACTAGATAATTCCTTCAACTCCATGCCAGTAGCATTTCCATCTGATCAAGATTTTTTTATTAGTAAACCTGCTACAGATCACTAGTGCCATCTGGTGGACATTTAGAATCATCTGCTAGAGGTTTTAGCCAGATCGACAGATGAGATTTGAGACAGATACATTCGAAAAAGCAAACCTACAGAATAAAATATAAAAAAAATGTCCCAGTACCACTTACCACTTCCACTGCCTCTCCATGTCTTTCATCAAAAGATCTCACCAACCTCTTCTTCTCCTCTGCAAAGAAGAACATCTCTGTGTTCACTTTTTAAAAGGCTGAGCTGCACTGTTGTGGTTGGTGTCAGTTTACTTTGAAAATATTTTCTATGTTATGCAAACATACCCAGGCACCAACCGTGTCGTGAACAACATTAGCTTGAGCAACAATAGTGGAATAGCGGTTCGCCTTCAAAATAAAAGTCCCCCCATTGAAACTGATGCAAACTGATAAAAAAAAAATGTGGAATCATGCAGCAATTGTAGTAGGGCAAGGACAATATCAGTATGGCAATATTTTCCATGGCAAAAAAAAAAAAAACTGTAGTACATCTTGGAACATAAATTGATGTGACTGTGGATTACAACATAATGTTTGTTTCCAGCATCAGCGCTGTTTTCCTAAAGAACTTAAATCCGCTTTGTGTTTTGTTTCCTTCAAATCAAACTACATTTGTCACATGCGCTGAATACAACAAGTGTAGACCTTTACTGTGAAATGCTGACTAACAAGCCTTTAACCAACAGTGCAGTTCAAGAAGAGTTAAGAAAATATTTACCAAATAAACTAATGTAAAAAGAATAAAAGTAACAATAACATAACGAGGTTATGTACAGGGGGTACCGGTACCGAGTCAGTGTGCGGGGGTACAGGTTAGTTGAGGTAATTTGTACATGTAGGTAGGGGTAAAGTGACTATGTATAGATAATAAACAGACAGTAGCAGCAGTGTTGGTAGTGGAGGTAATATGTACATGTAGGTAGGGGTAAAGTGACTATGCATAGACAATAAACAAATGGGAAGGGGGTCAATGTAAATAGTCCGGTGGCTATTTGATTAATTGTTCAGGAGTCTTATGGCTTGGGGGGTAGAAGCTGTTAAGGAGCCTCTCAGTGCTAGCTGTGCCGCTAGAGATTCTGGGTTAGAGTCCAGGCTCTGTCACATCCGGCCGCGACCGGGAGACCCATGGGGCGGAATACAATTGGCCCAGCGTCGTCCGGGTTAGGGGGAGGGTTCGGCCGGCAGGGATGTCCTTGTCCCATCGCGCACTAGCAACTCCTGTGGCGGGCCGGGAGCAGTGCACGCTGACACAGTCGCCAGGTTTACGGTGTTTCCTCCGGCACATTGGTGCGGCTAGCTTCCGGGTTAAGTGGGCATTGTGTCAAGAAGCAGTGTGGCTTGGTTGGGCTGTGTTTCGGAGGACGAACGGCTCTCGGCCTTCGCCTCTCCTAAGTCCATACGGGAGTCGCAGCGATGAGACAAGACTGTAACTACCAACTGGATACCATGAAATTGTGGAGAAAAAGGGTCTACATCATATATTTTTTTAATAGCTGTTAAGGAGCCTTTTGGTCCTAGACTTGGCGCTCCGGTACCGCTTGCCGTGTGGTAGCAGAGAAAACAGTCTATGGCTTGGGTGACTGGAGTCTCTGACAATTTTATGGGCTTTCCTCGGACACCGCCTATTATAGGTCCTGGGCGGCAGGAAGCTTGGCCCCAGTGATGTACTGGGCTGTACGCACCACCCTCTGTAGCGCCTTGCAGTCAGATGCCGAGCAGTTGCCATAACAGGCGGTGATGCAACCGATCAGGATGCTCTCGATGGTGCAGCTGTAGAACCTTTTGAGGATCTGAGGACCCATGCCAAATCTTTTCAGTCTCCTGAGGGGGGAAATGTTTTGTTGTGCCCTCTTCACGACGGTCTTGGTGTGTTTGGATTTAAATCTCTCGACCCGCTCCACTACAGCCCCGTCGATGTTAATGGGGGCGTGTTCGGACCACCTTTTCCTATAGTCCACGATCAGCTCCTTCGTCTTGCTCACATTGAGAGAGAGGTTGTTGTCCTGCCATCACAATGCCAGGTCTCTGACCTCCTCCCTATAGGCGGTCTCATTGTTGTCGGTGATCAGGCCTACCACTGTTGTGTCGTCAGCAAACTTAATGATGGTGTTGGAGTCGTGTTTGGCCACACAGTCATGGGTGAACAGGGAGTACAGAAGGGGACTAAGTACACACCCCTGAGGGGCCCCTGTGTTAAGGATCAGCGTGGCAGACGTGTTGTTGCCTACTCTTACCACCTGGGGGCAGCCCGTCAGGAAGTCCAGCATCCAGTTGCAGAGGGAGGTGTTTAGTCCCAGGGTCCTTAGCTCAGTGATGAGCTTTGTGGGCACTATGGTGTTGAACGCTGAGCTGTAGTCAAATGAACAGCATTCTCACATAGGTGTGAAATGAGGGGGCCCCTCAGGAGTGCGTGCTTAGTTCCCTCCTGTACTCCCTGTTCACCCATGACTGCGTGTCAGAGGAAAGCCCTAAACACAGTCAAAGACTCCAGCCACCCAAGTCATAGAGTTCTCTCTGCTACCGCACGGAAAGCGGTACCGATGCACCAAGTCTGGAACCAACAGGACCGTGAACAGCATCAGGGGAACTTTTATTTTGAAGACGAACCGCCGATTCTACTATTGTTGCTCGCGCCCATGTTGTTCGTGCTCGGCCTAGCAACCTCCTCTTATAATTAAGTAATGAGGCCCGAAAGTGGTGTGTGGTATATGGCCAATATACCACGGCTTAAGGGTTGTTCTTAAACACGACGCAACGCGGAGTGCCTGGACACAGCCCTTAGCCGTGGTATATTGGCCATATATCACAAAACCCAGGAGGTGCCTTATTGCTACTATAAACTGTTTACCAACGTAATTAGAGCAGTAAAAATGTTTTGTCATAGCCCGTGGTACACGGTCTGATATACCACGGCTGTCAACCAAATCAGCATTCAGGACTCGAACCAGCCCAATTTATAATTTCCATTTGATAGCAACCATATTGTGGACATTTAACCGCAGTGGGCGGCTAAGCATTAGTAAAACTACACCAAGACAACAGGCTGGGGGGAGGGTCAGCTAATGGTTAGTGGATTGGAGAGGTATTTTAGAATGAAATATTTATATTTCCAGATGCAACTTCAACGGGTCTCTTACCTCCTTGACATTTCACTAATCTGTCGGGAATCAACTTCAGCTCGTCATAAAGGGATGTGAAGATCTCCTGCAGCTTTTCAAACTCTTCCGATGACATTTTGTACTTTTTGAATTGTTCGTTTCTTTCTCGACAACACAAACGCCCAAATATTAGAAAATGAAACGTTTTGTTGATACACCGTAAAACAACCCCTCCTAACAAGATCCTGGAGTCTCTTTCCGTAGTCTGGTGATCGTGTGTCACATGTCTGGAGTGAATAATCCTGCCCAATTAGCACGAATGAAATGTCGACCGCAATGCTTTTAAAAACAAAGTAATTTAAATGTATGACGGCAACGTATGTTGTATACTTCTAATATAAATAATGGTAAAAAAATATTGTGGTCAAACTCAAATAATATGCCAGATATTTATATACGGGCATTGAAAGGGTAACTTTCACTGGTGCATTGTGGTCAATGTCGTTTTTTGTAATAATCAATAACTGATATATTTACCTTCTTTCAGATCAATTATTGTTCTCATCTGAGGGTGAATATATAGGCTAGTATCTCATAAAGAAATTAGCAGTTAATACATTCACTCTACTTACATTTTCTGTTTTCTTTAAAAACATAATAAAACATTTCCATAATTAATATGTGGAAAGAAAACTACAATCCCATCTGTGAGAGAGAGAGAGAGAGAGAGAGAGAGAGAGAGAGAGGGAGGGACAAAGAGAGAGAGAGAGAGAGAGAGAGAGAGAGAGAGACAAAGAGAGAGAGAGAGGGACAAAGAGAGAGAGAGAGAGAGAGAGAGAGAGAGAGAGAGTGGGGATCCGTGTCATGATGGTGCTCGTATTGATTGTCGCAGGTCTTGGGGTGGTTGCACTGCTCATGTTTTTATTCGCACCCCACATTAGGTAAGAATGAGCGGTGTCAAAGTCAAAGTCACCATTATTAGTCAGTTGTACAACCAAATGCCTTCAACCGAAATGTGTCTTCCGCATTTAACCCAACCCCAGAATCAGAGAGGTGCGGGGGGCTGCCCCAATCGACATCCACGTCTTCGGCGCCCGGGGAACAGTGGGTTAACTGCCTTGTTCAGGGGCAGAACGACAGATTTTTTTTTTCCTTGTCAGCTCGGGTATTCGAACTTGCAATCCTCCGGTTACAAGTCCTCATTATTACAGTATTTATTATAGTGTTATTACCAAGTACTCATTATTACAGTATTTATTCGTCTTATTAACAAGTACTCATTACAGAATTAGTGTTATTAACAAGCACTCATTATACAGTATTTATTAGATATTAACAAACACTCATTATTACAGCATTTATTAGATATTAACAAGCACTCATTATTACAGTATTTATTAGTTATTAGATATTAACAGGCACTCATTATACAGTATTTATTAGATATTAACAAGCACTCATTAGTCAAAGTCAAAAAGTCAAAAGTCAAAGTCACCATTATTAGTCAGTTGTACAACCGAATGCCTTCAACCGAAATGTGTCTTCCGCATTTAACCCAACCCCTCTGAATCAGAGGCTACCTGCCGCCCCTATTATACAGTATTTATTAGTTATTAGATATGAACACGCATTCATTATTATAGTGTTATTAGTTATTAACAAGCACTCATTATGTGTTTACTCCTCTGTAAAAAAACGGTATAATATTGACTCTGACCCCCTGTAGACGTCAACCACATCCTGATCAACAATGCTGGGGGTCATGATGTGTCCTTACGTGAAGACCAACGATGACTTCCGAGATGCAGCTGGGGGGTGGTCAACCACCTGGGTGAGACAGAGACGCTGAGGTCATGGGTGGGATCCAACGTCTTAACCGTCAGCACAATAGGAAATCCTCTCTTGGGCTGAGGGTGACACTTGATTTTTTGAAGTCGCGACCGTGAGCGCGATTCAGATCCACTACACAGCAGACTGACTTCAGACATATACAGACTTCATGATATACTGTATTCAGCCACTAAAGCAGACACTAGATTGTATATAATGTCTACATCACTTATCGATGAAGAGTTATAGCGCCTCTTCTTTATGAATAACCTTCAATTCCATTAAACTCAGTGTTAAATTCACCATAATCCAAATGATTTACTTATTTTTTTAATTTTACCTTTATTTAACTAGGCAAGTCAGTTAAGAACAAATTATTGTTTACAAAGATGGCCTTCCAAAAGACAAAAGACCTCCTGCGGGGACGGGGGGCCTGGGATTAAAAATACAAAATTAATCAAATATAAAAAAACATAGGACAAAACACACATCATGACGAGAGAGACAACACAACACTACACAAAGAGAGACAAAACACACATCACGACGAGAGAGACACCACAACGCTACATAGAGACACCACAACGCTACTTAGAAAGACACCACAACACTACATAAAGAGAGACAAAACACACATCACGACGAGAGAGACAACACAACGATACATAAAGAGACAAAACACACATCACGACAAGAGAGACAACACAACGCTACATAAAGAGAGACAAAACACACATCACGACGAGAGAGACAACACAACGCTACATAAAGAGAGACACCACAACACTACATAAAGAGAGACAAAAGAGAGACACCACAACACTACATAAAGAGAGACCTAAGACAACGACATAGCAAGGCAGCAACACATGACAACACAGCATGGTAGCAACACAACATATCAACAACATGGTAGCAACACAAAACATGGTACAAACATTATTGGGCACAGACAACAGCACAAAGGGGAAGAAGGTAGAGACAACAATACATCACACAAAGCAGCCACAACTGTCAGTAAGAGTGTCCATGATTAAGTCTTTGAATGAAGAGATTGAGAGAACTGTCCAGTTTGAGTGTTTGTTGCAGCTCGTTCCAGTCCCTAGCTGCAGTTAACTGAAAAGACGAGTGACCCAGGGATGTGTGTGCTTTGGGGACCTTTAACAGAATGTGACTGGCAGAACGGGTGTTGTATGTGGAGGATGAGGGCTGCAGTAGATATCTCAGATAGGGGGGAGTGAGGCCTAAGAGGGTTTTATAAATAAGCATCAACCAGTGAGTCTTGCGACGGGTATACAGAGATTACCAGTTTACAGAGGAGTATAGAGTGCAGTGATGTGTCCTATAAGGAGCATTGGTGGCAAATCTGATGGCCGAATGGTAAAGAACATCTAGCCGCTCGAGAGCACCCTAACCTTGCCGATCTATAAATAACGTCTCCGTAATCTAGCATGGGTAGGATGGTCATCTGAATCAGGGTTAGTTTGGCAGCTGGGGTGAAAGAGGAGCGACTACGATAGAGGAAACCAAGTCTAGATTTAACTTTAGCCTGCAGCTTTGATATGTGCTGAGAGAAGGACAGTGTACCGTCTAGCCATACTCCCAAGTACCTGTATGAGGTGACTACCTCAAGCTCTAAACCCTCAGAGGTAGTAATCACACCTGTGGGGAGAGGGGCATTCTTCTTACCAAACCACATGACCTTTGTTTTGGAGGTGATCAGAACAAGGTTTAGGGTAGAGAAAGGTTGTTGGACACTAAGAAAGCTTTGTTGTAGAGCATTTAACACAAAATCCGGGGAGTGGCCAGCTGAGTATAAGACTGTATCATCTGCATATAAATGGATGAGAGAGCTTCCTACTGCCTGAGCTATGTTGTTGATGTAAATTGAGACGAGCGTTGGGCCTAGGATCAAGCCTTGGGGTACTACCTTGGTGACAGGCAGTGGCTGCACTCTTTGCGAGAGGTAGTTAGCAAACCAGGCCAAAGACCCCTCAGAGACACCAATACTCCTTAGCCGGCCCACAAGAATGGAACGGTCCACCGTATCAAAAGCTTTGGCCAAGCCAATAAAAATAGCAGCACGACATTGCTTAGAATCAAGGGCAATGGTGACATCACTAAGGAACTTCAAGGTTGCAGTGACACATCCATAATCTGAGCGGAAACCAGATTGCAAACTAGAGAGAATAATATAGACATCAAGAAAGCCAGTCGGTTGATTATTGGCATGTTTTTGCAACACTTGTGATACACAGGGCAAAATAGAAATAGACCTGTGACAGTTAGGATCAGCTTGATCTCCTCCCGTAAATAAAGGATGAACCGCGACTGACTTCCAAGCAATAGGAACCTCCCCAGAGAGGAGAGAGGTTAAAAAGGTCAGAGATAGGTGATTATAGGGGCAACAACCTTGAAGAAAAAAGGGTCTGAACCATCTGACCCAGATGTTTTCTTTCGGGGTCCAGTTTAAGGAGCTCCTTTAAGACCTCGGACTCAGTGACCGCCTGCAGGGAGGAACTTTGTAGCGGGGCAGGGGACAAAGAGGGAGAAGCATCGGGGATAGTCGAGTTAGAAGGGGTGGGAGATGAGGAAATGTTGGACGGGCAGCGAGGCATAGCTGAGTCAAATAGGAATCCTGACTTAATGAAGTGGTGATTTAAAGAGCTCAGCCATGTGCTTCTTGTCAGTAACAAACACATCATCAACGGGACATGGGCAGTTAATACCTATCAGGATTATTTGTGTGGATAACATTGAGGACAGTAGCCTTTTCTGGGTGTTTGGAGTCATACCCTGTGGGATTCGTAATAATCTAAGAAAAATTTAGGGAGTCCCATTGCTTTAGGACTTGGTCAGGTGGGAGTCAACTGCACTGAAGGTCACCCTTGGTAAAAATTGTTTTATAGATTTTATGGTTATGACTAAATGTTTGTACATCTAAGAATATTCCATTCTGAAAATGTATGCAATAGAGATAGGGTTATAAGACAGATGGTAGTCCAATTGATGTGTGTGTGTCTAGATATTAACTTTGTTTGCAGAAGTGCAACAAGCTGGTATGACTTCATTTAGGGAGTATCTGGGAGAACAAAGAATTCTTTGATTTTACCAGACACATGCGAGAGGCTCCTGTCCTTGAAGACAGGAGGGATAGTTAAAGAGCCGCCCAAGTTTGACTTATGTTGCAAAGATTGTGATAAGGAATGAATGGGTACTGTGGGAAGACACTATTTTCTTGGAAAGGGTGGGGGAAATGGTGGGGCCTTTGTATCTTTGTATTTCAACATTGTACCATATAAAAGACTGTGTACACCTTTTAGAGCTCAGAGCTCTCCCATGAATAAATAATCTACATTTGACCATTATAGATTGGGCCTCTGTTTGTCTCATTTCAACCAGTATCTTACAAATACTGGGTAACAGACAGAGTTTGTTTAATTGAAGTTCAGTTTATGAACATTGAGAACAGAAATTTCTATAACAGATTGCCACTCCCCCACTTTCTGACAAGACAACTGATTGCGTTGTTGTTTACTCCTGATAGGTCACCTCCTGTTTGACGTACCTCCTGATTGGTCTGCTGAAGCGCAGCGCTCCGGGCCCGTATCGTCATGGTTTCCTCTCTGGCTCATAACGTTGTCTGGATCCGCGGAGAGAGAGAATGGCAACCTGTCACATTTGTTGGATAATGGATCAGAAAACACAGAAGAGAAACCGAGGGTTAGTGAAGAGTTTCAGTGAGAAAACACAGAAGAGAAACCAAGGGTTAGTGAAGAGTTCCAGTCAGAAAACACATACACAAAATAAATGATCAGAAAGGCAAAATGACAGTTATGAAGTTACTTAGCAACATGCGGTCATCTAAAACATCCTCACACAGGAGATGATCTTGAAGAAACACTGTCCCCATAGTAACACACTTCCCTTCCTCCTCCCTCCCAGGTTCCAGTGTGACAGTGGGAAACACTTCAGGTGAGATTACAGTACGAAGTTCTGCCCCTGACCCTCATTAGACGGAAAAAGCCTGACAATAGCACGGTAACTGAATCGTCTCTTCTTCCCTCCCAGGTTCCAGTGTGACCGTGAACTCTGTCCACCCAGGGTCGGTGCGCTCGGACCTGGTTCGCCACTCCACCGTCTGCTGTTCTCTCTGTTCTCCTTGTTCCTGAAGAGCCCTCGGGACGGGGCCCAGACGTCCATCTACTGCGCCGAGCTGCACTCCCTCACCGGGGGTAGGTAGAGATTATGCTACAGTACTTCAGGCGAGGTAGAGATTATGCTACAGTACTTCAGGCGAGGTAGAGATTATGCTACAGTACTTCAGGTGAGGTAGAGATTATGCTACAGTACTTCAGGCGAGGTAGAGATTATGCTACAGTACTTCAGGTGAGCTAGAGATTGTGCGACAGTACTTCAGGTGAGCTAGAGATTATGCTACAGTACTTCAGGTGAGGTAGAGATTATGCTACAGTACTTCAGGCGAGGTAGAGATTATGCTACAGTACTTCAGGTGAGGTAGAGATTATGCTACAGTACTTCAGGCGAGGTAGAGATTATGCTACAGTACTTCAGGTGAGGTAGAGATTATGCTACAGTACTTCAGGCGAGGTAGAGATTATGCTACAGTACTTCAGGCGAGGTAGAGATTATGCTACAGTACTTCGGGTGAGGTAGATATTATGCTACAGTACTTCGGGTGAGGTAGAGATTATGCTACAGTACCTCGGGTGAGGTAGAGATTATGCTACAGTACCTCGGGTGAGGTAGAGATTATGCTACAGTACTTCGGGTGAGGTAGAGATTATGCTACAGTACTTCGGGTGAGGTAGAGATTATGCTACAGTACTGGGTGAGGTAGAGATTATGCTACAGTACTGGGTGAGGTAGAGATTATGCTACAGTACTTCGGGTGAGGTAGAGATTATGCTACAGTACTTCGGGTGAGGTAGAGATTATGCTACAGTACTTCGGGTGAGGTAGAGATTATGCTACAGTACTTCGGGTGAGGTAGAGATCCTACTCACAGAATTTCATAAAAACTGTGAAACATTAAAAAAAAAAGTTATCGTTTTCATATAAAACTATACTAAATATATTCCTGTCACCAAATAACTGATTAAAAAATACTGTTTTTCAATAAGGTCTACAGTAGCCTCAGCAGCACTCTGTAGGGTAGCACCATGGTGTAGCCAGAGGACAGCTAGCTTCCATCCTCCTCTGGGTACATTGACTTCAATACAGAACCTAGGAGGCTTATGGTTTTCACCCCCTTCCATAGACTTACACAGTAATTATGACAACTTCTGGAGGACGTCCTCCAACCTATCAGAGCTCTTGCAGCATGAACTGGCATGTTGTCCACCCAATCAAAGGATCAGAGACTTAGTACTGAAAGCATAAACTACAGCTAGCTACCACTGCAGTGTTTAAAATGTGGTGAGTAGTTGACTCAAAGAGAGAGAAAGACAATAGTTGAACAGTTTTGAACAAATTATATAACAAATTAAGGAGAAGCAGCAGAGAGATTTATATTTGGTGCATTTTTCACTTACTTAGCTAGCTAATGTAGCTAATTTTGCCTACTCAACAACCTGACACAAACAGAGAGGAATGCCATGTATGTTGCAGCTAGCTGGCTAAGGCTATCCAACATTTCAACTCTTCCAAGATTTCGGAAGATTACGGTTTTATTAATTCATTGCCACCGGGGCCTGCCGGTGTAACTGCTAAACTGCCGGTGTAACTGCTAAACTGCTTGCTGTACACTCACGCGTGATTGTACACATGGATTGGATTGTGGGTTTACTAACACGTTCTAGTTTGTTGACTATGACCTTAGCTAATATGGTGACAACAATGTAGGCTGTGTGTAGCGGTTAGTGGTTATGGTATGAAGGTTTGACTTGGAGAGTTTTTTTCCCGCCTGGTCACAGACAGCTGTTGTGTTGTGCACTGAAGTCCACAAGCGAAAGGGAAAACGTGAGAGGTGTGCTCAATGTTCACAAACTGAACTTCAATTAAACAAACTCTGTTACCCAGTATTTGTAAGATACTGGTTGAAATGAGACAAACAGAGGCCCAATCTACAATGGTCAAATGTAAATTGTTTATTCAGGAGAGCTCTGATTTTTAAAAGGTGTACACAGTCTCTTATATGGTACAATGTTGAAATACAAAAAATACAAAGGCCCCACCATATTCCCCCACCCTTTCCAGGAAATTGTGTTTTCCCACAGTACCCATTCATTCCTTATCACAATCTTTGCAACATAAGTCAACCTTGGACAGCTCCTAACCGTCCCTCCCGTAACCTAGGACCAGAAGCCTTCCCACATATGTCTGATTAGAACTAAGAATGCTTTGTTCTCACAGACTTCTTCTCACAAGTCGTACCAGCCTGTTCCACTCTCCTCCACACACATCAATTGGACTACCATTTTGTCTTGTAACCCTATCTCTATTGCATACATTTTCAGAATGGAATGTTCTTAGATGTACAAACATTTAGTCATTAAACATAAAATCTATAACACACACACACACGCTCACTCACATACAATCATCGTTTACGCTGCTGCTACTCTGTTTATCATATATCTTGACGCCTAGGTACCTTATCCCTATAAATACATATCTACCTCTGTCACTCCAGTATCCCTGCACATTGTAAATATGGTATTGGAACTGACCCCCTCTTTCTTTCTCGTGTGTTTTTTCGTTCTATCTTATGTTACTTTTAGAACTATATTGATATCGATTACTGCGTTGTTGGGTTTAGAGTTAGCAAGAAAGCCGTTTCAATGTACTGCACGTGACAAACATTTTAAACTAATGTGAATCTTAGTTAATTATCTGGGAATGTACCCGGTTTGCTGGGATGCCTCCTCTCCCTCCCAGTGACTGTATAAAACTCTCTCTCTCCCTCCCAGTGACTGTATAAAACTCTCTCTCTCCCTCCCAGTGACTGTATAAAACTCTCTCTCTCCCTCCCAGTGTCTGTATACAACTCTCTCTCTCCCTCCCAGTGACTGTATAAAATCTCTCTCCCTCCCAGTGACTGTATAAAACTCTCTCTCTCCCTCCCAGTGACTGTATAAAACTCTCTCTCTCCCTCCCAGTGTCTGTATACAACTCTCTCTCTCCCTCCCAGTGACTGTATAAAATCTCTCCCTCCCAGTGACTGTATAAAACTCTCTCTCTCCCTCCCAGTGACTGTATAAAACTCTCTCCCTCCGTGTCTGTAAAATATTCTCTCTCTCCCTCCCAGTGACTGTATGAAACTCTCTCTCTTCCTCCCAGTGTCTGTAAAAAACTCTCTCTCTCCCTCCCAGTGACTGTATAAAACTCTCTCTCTCCCTGACTGTATAGAACTTACGGAAGCCCTTAAGCCCAAGGCTAAAATAATAAATAGATTCTCGTTTCAATGACTTAGTATCGAGTTTGACGAGATACTAAGTCATTTGAAGGAGATACTAAATCGTTCATACAAGATAATTGTTATTTAGTCTAATTAGTAATTTGTTATGCAGCTGGTCAGATCGTGTAATGGTGGCTGCAACCATTCATTCACTGATTCCATCCATTGATGTGATAGAAAGTCCTTTGATAGCCTAAAGCACGGCTGCTTCTGAACGCCAGAGCGTGTAAGTAGGTGAGGGAAGAGCAGAGCATAATTGAGCAGATGTTAAAAAAAATGTTGTCTGCCTTCTCTCTGGCTCCAATTTGGCTCTGGTACCGCTCAGCTAAAAGCTTTGGTCATGCTCTGCCTAGAATATTTTGTTTCCATTATCACTATACTTTTAATTAGGCCTATTCAGTGGTAATATTTAGCCTACCACACACCCACAGTAGCCTATATTCTACTTTCTACCGTTAGGATATGTAGTTTATTTTGAAGGACTTCAAATGTATTAACGGATGTTTTAGGTAGACAATATATAGGCTAAACTGTAAAATGTATTTTAGTTTTTCTTGGAATAGAAACGCCATAGTATAAATCTTTTTAATAAAGTTAAAATATTAGAAATAAATCGTTCATAATCCAAGGCCTGTATCATCTTCTTTTCATAAATTAAAAGGACTACATAATCTCGAACTTGTGGCAGAATAATCAGAATTAGTTGAGTAACATAGATAATTAAGATGTCTTATCTGCATAGTCAAAGTCACCATTATTAGTCAGTTGTACAACCAAATGCCTTCAACCGAAATGTGTCTTCTGCATTTAACCCAACCCCAGAATCAGAGAGGTGCGGGGGGCTGCCTTAATCGACATCCACGTCTTCGGCGCCCGGGGAACAGTGGGTTAACTGCCTTGTTCAGGGGCAGAACGACAGATTTTTTGTTCACTTGTCAGCTTGGGGATTCGAACTTGCAACCCTCCGGTTACAAATCCAACGCTCTAACCACTAGGCTACCTGCCGCCCCATAATATGCTTATGTGATATACTTGGTATTAGAATGTATCTCTTCGGACTCTGGTGTTGGCAGTTGCACTTCTTTCCTCAGCTGGGGCTCAGTCACCTGGGGCCCAGAGAGGGGAGAGGTCAGGCTTGTCTTTCACATGTCCCTGGTTGCTATGCAGAATATCAGAAAGGGAAGAGGGACAGGAGGGAACATTGTCTTCATACGTGAATGTGTCTTTACCTATTCTTAAACCATGTGAAGGGATGGCGTGATTAATGGGGAACCAATTACTTGTCTCCACAATGTCTGTGCGCCAGTCACTCTCTCCTTTTACTTTGGGGGGGATGTGTGTGGTAGTGTCTGGAACCGTTGTATGTCATCTCTGATGTTGCACTTATCTTGGGATAGTGTATGACCTAGAGGCTCGCTCCCCTCAGTGAGCTTGTCCAGGTGTGTGGTCAAGAAGGGGTTTTACTTGAGATGGGAGTATCTGGAGTTGACAATTGATTTATGCCATTGGATGAGTTGGTGTTTCTGTGCTATGAAGTACCAGGAACGAGATCTGAACCTCGTCTTAGGGGCCAAACTGAACATAATTTATAGGGAGTGCTCCTTTCTCATTTAAAAACTCTCACCTTGTGACCTGTTCCAAACATCTGGTTTGTTATGTAGACTAGGGGGTGGATCTTTGCTATAAAAGATCTCAGTAGCCTTTGTGTCACCGCTCTCAACTGACCATCAGAGACTGTGGTGAATTCGTTGACAAGCCATCGCTATTGCAAAGCTCTTACTATTAAATATGTATTTTAAGTATGACTCTGACTTGTGTGATAAGTTTGTCTCTCCTCATTTGATAGTAAAGAAATTAACCACCACAAACTGCAGCTGTGAAATGATTTGCGCATTGAGAGTGGGAAATCTGCTATACAAACAAATTATTATTATTATAAAGATATACTAGGTGTAATGAAGCACCCTGAGAGTGAGGATCCATTTGCAGCTTTATTACAATCTTGGTCGTACAAACAGGGTCAATCGCCAGCAAACACAACAGCAGGGATAAGGCTAATCGTAATCCAGGTACAGGCATGAGGTCAGGGCAGGCAGCAAGCTTACAAAAATCAGTCCAATAAAGAATATAGTCCAGGGCAGGCAGCAAGAATCAAAAAGGGAAAAACAGTCCAGAGTAATACCACGAAATGACAAAATGACAGACACGGGAAAAACGCTCAGAAATGATCACCAGGGAAACAAGACTTCGCAAGGAGAGAAAGGGAGAGAGAGCCTAAATAGTCTATTAATGGGAGACAGGTGCAACGGTGATTGGAACCAGGTATGTGGGAGTTGTAGTTCAGGGCTTAATATTCAGGAGAGGGTTCCCTCTGGTGGTGAGCAGGAGGAACCGCGGGAGTCTCGTTTGTTACACTAGGCGTACAAGAAGAGGAGACACAAATTGAATTATTATGTCCATCTAAACTGGATGAGGAAATTGTTTTAAAGTATATATAAATACAGTTTAAAAAAAGCTTTTAAAGTGTCAATGATAAAACATTGATAAAGTGGGAATATCTGCAGTGCGCACTCACCAGGGATATGGCGAAATTGTTCTGCTGTGCCAATAAGATAGGCTATACTGTTGTTTGCTTAATTAAGTTGAGCATTTTGATAACTAAAAGACAGATTAGAGTATTTTCATTGTCATATATTTACAGCAATAGCCACTTGGTTTCCAAACTATGTTTTCCCCTGCGATGTGTATTTTGCACTAGTGTTATATTGCCTGGCTGGGCCTCGGACTTTTCATTGACAGCTGCAACTCAACAATCATCTAGTTGGTATTTGCAGCACCAAATTGCTCGCCGATGCCTTTCCTTTCCGACTGTAGGCAAAGCGATTTTAAAACAATCCACCAACTTAAAGAAGCATTTCGCTACACCCGCAATAACATCTGCTAAAACATGTGACCAATACAGTTTGATTTGATCCTGTGGTCAAATCACGCTTTAGTAGCCTATTTTGAATGATTTGTATTTCTGTATAGACAGGAGTAGGATCATTAGGCTGTATAATTTTTGGGGAAATTTATTTCAATTTACTTTAGGGAAAGCGTCCCCCAGCCTTATGGACGCGGTAATGTGATATCATAAGGGAATTGCTTAGATGGCACTTAACAGTAGGACTAGTTATCTCATGCACAGAAGTAGCCTAAGCGTACAGTTAAAATATCCATCACCAATAAACGAATGAACTTCAGAGATAATAGGCTTGTTTATGCTGAAAGTGAACAACAGACCATTTTTATTAGCCTACCAGAATCACCTACAAAAATAGGTTGGTCATATTGCCTTCAATTTAATGGTTTAACTTGTTATAGCCTACAGTCCACGATAACAGGGAAAAAATAAACATAATCACAGAATTAAAATGAAGAGAGTAAACTTTCACGATGACACTTCGTTTTAACGATTGAAGTGTTTGCTAATGGTTTAGTGAAACCTACGGAAGCTATCCGATTTTTCAATAGCACCGATGACAGACTATTACTTTGTTAAGGGAGACCCGTGGGTGGATTTGGCGGACGGGTTGGAAAATAAATCCTCCCATTGCAGGGATCAGTTTGCTGTGGCAGTTTTATGGCCTCGTTCAGCAGTAGCAGTTACAATAATAATAATAATAATAATAATAATCTATTATTACCTTATTATTCTGCGCAGGCTAACGCGGACTGATTAGGTTATTTTAAACACTTCAAACTATAGTCAAAAGCCAACCAACTGGGGAAAAACATTTCTGAGATGCGCGCAGATTATTTGGACAATAATGTTGTGTGGAGTCGTTGAACTAATGTCTCATTCTGTTTTTGGTGTTACGATAACGTTACATATTTATCAATCAGGGCATTTGAAGCCGAGCAGTTGCTGTTGTGCATCCTGATATTCAGGCTGATTTGCTCCTATATGTATTATTTTGTATACATATAATGTAAATATACAAAAATATAAACACAACATGAAACAATTTCAAAATGTTTACTGATTTACAGTTTATATGAGAAAATTAGTCAATTTAAATCACTAATCTATGGATATCACATGACTGGGCAGGGGGCGCAGCCATAGGTGGGCCTGGGAGGGCATAGGCCCACCCACTGGGGAGCCAGGCGCAGCCATTCAGAATGAGTTTCACCACAAAAGGTATTTTTTACAGACAGAAATACTCCTCAGTTTCATCAGCTGTCGGGGGTGGCTGGTCTCAAGATGATCCCACAGGTGAAGAAGCCTGATGTGGAGGTCCTGGGCTGGTGTGGTTACAGGCGTTCTGCGGTTGTGAGTCCGGGTTGGACGTACTGCCAAATTCTCTAAAACAACGTTGGAGGCGGCTTATGGTAGAAAAATGTACATTCAATTCTCTGGCAACAGCTCAGGTGGACAATTCGTCCAGTCAGCATGCCAATTGCTCGTTCCCTCAAAACTTCTGTGGCATTGTGTTATGACAAAACGGAACATTTTAGAGTGGTCTTTTATTGTCCCCAGCACAAGGTGCACCTGTGTAATGATCATGCTGTTTAATCAACTTCTTGATATGCCACACCTGTCAGGTGGATTATCATGGCAGTGAAATGAGTGAAATGCTCACTAACAGGGATGTAAACAAATGTGTGCACAAAATTTGAGAGAAATAAGCACTTTGTGTGTATGGAACATTTCTGGGATATTTTATTTCAGCTCATGAAACATGAGACCAACACTTTACATGTTGCGTTTTATATTTTTGTTCAGTGTAGTTCACCAAGGTTTATTGCACCGTACTGGCAGCCTAGTGTTCTTTCTCTAATCAAAAAATAAAATAATAGCACAATGCACACTAACATCTTTGAGAAATAGCATCCACACATTGGCAGCAGCTTCATATCAATGTATTTTTCAATTTGAGGCTTTTCAAATATATATTCCATTCTCCTTTATCTAGTTTATATTATGGCTATATTCCCACTAATATAACTTTATGGAATTAAACTTGTACATGTGTATTTTTCTGTCTTTATAATTATAATAATAATAATTACCACTCTCAATGCGCAAATTTCACAGCTGCAGTTCGAGATTATTTAGTCCCTTTTTATTTATGAAAAGAAGATGATACTGGCCTTGATTATGAACCATTTATTTCTGATATTTTAAACTTTATTAAAGATTTATATTATGGCATTTCTATTCACAGAACTAAAATACATTTTACAGTATAGCCTATATATTGTCTACCTAAAACATTTGAAGTCCTTCAAAATAAACCACATATCCTAACGGTAGAAAGTAGAATATAGGCTACTGTGGGTGTGTGGTAGGCTAAATATTACCACTGAATAGGCCCAATTAAAAGAACGATTTAGTCACAATTTTTTATTTATATTTTTGCGCTTCAGGACTACCGTAAAAAAAAAAACTCCTGGTGACTGGATAATAACCACGCCCCCTAACAGTGACTGGATAATAACCACACCCCCTAACAGTGACTGGATAATAACCACGCCCCCTCCCCGTGACTGGATAATAACCACGCCCCCTCCCAGTGACTGGATAATAACCACGCCCCCTCCCGGTGACTGGATAATAACCACGCCCCCTAACAGTGACTGGATAATAACCACGCCCATAAAGGGAATAGGGTGCCATAGGGCCATGGTAGAAGGTAGTGCACTATAAAGGGAATAGGGTGCCATTGTGGATGCCGCCATGTTCTCTACTGAGTCTTTGTTTTCAATCGGAGTACATATCTAGCCTTACCATTTCATGACATTACGAAGGAATCCTTAACCAGGAATTTCTGGAAAATCTGGGAATTCCAGGAATTTTACAAATCAACCTCCATGTGGATTCAGCTGTGTTGTTTCCTTGTTTTTAAACCTTTCCACTCTAGGCTTTATTATTTTCCGCTCTTTTCCCCCTCAGCATTGTTAAGCTACCAAGATGTATTTTATACAAATGTGAAAACATGCCTTTTTTTTGTACATTTAGGATTGCAATATCTTTTTTAATAACAATCCTGGAATTACAAAAAGGGAACAAGCAGGAAATCCGGGAATCTTCTCCAACCAGTATTTCTGAAAAAAAACTGGTAATTTTGGGAGAGTCAGCAGAAACGTGCCACCCAAACTACATAGCAGTCATGTCAAGAGTGAACATGTTTGCATCTGTAAATAAAGATATTACTAGCTACTACTGGTAGTAGTAGTTGTTTATGTTTAGTAATTGTGTCACACAACAGAGGAGGCTGGTTGGAGGAGCTATAGGAGGATAGGCGCATTGTAAATAGTTATTTATTTTATTTTCGGTATTTTTTATTTTTTTTTAAACTGCATTGTTAGTTAGGGGCTCGTAAGTCAGCATTTCACTGTAAGGTTCTACACCTGTTGTATTCAGGCACATGTGACTAACATTTGATTTGATTTGAATGGAATTCATTGGAACGGAGTCAAACATGTGGTTTCCATACGTTTTCCTTTGATACAGTTCCATTAATTCCATTCCAGCCATTGCAATGAGCCCGTCCTCCTATAGCTCCTCCCACCAGCCTCCTCCAATAAGAAACCACTCCATTCTTTATTTACCCCCCCTCTTCCAACATGGCCGCTATAAGACCGTAACTCATTATCATACTCCTCACATTTCCTGTTATCAATAATCATAACTGCATTATTAGAATAACAAATTGATGACATTGTTTCTTTAACCAAAGAAAGTGGAACTATTCACTGTGTACTACTTTTGACCAGAGCAATGCACTACACTCCCATCGGGTGTCACTGGGGATAAAAGTCATTTGCTCTTGTTTCGTAGAGGCCAGAGGGTAAAGCGCGTCAGGGAAGGAAGAGCAACAGGGAAGGGAAGATAAGTGAGTGCCTAGAGGGTAGGGGGAACGGTGCTAGGGAGCAGTTTGGGACAGGGGGACAGAGCGCAACAATAAACCAGAGAGTGAAAAGATGTGTCCCCCAAATGGCACCCTATTCCCTATGTAGTGCACTACTACCATAGGGTTCTGGTCAAAGGTAGTGCACTATATAGGGAATATGCACAGTACCAGTCAAAGGTTTGGACACACGTAATAATTCAAGGGTTTTTCTTTATTTTAACTATTTTGTAGAATAATAGTGAAGACGTCAAAACAATGAAATAACACATATGGAATCATGTAGTACCCCCAAAAAAGTGTTAAACAAATCAAAATATATTTTAGATTCTTCAAAGGACTATCATTTGTTTTTCAACAGGACAATGACCCAACACACCTCCAGGCTGTGTAAGGGCTATTTGACCAAGAAGGACAGTGATGGAATGCTGCATCAGATGACCTGGCCTCCACAATCACCTGACCTCGACCACATTGAGATGGTTTGGGATGAGTTGGACCGCAGAGTGAAGTAAAAGCATCCAACAAGTGCTCAGCATATGTGGGAACTCCTTCAAGACTGTTGGATCAGCATTCCAGGTGAAGCTGGTTGAGAGAATGCCTAGAGTGTGCAAAGCTGTCAAAGGAAAAGGGTGGCTATTTGAAGAATAAAAAAATATATATTTTGATTTACATGATTCCATATGTGTTATTTCATAGTTTTGATGTCTTCACTATTATTCTACAAAATAGTAAAAATAAAGAAAAACCCTTGAATGAGTAGGTGTTCTAAAACTTTTGACTGGTAGTGTATATGATATGATGCAGCACAGGACCTCATCACATGACCAGACATGCTGATTTAAGTCTCTGCTTGCTAACAAACAGAACTTCAATCAAAAGTCAATGAATATCTATTGTGGATTTTAACATGGACGGTCAGCAATATAGATACACTACATGACCAAAAGTATGTGGACACAAGGCTCGTCAAACATCTCATTCTAAAATCATGGGCACTAATATTGAATTGGTCCCCTCTTTGCTGCTATAACAGCCTCCACTCTTCTGGGAAGGCTTTCCACTAGATGTTGGAACATTGCTACGGGGACTTGCTTCCATTCAGCCACAAGAGCATTAGTGAGGTCGGATACGGATGGGTGATTAGGCCTGGCTCTCAGTCGGCGTTCCAATTCAGCCAAAAGGTGTTCGATGGGGTTGAGGTCAGGGTTCTGGCCAGTCAAGTTTTTCCACACGGATCTCGACAAACCATTTCTGTACTGATGCACGGGGGCATTGTCATGCTGAAACAGGAAAGGGGCTTCCCCAAACTGTTGCCATGAAGTTGGAAGCACAGAATCGTCTAGAATGTCATTGTATGCTGTAGCTTTAAGACTTCCCTTCACTGGAACTAAGGGGCCCGAAACCATGAAAAACAGCCCCAGACCATTATTCCTCCTCCACCAAACTTTACAGTTGGCACTATGCATTGGGGCAAGTAGCGTTCTCCTGGCATCCGCCAAACCCAGATTCGTCCGTCAGACTGCCAGATGGTGAAGCGTGATTCATTACTCCAGAGAACGCGTTTCCACTGCTCCAGATTCCAATGGTGGTGAGCTTTACACCACTCCAGCCGACGCTTGGCATTGCGCACGGTGATCTTAGGCTTGTGTGCGGCTTCTCGGCCATGGAAGCCCAGAACCTACCAACGAACAGTTTGTGCTGACGTTGCTTCTAAAGGCAGTTTGGAACTCGGTAGTGAGTGTTGCAACCGAGGACAGATGATTTTTATACGCTACCCGGTTCAGCACTCGGCGGTCCTGTTCTGTGAGCTTTTGCGTCCTACCACTTTGCGGCTGAGCCGTTGTTGCTCCTAGACGTTTCCATTTCACAATAACAGCACTTTCAGTTGCCCGGGGCAGCTTTAGCAGGGCAGAAATTTGACAAACTGACTTGTTGGAAAGGTGGCATCCTATGACGGTGCCACGTTGAAAGTCACTGAGCTCTTCACTAAGGCCATTCTACTGCCAATGTTTGTCTATGAAGATTGCATGGCTGTGTGCTCGATTTTATAGACCTTTCAGCAAACGGATGTGGCTGAAATAGCCGAATCCACTAATTTGAAGGCGTGTCCACATACTTTTGTGTATATAGTGTATATTGTTAATATTATGATTTAAGTATTGAAGTATGATTGTCATGTCATTAACATATTATTACAGTGTAATCTGAGGGATTAAAGTGAGAAATGAAAAACATTACGGTGTAATCTGAGGGATCGCTATTAAAGTGAGAAATAAAAATGTGTGTGTAATCTGAGGGATTACAGTGAGAAATATAAACATGAGTGTAATCTGAGGGATTAAAGTGAGAAATAAAAATGTTTATTACGGTGTAATCTGAGGGATTACAGTGAAAAATAAAAAAAATTATTACGGTGTAATCCGAGGGATTAAAGTGAAATATATAAACATGAGTGTAATCTGAGGGATTACAGTGAGAAATAAAAACATGAGTGTAATCTGAGGGATTACAGTGAGAAACAAAAACATTACGGTGTAAACTCTGGGATCGCTATTAAAGTGAGAAATAAAAAAAAAAACAGGCAATTATGTAAACAATTAGACAATATATGTTGTTAAATTGATCGTGATTATAACAAATACGGCGACAAAAATCCCTTTTCTAATGCGACATCTCTTGATTGATTCAAGTGTTTTATACACTTACAAAACTTCACACTGACAGAAGGCCTATAACACATCGGACCCTCGCATAGGACACACAGAGGTCAGAGGCTGTAATCCCAAATGGCACCCAATTCCCTATTTAGTGCACTACTGTTAACTAGGGCCCATAGTGCACTGTGGGGAATAGGGTGCCATTTGGGACGCATAAAGTCACACACCAGAACAACGGGAATAAGTACAAATACACAAAACATGGTCACAGCACGTGGTTCCTGGTAACAGCACGTGGTTCCTGGTAACAGCACGTGGTTCCTGGTAACAGCACGTGGTTCCTGGTAACAGGACGTGGTTCCTGGTAACAGCACGTGGTTCCTGGTCAAAGACAGATGCGATACAGACAGCTATGATAAAGACAGCTATGATACAGACAGCTATGATACAGACAGCTATGATACAGACAGCTATGATACAGACAGCTATGATACAGACAGCTATGATACAGACAGCTATGATACAGACAGCTATGATACAGACAGCTATGACAGGCTTTAAGGAGACAATAATATTGACCAGTAACATTTGAGGTACCACCTCTTTATCATGATATAGAATTGAAATAGTGTTTAAAGTCCTAAAACATATCCAGAGAGTCCCTTACTAAATCCAACTCGTTCCAAGTTTTAGTTTTATTCTATATAAAGATCATCTTTATTCGAGCTATCTTAAACGCCCTTTCATGACCCCCAAAATGCCCTTGGTGTCCTGATGCTTCCCTTTGAAGGTTCAAAGCAAGAGAGATTCAGTGAATTGCTAGCCTGGGTACTAGTCTGTTTGTGCAAACATTCCACTTCTTACCACTCCGTGTCCTTGCCATGCCAAACGTATGACACAGAGTACTAGAAGTGGAATGTTAGCAAAACAAACAGGTCTGGATTTCAGGCTAAGAAATAGCTCCTTGGGCAGACATTTCAGGGGGGGTTTAGTAGCGGCAGGTCGAGCTGATAGACGGTAACAGACATCCCGTCTAATGAAACACACAGTCCTTTGACTTTCAAAAAGTTCAGAAACTCTTTAAAAAAATAATAATAATAAAAATAAAAAAAATCAATAGACCAACACTTGTGTATCTTCTTTAAAAAGCTCTTGACAGGCTTGTATATACTAACACTGGTATATCTTCTTTACTTTCACCTGCTTGATCATTATTTCTATCTAACAGCATAAGATAGGAAAAACATCAACAACAACAAACCCCCCCAAAAAAATATATTACTAGGAAATATATTACTAGGCTTGAAGGTTAGTGAAAACAAGATCCCTTTTAACTGAGGTAGGAGATACAACTAAGAACTATCGTACTACTGACTGTGCTATTACTCTGGCACATGTGTCTTTCTGTGCTCGTCCCAGACGACAGTTTTACTAGATAAAAGTGGTCAACAACTCACAATGCCACGTGGTTAGATTCATCCCAGTCTTGTCTGGCTGTAGTCAGTCACCTCTCCAGTGGAGGTTGAGACAGTCTTGTCTGGCTGTAGTCAGTCACCTCTCCAGTGGAGGTTGAGACAGTCTTGTCTGGCTGTAGTCAGTCACCTCTCCAGTGGAGGTTGAGACAGTCTTGTCTGGCTGTAGTCAGTCACCTCTCCAGTGGAGGTTGAGACAGTCTTGTCTGACTGTAGTCAGTCACCTCTCCAGTGGAGGTTGAGACAGTCTTGTCTGGCTGTAGTCAGTCATCTCTCCAGTGGAGGTTGAGACAGTCTTGTCTGGCTGTAGTCAGTCACCTCTCCAGTGGAGGTTGAGACAGTCTTGTCTGGCTGTAGTCAGTCACCTCTCCAGTGGAGGTTGAGACAGTCTTGTCTGGCTGTAGTCAGTCACCTCTCCAGTGGAGGTTGAGACAGTCTTGTCTGACTGTAGTCAGTCATCTCTCCAGTGGAGGTTGAGACAGTCTTGTCTGGCTGTAGTCAGTCACCTCTCCAGTGGAGGTTGAGACAGTCTTGTCTGGCTACAGTCAGTCACCTATCCAGATTAGAGAGTCGGCACAACGGTGTTTCACTTCTTTCAGTGAGGATGAGGAAGTCACCAACAACCCCACCACAGTCACAGGGTCCAGGCAAGGTGTCTTGGTGTTACTGTTCTAGTTGAAGTTATCTGTTATTCCCTGATGATGTCTTGTAGCCTGTACTAGGTTTCTCCAGAACAACGATTATGCCCGGGTCGTGTTCATTAGGGGCACACAACAAATAGACAACATTTTTATATATTTTTTTGCAACAGAGAACTAAAACTAGCATTTTTTTTTTTATTAGACGAATCCTAGTAGTCCATTCAGTCCGTTTTCCTCCGCTTGGTGCGTAATGAACACGGCCCATGTTGCCCCCATGGGGTTACTTGGCGCTGGGTCGGCCTTGTTTTGTAGCACCCGGCGGCGTTCTGTCCCTGTCCTTGTGCTCAGACAGCCACTGGCAACAGATGTCCTGCATGACAGAGTCTCCGGCGCCCTCTGCTGCCTGGAGGACTTCCTGGACCAGCGGCCCTGCCCTGGCTGTATCCAGCTTTACAGCCAGGAGATAGGCCGCCCGTAGTTTACTCACCTGCAGGTAGGCCTTAATCTACAGAGACAGAGACATATTACAGCCAGGCCTTAATCTACAGAGACATATTACAGCCAGGCCTTAATCTACAGAGACATATTACAGCCAGGCCTTAATCTACAGAGACATATTACAGCCAGGCCTTCATCTACAGAGACATATTACAGCCAGGCCTTCATCTACAGAGACATATTACAGCCAGGCCTTAATCTACAGAGACATCAACATATTACAGTCAGGCCTTAATCTACAGAGACATATTACAGCCAGGTCATAATCTACAGAGACATATTACAGCCAGGCCTTAATCTACAGAGACATATTACAGCCAGGCCTTAATCTACAGAGACACATTACAGCCAGGCCTTAATCTACAGAGACACATTACAGCCAGGCCTTAATCTACAGAGACACATTACAGCCAGGCCTTAATCTACAGAGACATATTACAGCCAGGCCTTAATCTACAGAGATAGACAGACATCACCAGAATGCTGGAGGGTTGTAGAGAGAGAGAGAGAGAGAGGAGACATGGAGAAGGAGGAATAGACAGGAGACGGTGAAGAGATATGGGTTGGGAGATGGTGAGGAGGAGGAGGAGGAGAGGAGAGAGTGAGGAGGAGGAAGGGAGGGAGGAGAGAGTGAGGAGGAGGAAGGGAGGGAGGAGAGAGTGAGGAGGAGGAAGGGAGGAGAGGAGAGAGTGAGGAGGAGGAAGGGAGGGAGGGAGGAGAGTGAGGAGGAGGAAGGGAGGGAGGAGAGAGTGAGGGAGGAGGAAGGGAGGGAGGAGAGAGTGAGGGAGGAGGAGGAAGGGAGGGAGGAGAGAGTGAGGAGGAGGAAGGGAGGGAGGAGAGAGTGAGGGAGGGAGGAAGGGAGGAGAGGAGAGAGTGAGGAGGGAGGAAGGGAGGGAGGAGAGAGTGAGGAGGAAGGGAGGGAGGAGAGAGAGTGAGGAGGAGGAAGGGAGGAGAGGAGAGAGTGAGGAGGAGGAAGGGAGGGAGGAGAGAGGAGGAGGAGGAGAGGGAGGAGAGAGTGAGGAGGAGGAAGGGAGGGAGGAGAGAGTGAGGAGGAGGAAGGGAGGGAGGAGAGAGTGAGGAGGAGGAAGGGAGGGAGGAGAGAGTGAGGGAGGAGGAAGGGAGGGAGGAGAGAGTGAGGAGGAGGAAGGGAGGGAGGAGAGAGTGAGGAGGAGGAAGGGAGGAGAGGAGAGAGTGAGGAGGAGGAAGGGAGGAGAGGAGAGAGTGAGGAGGAGGAAGGGAGGGAGGAGAGAGTGAGGAGGAGGAAGGGAGGAGAGGAGAGAGTGAGGAGGAGGAAGGGAGGGAGGAGAGAGTGAGGAGGAGGAAGGAGAGAGTGAGGAGGAGGAAGACAGGAGAAAGGAGATGATGAGGAGGAGAGGAGAAAGGAGCGAGAGAGAGAGGGAGAGAGAGGAGGTGGTTGCCTACCTTGTTCTCTGTGCTCTTTGTCTCCAGAATGAGACTCTCCAACTCCTTGGCCTTCATCAAGACAAAACAAAACGATATTAACTCCATCTCAGACAGTAACAGCACGAGGAAGGCTGTGATTGGGTAACACGCTTACTGACAACTGGCAGCTATAACGCTTTGTAAACGTATTATAAGCATGTATTAGCCTTTATAATGTCTTACAACGAGGGTTATAATATGTGACGTCTGTCAACATTTCACAAATTAACGTGTTGTAGACTACTAAAGGACTAATGCCCTACTACTAAAGGACTAATGCCCTACTACTAAAGGACTAATGCCCTACTACTAAAGGACTAATGCCCTACTACTAAAGGACTAATGCCCTACTACTAAAGGACTAATGCCCTACTACTAAAGGACTAATGCCCTACTACTAAAGGACTAATGCCCTACTGAAGGCTGTAAATGGCAGTGGTGTAAAGTACTGACGTAAAAAATACTTTAAAGTACTACTTAAGTAGTTTTATTTTGGTTTCTGAACTTTACTATTTATATGTTTTGATAACTTTTAATTCACTACATTCCTAAAGAAAATTAGGTACTTTTTACTCCATACATTTTCCCTGACACCCAAAAATACTCGTTACATTTTGTATGCTTAGCAGGACAGGAAAATGGTCCAATTTAGTCACTTATCAAGCGAACATCCCTGGTCCTCCCTACTGCCTCTGATCTGGCGGACTCACTAAACACACATGCTTTGTTTGTAAATTCTGTCTGAGTTGTTGAAGCGTGCCCCTGGCTATACGTAAATTAAAAAAAAACAAGAAAATGGTTCTGTCTGGTTTGCTTAATATAAGGAATATATTCATACATTATTTATACTTTTGACACTTAAGTATATTTAAAACCAAATACTTTTAGACTTTTATTCAAGTAGTGTTTTACTGGGTGACTTTCACTTTTACTCGAGCAATTTTCTATTAAGGTCTCTTGACTTTTACTCAAGTACGACAAGTTATTTTTCCACCACTGGTAAATGGTAAACTGATTGACTTGAAAGAGATTGTGGGGCCCCTCGTCTGTAACTCACGTCTGTGGGGCCCTTGTCTGCGATGGAGACACAGCTGAGTACGATGACGTCGCAGTCGTTCTTGGTGGCGGTGCCCGACTCGCCCACGCACTTCAGCAGCTGGCGCACGGCCCGGTACTGACGCTGGCGCACAAGCCTCTGGCCCGCCCGCACGTATACCGTCAGGGCCTCCAGCTGGAAGTCCTGAGTAGTGGGAGAAAGAGGGGGGAAAAAAACGAAGTTTCATAATGTTTTAACAAATAAATAACATACACTAGTGTTCAAACGTTTGGGGGTCACTTGGAAATGTCCTTGTTTTTGAAAGAAAAGCTATTTTTTTTGGTCCATTAAAATAACATCAAATTGATCAGAAATACAGTGTAGACATTTTGTTAATGTTGTAAATGACTATTGTAGCTGGAAACGGCTGATTTTCTATGGAATATCTACATAGGCGCACAGAGGCCCATTATCAGCAACCATCACTCCTGTGTTCCAATGGCACGTTGTGTTAGCTAATCCAAATGTATCATTTTAAAAGGCTAATTGATCATTAGAAAACCCTTTTGCAATTATGTTAGCACAGCTGAAAACTGTTGTCCTGATTAAATAAGCAATAAAACTGGCCTTCTTTAGTTGAGTATCTGGAGCATCAGCATTTGTGGGTTCGATTACAGGCTCAAAATGGCCAGAAACAAAGAACTTTCTTCTGAAGAAGGCCAGCTTCCTGAAGACGCCTCTTCACTGTTGACGTTGAGACTGGTGTTTTGCGGGTACTATTTAATGAAGCTGCCAGTTGAGGACTTGTGATGCGTCTGTTTCTCAAACTAGACACTCTAATGTACTTGTCCTCTTGCTCAGTTGTGCACCGGGGCCTCCCACTCATGGATGGATATAAATTCCTAGACAATGATATATGACATGACAGCACCGACATTATCCCAACATGGTGTCAGACACTTGTTAGATACTACTGCACGGTCGGAAATAAAAGCACAAGCATTTCGCTACACTCGCATTATCATCTGCTAACCACGTGTATGTGACAAATAACATTTGATTTGATTTGTTTGTCACAGGACCACAGCAAAATGTACTAAGGTTTATTTTTGCATTACATGCCTTCTGGCAGGATGGTAGTAATGTAACAGCTTCCGTCCCTCTCCTCGCCACTACCTGGGCTCGAACCAGGGACCCTCTGCACACATCGACAACAGTCCACCCCTCGAAGCGTCGTTACCCGTCGCTCCACAGGAAGCCGCGGCCCCTATTTACTATTTCAAGGTCTCAGAGCGAGTGACGTCACAGAGTTGAAACGCTATTCCCGCGCACTTCCCCATTTCACACCGGTTACAGTAAGTCCTATGCGTCATCTTAACACTTCAGTAGTTTTATGCCTTAGGTTGTAGGAGCAGGCATGAGCATTTTCACATATCCGTTGACCAATGTTTCTCCTCAGTTTCAGCCTTTAGTTTCCCCATCTTTCCCTTATAGGTTCTGAACTGATCAGGTAGAGTTCCAATCAACCTGTTAATAATGGAACTTGACAACCAACTTTGGTGCAGCAGTTTTTTTTCTCTAAGGCTAGATGCATTTCGGTTCATCCAGATAATGCTGAAGCGATTGAATACGATTTCAGACTTGTAAGAACTTGTAAGGTCTTTGAATAATCCAAATCTTTCTTGTAATTGATTGAACAACTGTACATATCCATTATAGTGTACATGTTCAAAATGTATGGTCTAACTCGGTACGAATATCTTACCTGTACGACTCGCTACGAATATCTTACCTGTACGACTCGGTAGGAATATCTTACCTGTACGACTCGGTACGAATATCTTACCTGTACGACTCGGTACGAATATTTTACCTGTACGACTCGGTACGAATATCTTACCTGTACGACTCGGTACGAATATCTTACCTGTATGACTCGGTACGAATATCTTACCTGTACGACTCGGTACGAATATCTTACCTGTACGACTCGGTACGAATATCTTACCTGTACGACTCGGTACGAATATCTTACCTGTATGACTCGGTACGAATATCTTACCTGTACGACTCGGTACGAATATCTTACCTGTACGACTCGGTACGAATATCTTACCTGTACGACTGTACGACTCGGTACGAATATCTTACCTGTACGACTCGGTACGAATTTCTTACCTGTATGACTCGGTATGCGATACCAAACCCCTCTTCAATGTTCTTTCCTCCCAACATCACCTGCAATGTAAATGCCATGACACAATGTCAGATGTAGCCCCATATTACTCAGTGAGTCATCTGTTAACGACATCAATTCGATCTGTTAATAGCACAAGCACTTAAGACAATACCATTCTGCTTTATGGCCCAAGTGGCACGCTATACTCCCCGTCTAGTGCCCCAGCGCCCCGTCTAGTGCCCCAGCGCCTCGTCTAGTGCCCCAGCGCCCCGTCTAGTGCCCCAGCGCCCCGTCTAGTGCCCCAGCGCCCCGTCTAGTGCCCCAGCGCCCCGGCTAGTGCCCCAACGCCCGCCTAGTGCCCCAGCGCCTCGTCTAGTGCCCCAGCGCCTCGTCTAGTGCCCCAGCGCCTCGTCTAGTGCCCTAACTCCCCGTCTAGTGCACTATTCCCTATCTTTGAGAATCTTTGCGGGGCAGGCTCACCTTGCAGGCTACATCGATCTTCATAGCGCTGGGGCCGAACAGAGTGGGAGGAGAGCTGGAAGAGACCGAGGGGGTGAGGGCAAGCGTGGAGCTGGATGTTTCACAGTGATGCAGGAACCGAGTCACCTCCAGCTGGAGCTCTATAGTGTTCATGTGCCTGGTTCAGAACACAAAGGGGAATGTCACATGATAGCAGCCACACTACAGCCTCACTGCTCAGGACAGATGGCTGCACTGCACATGGTCACATGCTGACTTACAGGTCCTTAACCAACAATGCAGTTCAAGAAATAGAGTTAAGAAAATATTTAAAAAAAAACGAACAATAAAATAACAACAACAAGGCTATATACAGGGGTACCGGTACAGAGTCAATGTACTGGGGTACAGGTTAGAAAAAAGATGGCTGCACTATGCAACGGTTCAGATATGGTCACTGCTCAGGACAGATGTCTGCACTATGGTCATCTTGTCTTTGTGGAACTGAGGAAGTCACCACCACCTGGATATATACATGAGTAAAAAAGATACATTTTCTTCAGAAAATGTGTATGCTTGCTTCAGCCGTCTAAACGTTTGGATTGTTGGTCTCTGCCTCCCTCTAGTCATCCGTCCCTCTAGTCATCCGTCCCTCTAGTCATCCGTCCCTCTAGTCATCCGTCCCTCTAGTCATCCGTCCCTCTAGTCTCAGTACCTGGACACATCACTAGAAGACATCTTCTTTCTGAAGCAGTTAGCTGAGCTTCTCTTCCTGTTAGTGCTGTTGGTACGTGTTCCCTGTTGCTCCTGAAGGTAGGTTCTGAGGTGCTCCTTGGCCCGGACCAGCCATCTCCGCTGGTCTCCCAGCTGTACGTAGGACACGACACCGTGGGTGAAGAACCGGATACACGTCATGGCCGCTCGCACGTGGTCCTGACAGGAGGGAGGAGAGAGTTATTCTATTTCTAATCATATTCCTGTATGAGGGGTGGTGGGGAGTGGAGGAGAGGAGAGGGGGTGGTGGGGAGTGGAGGAGAGGAGAGGGGGTGGAAGGAGTACAGACTAACCATCATGAACTGTTGTAGCTGGTATAGTGTGTGGAAGTGTCCCCGCCGCTGCAGCAGTTGACAGGAGGAGAGGAGGTATCGGCTGCAGACCTCAAGACCTGGGTCTAGGGTCTCCAGTAACCCCTGCAGCATCCCCAGACGACCCCTCTCCAGACTGGGCTGCAATACGCCCTCCAGGAACACCTCCTCTGGACATTCCTGGAGGGCCATGGAGGGAGGGACACTGTTGGAACTCATGTCAAACTCATATCTATACAATTGTCTGAGTATACAGTTCCAGGACAATCGATGCTATCCGGCTCGAAGGACCATAATAACTTTATTTTATCAGGCAGATCACTTATAATGTTTTAATCCTCAACAACAACAACAAAGTAGCATTGACCCTTGAAGTGCACAGTAATGAGATAAGGTCACCATGACCTTGCTGAGCAGGTGTTGCAGGCGTCCTTCATGTTGTCATGTCTCACGAGGAAGGAGACCAGGGCCAAATCATGACCTCTAACCCCTGACTCTTAACCCCTGAACCCTTCATGACCTCTAAACCTTAACCCCTGACCTTGCTGAGCAGGTGTTGCAGGGCGTCCTTCATGTTGTCGTGTCTCATCAGGAAGGAGACCAGGGCCAGGTGAGTCCCGTAGCTGGACAGGTAGTACAAGCTCTCTTGATACAGGCTGCTGCCCTGACCCTGACCCCCCTCTGGCCAGTCCACTGATCCTCCAGGCTCACAAAGAGCTTCCTCAAGCTCCCTCAGAGACCCCAGGATGTCCTCACTGAAAGACTGATACACAGAGGGAGGGAGAGAGAGAGAGAGACAGCGAGAGACAGACAGACAGAGAGACGGAGAGGGTGAAAGAGAGACGGCGAGAGTGAGATGGCGTGAGAGAGACAGAGACAGAGAGAGAGCGAGACAGAGACACACAAAGAAACAAACACACAAACATACACACAGTGAATGATGGTACAATAACAGAAAGAGTGGGCGGTTGGTTGCATAACCTAGTGACCTGCAGAACAGTGCAGTGTTACAATGTCTCTTTATATCCAGATCAACCGGTTTCTATTTATTTATTTATTCATTTAACCTTTATTTAACTAGACAAGTCAGTTAAGAACAAATTCTTATTTACAATGACCGCAATTCCTCGTTCAAGGGCAGAACGACAGATGTTTACCTTGTCAGCTTGGGGATTCGATCTAGCAACCTTTCAGTTACTGTCCCAACGCTCTACCCACTAGGCTCTACCCACTAGGCTCTACCCACTAGGCTCTACCCACTAGGCTCTACCCACTAGGCTCTACCCACTAGGCTACCCTGCTATACTTAACAAAAATATAACAAAAATATAAAACGCAACAATTTCTAATATTTTTCTGAGTTACAGTTCATATAAAGTAAATTCAGTCAATTGAAATAAATTCATTAGGTCCTAATCTATGGATTTCACATGACTGGGAATACAGATATGCATTAAAACAAAAGGTAGGGGCGTGGATCAGAAAACCAGTCAGTATCTGGTGTGACCACCATCTGTCTCATGCAGCAGGACACATCTCCTTCACATAGAGTTGATCAGGCTGTTGATTGTGGCCTGTGGAATGTTGTCCCACTCCTCTTCAATGGCTGTGCCAAGTTGCTGCATATCGGCAGGAAGTCGAACACGCTGTCGTACACATCGAACCAGAGCATCCCAAACATGCTCAAATCGGTGACGTGTCTGGTGAGTATGCAGGCCATGGAAGAACTGGGACATTTTCAGCTTCCAGGAATTGTGTACAGATCCTTGCGACATGGGGCCGTGCATTATCATGCTGAAACATGAGGTGATGGCAGCAGATAAATGGCACGACAACGGGCCTCAGCATCTCGTCACGGTATCTCTGTGCATTCAAAATGTAATTGTGTTCGTTGTCCGTAGCTTATACCTGCCCATACCATAACCCCACCATGGGGCACTCCGTTCACAACATTGACATCAGCAAACCACTCGTCAACACGACGCCATACACGCTGTCTGCGGTTGTGAGGCCGGTTGGACGAACTGCCAAATTCCCTAAAACAACATTGGAGGCGGCTTATGGTAGAGAAATTAACATTCAATTCTCTGGCAACAGCTCTGTTGGACATTCCTGCAGTCAGCATGCCAATTGCACGCTCCCTCAAAACTTGAGACATCTGTGGCATTGTGTTGTGTGACAAAACTGCACATTTTAGAGTGGCCTTTTATTGTCCCCAGCACAAGGTGCACCTGTGTAATGATCAAGCTGTTTAATCAGCTTCTTGATATGCCACACCTGTCAGGTGGATGGATTATCTTGGCAAAGGAGAAACGCTAACAGGGATGTAAACAAATTTGTGCACAAAATATGAGAGAAATACGCTTTTTCTACGTAAGTGAACATTTCTGGGATCTTTTATTTCAGCTCATGAAACACGGGACCAACACTTTACATGTTGAGTTTATATTTTTGTTCTGTGTATTTGTTGTGAGTATAAAGCTTCACTGTAGCCAAGCTGATAACTCCAACATCTGTTCAGTCTGAAGCAGTAATTTAACAAAGGACAAACTGTTCTAGCAGGACATTAGGGACTGGGCGACCCACTGACTGCTGGGCGACCCACTGACTGCTGGGCGACCCACTGACTGCTGGGCGACCCACTGACTGCTGGGCGACCCACTGACTGCTGGGCGACCCACTGACTGCTGGGCGACCCACTGACTGCTGGGCGACCCACTGACTGCTGGGCGACCCACTGACTGCTGGGCGACCAACTGACTGCTGGGCGACCAACTGACTGCTGGGCGACCAACTGACTGCTGGGTAACCAACTGACTGGGCGACCCACTGACTCAAGATCAAGATCACCAGTGTTGCTGGATTAACTTCCCATTTAAAAAAGAAAATAGATTATAGATTAGATTATAGATTAGAATATAGATTAGATTTTAAGATAATATATATCTTAATATGGCGTGTTTTTAGGTATTATGTCCGTTTAAGCACCAAATTAATGTCCCCCCGTGGTGGGATAATACAGTTTATCTAAGACTAGGTCTAATGTGGGAACGTTAAGACTTTTTCCACAGGGAAAACAGTAAACACCACTGTGTTCCCAACAATTACGTAACTGGTTGAAAACGAGACACTGAAACTGGGTACAGCGAGAGCACATCAGTGAACATAAACAATTAAGGACGGCAATGTTCCCGTGTGGCTCGATTGGTATGAACGTGGCACGGCAACGCTGCCTCCAACGAGAGAGACACACACACACACACTGCTGTGGGTTCGATTCATGCAGTCATCCTATAGACATACTAAAACCCACTCACTGTAGTAGCATAGATTAAACATCTAGCCTTTAAAAAACTCTGCAGTGACTCTTCTGCAAGTCACTTGAGATAAGTGTCTTTCAATATACTATTATGGTCACGTTTCACTCTCACCATGGCCAGCGTGGGTCTGACGGTGCTCTCCAAATGAGAGACTATCTCCTGCAGCAGCCGAGGACCCAGGTTGAGCTGGTTCCTGTCCACAGGAGCTTTTAGACAGCGAGATAACTTCTTCCTAGCAACGGTCAAGTTCCCTGCCTTGAGGGAGGCCATTCCCCACGCCTGCCACACACCAGCTGGGTCCAGACCGCTCTTAGTGGACACCTACAGACAGACAGAGAGATGACCAGGTTAGGACTGGAACACCTGTCTCAGACCGACAGAGAGATGACCAGGTTAGGACTGAAACACCTGTCTCAGACCGACAGAGAGATGACCAGGTTAGGACTGGAACACCTGTCTCAGTGGACACCTACAGACAGACAGAGAGATGACCAGGTTAGGACTGGAACACCTGTCTCAGTGGACACCTACAGACAGACAGAGAGATGACCAGGTTAGGACTGAAACACCTGTCTCAGTGGACACCTACAGACAGACAGAGAGATGACGAGGTTAGGACTGGAACACCTGTCTCAGTGGACACCTACAGACAGACAGAGAGATGACCAGGTTAGGACTGAAACACCTGTCTCAGTGGACACCTACAGACAGACAGACAGAGAGATGACCAGGTTAGGACTGAAACACCTGTCTCAGTGGACACCTACAGACAGACAGACAGAGAGATGACCAGGTTAGGACTGAAACACCTGTCTCAGTGGACACCTACAGACAGACCGACAGAGAGATGACCAGGTTAGGACTGGAACACCTGTCTCAGTGGACACCTACAGACAGACAGAGAGATGACCAGGTTAGGACTGGAACACCTGTCTCAGTGGACACCTACAGACAGACAGAGAGAGATGACCAGGTTAGGACTGGAACACCTGTCTCAGTGGACACCTACAGACAGACAGAGAGATGACCAGGTTAGGACTGGAACACCTGTCTCAGTGGACACCTACAGACAGACAGACAGACAGAGAGATGACCAGGTTAGGACTGGAACACCTGTCTCAGTGGACACCTACAGACAGACCGACAGAGAGATGACCAGGTTAGGACCTGGAACACCTGTCTCAGTGGACACCTACAGACAGACAGAGAGAGATGACCAGGTTAGGACTGGAACACCTGTCTCAGTGGACACCTACAGACAGACAGAGAGAGATGACCAGGTTAGGACTGGAACACCTGTCTCAGTGGACACCTACAGACAGACAGACAGAGAGATGACCAGGTTAGGACTGGAACACCTGTCTCAGTGGACACCTACAGACAGACAGAGAGAGATGACCAGGTTAGGACTGGAACACCTGTCTCAGTGGACACCTACAGACAGACAGAGAGATGACCAGGTTAGGACTGGAACACCTGTCTCAGTGGACACCTACAGACAGACAGAGAGAGATGACCAGGTTAGGACTGGAACACCTGTCTCAGTGGACACCTACAGACAGACAGACAGAGAGATGACCAGGTTAGGACTGGAACACCTGTCTCAGTGGACACCTACAGACAGACCGACAGAGAGATGACCAGGTTAGGACCTGGAACACCTGTCTCAGTGGACACCTACAGACAGACAGAGAGAGATGACCAGGTTAGGACTGGAACACCTGTCTCAGTGGACACCTACAGACAGACAGAGAGAGATGACCAGGTTAGGACTGGAACACCTGTCTCAGTGGACACCTACAGACAGACAGACAGAGAGATGACCAGGTTAGGACTGGAACACCTGTCTCAGTGGACACCTACAGACAGACAGAGAGAGATGACCAGGTTAGGACTGGAACACCTGTCTCAGTGGACACCTACAGACAGACAGAGAGATGACCAGGTTAGGACTGGAACACCTGTCTCAGTGGACACCTACAGACAGACAGACAGAGAGATGACCAGGTTAGGACCTGGAACACCTGTCTCAGTGGACACCTACAGACAGACCGACAGAGAGATGACCAGGTTAGGACTGGAACACCTGTCTCAGTGGACACCTACAGACAGACCGACAGAGAGATGACCAGGTTAGGACCTGGAACACCTGTCTCAGTGGACACCTACAGACAGACAGAGAGAGATGACCAGGTTAGGACTGGAACACCTGTCTCAGTGGACACCTACAGACAGACAGAGAGAGATGACCAGGTTAGGACTGGAACACCTGTCTCAGTGGACACCTACAGACAGACAGAGAGATGACCAGGTTAGGACTGGAACACCTGTCTCAGTGGACACCTACAGACAGACAGAGAGATGACCAGGTTAGGACTGAAACACCTGTCTCAGTGGACACCTACAGACAGACAGACAGAGAGATGACCAGGTTAGGACTGGAACACCTGTCTCAGTGGACACCTACAGACAGACCGACAGAAAGATGACCAGGTAAACCTGGAACACCTGTCTCAGTGGACACCTACAGACAGACAGAGAGATGACCAGGTTAGGACTGGAACACCTGTCTCAGTGGACACCTACAGACAGACAGAGAGAGATGACCAGGTTAGGACTGAAACACCTGTCTCAGTGGACACCTACAGACAGACAGAGAGAAAGATGACCAGGTTAGGACTGGAACACCTGTCTCAGTGGACACCTACAGACAGACAGAGAGAGATGACCAGGTTAGGACTGAAACCTAACCTAGAATTAGATGTTCAGGCTTAAACACACTTGTATTGCCTTCAAATATGTCATATTTACTACTGTGAATACCCTCCTATACATGTCTCAATTGGGACAATAAAGAGACTGACTGACTCTAGGTCTGCCTCACCTCCACAGCCAGCTGGTAGTATTCTGCCTCCAGTAGCTGGTAGACTGACTGACTCTAGGTCTGCCTCACCTCCACAGCCAGCTGGTAGTATTCTGCCTCCAGTAGCTGGTAGACTGACTGACTCTAGGTCTGCCTCACCTCCACAGCCAGCTGGTAGTATTCTGCCTCCAGTAGCTGGTAGACTGACTGACTCTAGGTCTGCCTCACCTCCACAGCCAGCTGGTAGTATTCTGCCTCCAGTAGCTGGTAGACTGACTGACTCTAGGTCTGCCTCACCTCCACAGCCAGCTGGTAGTATTCTGCCTCCAGTAGCTGGTAGACTGACTGACTCTAGGTCTGCCTCACCTCCACAGCCAGCTGGTAGTATTCTGCCTCCAGTAGCTGGTAGACTGACTGACTCTAGGTCTGCCTCACCTCCACAGCCAGCTGGTAGTATTCTGCCTCCAGTAGCTGGTAGACTGACTGACTCTAGGTCTGCCTCACCTCCACAGCCAGCTGGTAGTATTCTGCCTCCAGTAGCTGGTAGACTGACTGACTCTAGGTCTGCCTCACCTCCACAGCCAGCTGGTAGTATTCTGCCTCCAGTAGCTGGTAGACTGACTGACTCTAGGTCTGCCTCACCTCCACAGCCAGCTGGTAGTATTCTGCCTCCAGTAGCTGGTAGACTGACTGACTCTAGGTCTGCCTCACCTCCACAGCCAGCTGGTAGTATTCTGCCTCTACTAGCTGGTAGACTGACTGACTCTAGGTCTGCCTCACCTCCACAGCCAGCTGGTAGTATTCTGCCTCCAGTAGCTGGTAGACTGACTGACTCCCAGGTCTGCCTCACCTCCACAGCCAGCTGGTAGTATTCTGCCTCTACTAGCTGGTAGACTGACTGACTCTAGGTCTGCCTCACCTCCACAGCCAGCTGGTAGTATTCTGCCTCTACTAGCTGGTAGACTGACTGACTCTAGGTCTGCCTCACCTCCACAGCCAGCTGGTAGTATTCTGCCTCCAGTAGCTGGTTGCGTAGCCGCGTGACAGCAGCCGTCTCCAGGATGTCATCCAGAGAAGGGATGTATTTGTAGTTGGCCGTTACCAGGATCTTCAGAACGTCTACTTTACTGATGTAGCTGGAGACAGACAAAGTAGAGACACAGAGACAGAGAGAGGGAGAGACAG